>ML662445.1:23818958-24192031 GCA_007570785.1 Antilocapra americana
TGGAGGGGAAGCATATGTAAACCCATGGTGATATCATGACAATGTATGGCAAAAACAATTAAAAAAAATAATAAATAAAAAAATTAAAAAAAAAAAAGAAAGCATTGATTCTTTAGCGCTCACCCTTTGTTATTGTCTAACTCTCACATCTGTACTCTGGAAAAACTACTGGAAATCATGACTACTGGAAAAAACCATAGCTTTGACTATATGGATCTTTGCAGGTAAAGTAATAGCTCTGCTTATTAATATGATGTCAAGTTTTGTCATTGCTTTTCTTCCAAGGATCAAGTGTCTTTTCATTTCATGGCTGCAGTCACCATCCACAGTGATTTTGGAGCCTAAGAAAATAAAGTCTGTCATTGTTTCTCCATCTATTTGCCATGAAGTGATGGAACCAGATGCCATGATCTTAGTTTTCTGAATGTTGAGTTTTAAGCCAACTTTTTCACTCTCCTCTTTCACCTTCATCAAGAGGCTCTTTAGTTCCTTTTCCCTTTCTGCCATAAGGGTGGTGTCATCTGCATAGCTGAGGTTATTGATATTTCTTGCAGCAGTCTTGATTCCAGGTTGTGTTTCATCCAGCCCAGTGTTTTGCATGATGTATTCTGCATAAAAGTTAAATAAGCAGGGTGACAATATACAGCCTTGATGTACTCCTTTCCCAATTTTGAATTTGGCAAAATTTAAAATATAATTCTTTTTAGAATTAAAACTGACCTTTTCCAGTCCTGTGGCCACTGCTAAGTTTTCCAGATTTGCTAGCATATTGAAGGACATCAAAACTCCACACAACATTTGGTTCTTAATTAGATTCAATGGCAATGAAGAATAGTAATAAAGAGCATTTTAGGAGACAAATAAAAATTTTATTTGGGGCATTTTAAACTCCAGAAAATATCATATTTTTAATGTTCAGTTTTCAAAATCATGTTAGCACCAATGTACACAAAACAGAAAGCAGGAGTAACATTAAATATAATTGATAAAATTTAAAATAAAGACTTTTTTAAAGGAGACAATAATTAAATGTGGTGAAGATGTCATTATCATGAACACTGTTGCATCAAGTAAAATACCATGCTCAAAGGAAAAAATGCATAGGAAAGTGATAAAAGTAAGAGATTTTAATTTATATTTTTAGTCATTGACAGATTATAAATACATGATTCTGAAAATAAGTTAGACAAAGACAACAAAAGCAAAAAACAACACAGCAGCAAAATTAATGGAAAAATATTATTCACTGCTAAAATTGCTGAAGTTTGAAATAATATATTAACATACAAATTTGAGGAGCACATTAAAAGAATGTCATAACCAGTTGAAAAATCTCTTTAGGAATGTAAGATGGTACAAAGTTAGAAAAATCTATCACAATATTTAACTATTGTAACAACTCAAAAAAATAGCTTCCACAAGTGCTTTAAAAAGCTTGATGTAATTTAGCACCTGTTCTAAAGTCAAAGAATGAAAAATAAATGTAATGATCATTAACTTTATATAAATGATGTATCAAACAAAAGTCTGCAATTTATGCTTGACATCAAATGCTAAACATATTTTTGAATATATTTTTATTTATTGTGCATGCACAGGATCTTAGCTGCAGGATTTCCAATCTTTGTTGGTGCATGTGGGATCTTTAGTTGCAGCATGTGGGATCTAGTTCCCTGACCAGGGATTGAACCCAGGTCCTCTGCATTGGAAGCGTAGAGTCCAAGCCACTGGACCACCAGGGAAGTCCCCAAACACATTTTTTTAATCATGAAAATGATCCCACTATTATATAATATTTTCTGAAAGTAACAGCCAAATATAAGTATTGGAAGGGAGTTAAAATTATGACTATTCATAAAGCATACATTTTTCTACATGGGAATTCCAAGAGAATCAATTTAAAAATTAATGCAAACAGCAAGAGAATTTATTAAGGTGGCTGAGTAGCTAGTTAATAACAAAATTCAATAATCTAAACAATTATCAGTTAGGAATATAATATACTAGTTTATGGTAACAACTATAAATGTAAACTACCTCATAATGAAGCAGAGAAGAAAGGTATAAAATCTACATGATGAAAACTTTAATGCTTTCCTGAGGGATATAAAGATGACATGAAGTGACCGAAAGACACACCTTGTTTTTGTGCAGAAAAACAATGTGATAAAAAGACTCTGAAAATTCTTTATTTGTGGAATTTGACAAATTCTAGTATATGTAAAGTATAGTAATGAATGATGTCAAACCTTGAAAGTGAAGTTAAAGTGAAAGTTACTCAGTGGTGTCTGACTCTTTGCCACCCCATAGACTATACAGTCCATGGAATTCTCCAGGCCAGAATACTGGAGTGGGTAGCATTTCCCTTCTCCAGGGGATCTTCCCAACCCCAGGGATCCAACCTAGGTCTCCCACATTGCAGGCAGATTCTTTACCAACTGAACTATCAGAGAAGCCCTACAAGGTATTAAATATAACACTACAGTAGTTAACACCTTTGTGGATTGAAAATGAATAAAAAGATCAGTGAAATAGATTAAGAATTTCATAATAGACTTAACATATAGTTAAAGATCTCTGGTCCACAATACAAATGGCTTCGCAGATCATTAAGAAACATGTGCATAATTCAAAAGATGGTGTTGAGGCAAGTGTCCAGCCACTTAGAACAAAACCTGCCACTTACACCAGAAAAAATTCCAGATGGAGAAAGCCAGTCATAGAAGAAAAGAACTGAGTAAAAATTAATACCTTAAGTTGGGGAATTTCAATCTAAACCTCAAGAGTAAAGGATTAATGAATTTTAGCAATATAAAAATTAAAACATGAACATAGCAAATAAGCATGTGCAAAGGAAAAATAAGAGATAATCTAGAAAAAAATGTTTTGTATGTGTAACAAAGTTCAGTTCCCATAATATGCAATGAACTCCTGCAAATCTGTAAGAAAAAGTTGACAACCCCTCCTAAAACAGGCAAACTACATAAGTAGACCTTTCACTTAAAAAGGACATAAAATGATTCATAGGCAGAATATATTCAATCTTAGTCAGAATTAGATATATAAATAATAATGCAACAAAAACAAGTAAAAATATGTCACCAGTCAGATTAGCATTTGATAACAAAATCGTTAGATAACACCCATTGTTGGGGAGGAAGTAGAAAAATGGGAAATCAACTCCTTGAGTGAAAGTGGAAGCTCCAGTAGGTACAATGTTTTGGGAAGGTGATTTTCCAAGGTAACAAAAGCATTCAATATACCTGCACTTTGATGCAAGAATTTCTATTCTTTGAATTCAACCCATTCGTTGCATTATTTCATTAAACTTGGTCCTGTGTTTCTCTTCCATATTGATAATCTCTAGAGTGATCTCAGGCAATAAAAACTTCCAGCCCTGTTTTACTCTGAACTCCAGACCTATGTAACCAAATGTCCACTAGACATCTCCTCTTGGAAATATAACTCAATTTTAGTATGTTGAAAATTCACACTCTTTTTCTCACTTTGACCAGCATCCATTTCTTAAGCTCAATAAGACCACCATCTCTCTCTATTTGATTATTTAAGACTGAAGTCCAAGAGATGTTACTGACCCCTTTTTCTTCTGTAACTTTCCACGTCTGTCACTAAATTCTTTTGATTTCATGACCAAAATATCTTTCAAGTTCATTCCCTTCTCTCCATCTTGACCATCACTGTCTTAGGTATGCGATAACAATTCCCTCACCTGGATTATTATCATTGTGGCTTCCTAATAGATCTGCATCCATTCTGACCAGCTTCCAATCTCTTTACTACTTGATTTTCAAGAGCAAAAGCCAAGCCTACAAATATGTTCAATGGCTTTTAGCATAAAGTGAACAGAAGTCCTTAGTTTAGGCTAGAAGGTCCTGAATTGTCTTAGTCACTCTTCAGTCTCACCTTGTACCACCTTCTATTTGTAAGGAGTCTGAAGGGCCCTCATGCACCTCATCCCTTACAGGTCTCATAATTGCAAGTTTCATGTATTTGTGTGATTTTGCTCTCAGTCTTCACCCCTATATTGTTCTATCCATGAGAATAGGAACCATTCTGATTAATTTTGGAGAAATGCAGGGTATAAGGATCTGGAGGTCTCAATGAGATCAAAGGCATGTCTATTAGGAGCAAAGGAAAGATTTTTATGGAAGAATAGAAGGTTGTGGTCCTAAAACTTTCCCATTAGAATTTAAATGTTAGAAGTGGAACAGTTTTGCAAGACTTAGGGGTGGTCACAAGAACTGGTGTTTATGATGGTATGAATTGTATTCAAGATACTATGTACATGCTTCTTGAGAAATTAAAGTTTCCTTAAAGTTGGGGAACAAAGCTAGTGGAGGTGATGGAATTCCAGTTGAGCTATTTCAAATCCTAAAAGATGATGCTGTGGAAGTGCTGCACTCAATATGCCAGCAAACTTGGAAAACTCAGCAGTGACCACAGGACTGGAAAAGGTGTTTTCATTTCAATCCCAAAGAAAGTCAAGCCAAAGAATGCTCAAACTACCACACAACTGCACTCGTCTCACACACTAGCAAAGTAATGCTCAAAATTCTCCAAGTCAGGCTTCAACAATGTGTGAACCATGAACTTCCAGATGTTCAAGGTGGATTTAGAAAAGGCAGAGGAACCAGAGATCAAATTGCCAACACCTTTTGAATCACTGAAAAAGCACGGGAGTTCCAGAAAATCATCTACTTCTGCTTTATGGACTATGCCAAAGTCTTTGACTATGTGGACCGCAACAAACTGTGGGAAATTCTTAAAGAGATGGGAATATCAGACCACCTGACCTGCTTCCTGAGAAATCTGTATACAGATCAGGAAGCAATGATTAGAACTGGACATGGAACAACACACTGGTTCCAAATAGGAAAAGGAATACGTCAAGGCTGTATATTGTCACTCTACTTATTTAACTTATGTTCAGAGTACATCATGAGAAACGCTGGGCTGGATAAAGCACAAGCTGGAATCAAGATTGCCGGGAGAGATATCAGTAACCTCAGATATGCAGATGACATCACCCTTATAGCAGAAAGTGAAGAAGAACTAAAGAGCCTCTTGATGAAAGTGAAAGAGAAGAATAAAAAAGTTGGCTTAAAGCTCAACTTTCAGAAAACTAAGGTCATGGCATCTGGTCCTGTCACTTCTTGGCAAATAGATGGGGAAGTGACAGACTTTATTTTTCTGGGCTCCAAAGTCACTGAAGATGGTGACTGCAGCCATGAAATTCAAAGATGCTTGCTCTTTGGAAGAAAAGTTATGGCCAACCTAGACAGCATATTAAAAAGCAGAGACCATTATTTTGCCAATAAAGGTCTGTCTAGTCAAAGCTATGGTTTTTCCAGTAGTCATGTATGGATGTGAGAGTTGGACTATAAAGAAAGCTGAGAACCGAAGAATTGATGCTTTTGAACTGTGGTGTTGGAGAAGACTCTTGAGAATCCCTTGGACAGCAAGGAGATTCAAGCAATCCATCCTAAAGGAAATCAGTCCTGGGTGTTCATTGGACGGACTCATGCTGAAGCTGAAACTCCAATATTTTGGCCCCTTGATGTGAAGAAGTGACTCATTGGAAAAGACCCTGATGCTGCGAAAGATTGAAGGTGGGAGGAGAAGAGGATGACAGAGGATGAGATGATTGGATGGCATCACTGACTCCATGGACATGAGTTTGCGTAAACTCCACAAGTTGGTGATGGACAGGGAGGCCTTGTGTGCTGCAGTCCATGGTGTCGCATAGAGTCGGACATGAATGAGCGACTGAACTGAACTGAAAGTTGGGGAGCTTATCTTTTTACTTCTGCTTCCCTAGTGTTGCCTGGGGCCCCATAAATACCCAATACACATTTTAAGTTAAGTTGAATTCAAAAACCCTCTTTTAAAGAAATTCTGGGGACTTCCCTTGTGGTCCAGTGGCTAAGACTGTGCTCCCAATGCTGACGGCCTGGGTTCAATCCCTGGTCAGGGAAGTAGATCCCACATGCTGCACTGAGACCTGGCACAGCCAAATTAATTAATTAATTTTAAAATAAAGGAAATGCTGCCACTCTTGTTACAGCATTTTTCTAGACTCATCCCACAATTACTTTCATCATATCTTGAAAAGAAATTAGTATCTTCTGTATTCATTTTTTCATCACTTGATCTCAAGCAGTGATTTCTTTTCTTTTATTTTTATACCACAGGAGATTTCCAAAGTGAATTGCTGTTGCAGTCAGTGAGCAGTGCATATTTTTTGGCATTTATGACAAACATAATAACAAGAAACCTGGGAACAGGTTTTTAAAACATGCTCCTGGTTCATGGGAGGATTTTTCAACTCAAGCAATGCAGACCTCAACAAAATTTCATGATATAATTAACTAGTTAATATCAAATGCTGATGACTAACCCCTGGAACTGCACATCCAAGCAGTCAAACTAGTATATTATGAGTCACAGAATTGTGAACTTAGAGTCAGTGAGAACACCCAGGAAAATCTGCATCCATTCAGAGCTATTGATTGTGAAGTAAGAATAAGAGAAAGGCCCATTCCTATCAGAAATTGTGTCAATATCACATCACCAACTCTTTATCTTGGACTAATCATATCAGGGAATAACTACAAGATATTATGAAAGTTTTTACCATTAAACATATTTACTTCCATTCGGAGATGTTAAGTTTGATTCTCTGCAAATTAAGTGAAGAGTATATAGTAAACTGTGTCTCAAAATGTCCTTAAAATGTTGATTCTTAGGTCTTTGTATTTACTAAATTCATATTTCTAAAAAGTGGGACCCAGAAAATGATATTTTTAATTTGTGTCCAAAGTGGCTTGTATGTGCCTTAAAATTTGAGGGCCTCTGACATTGAAGCTTACTTAATAAAGATTTTATTCCTAAGTTGTCTTGGTGCAGATATCACAACTGTTACACAAATGAGTAGAGATTCAATGATCCTGGAGTATTTGCTGATTTAAATTGTTATTGCCAGTTTCTGACATTTTCAGCAATGGAGAAGTTTCTGATGTTTCTGTTAATAAGGAGAAATTGCCTGAAAATGCAAAGAAGACAAACTTTGGAGTCAATTCACTGGTGGCTTCATGGTAAAGAACGATGCAGGAGACACAGATTTGATCCCTGGGTTGGGAGGCTATCCGGAAGGAGGGCTTGGCAACCCACTCCAGTATGCTTGCCTGGAAAAGAATCCATTTGCAGAGAAGCCTGGCAGGCCACTGTCCATAGGGTCGCAAAGAGTTGAACACAACTGAAGTGACTTAGCATGCACTCATGCACTCATGGGTTATTAAGTAACACAGTCTATTGGGTGAATATATGGAGGCAAAAAAGGAATTAACATATCGCATGACAACTTCCGTAATAGAAGTTTGTACAAAATTCTCTAGGAGAAGAGTAAAAGGCAAACACTCATCTGCTTTAAAGAATGAGAGGGGTCTCCATAGAGGAGTTAGCCTTTGAGATGAGTACTGATAGGATGTGAAGGACGTCTGTAAGATGAAGAGGGAATGTAGGGGTAGGAGAAATGCATCATCTTAGAGGGAACTGATTATGCCAAAGTCACAATGAGCCAAAGCCTAGACAGTTGAAAGAGATAGGATTTGGCAAGTGATTGTTCTTTGGGTTAGCTCTGCTATAACTGGCTGTGTTTTGTTTACTCCAAGAGGACACATGAGTGAACTTCCTTTTTCTCCTGCAGCTGTTGTTGTTTAGTTGCTGTCATGCCCAACTCTTTTGTGACCCCAGACTCCTCTGTGCGTGAAATTTCCCAGGCAAGAATACTGGAATGGGATGCCATTTCCTTCTCCAGGGGATCTTCCTGACCCAGGGATTAAACCCAAGTGTCCCACATTGGCAGGCAGATTCTTTACCCCTGAGCCACCAGAGAAACCCTTTCTGCCATGGAGTGGGTTGCAAAAGGCCCCACAGGGATGACATGCCACGTGGGTTTTCATTCTCCCCTCCCCCATCATTGCCTCCTTGGGACACACCCTAGCTGGTGTCTATGCAATCATCACCCACTTGCTCACATCAGCCCACATCAGAATTATTTTTCTGAAGGCCAAGCAATACTTTCTGGTGTTTGTTCAACAGTTGGTTTATGTTACTCATCTGTGAAGCATCCTAAGACGCCCTGTGATAAGTTGCTTCTCCTCCATGTAAGCTGGGAATGAGACTCTGGATGAGAAAGTTTCATGCCCATTTTATTTATACAATCAGGATCTAAAACAACTCTCTTAAATGCTGGGTCTTCCTCTACAAACATTTGTTTAACCGTTAATACTGTTGCTTGTCTGTTTTGTATCTTCTTTCTGGAGGATAGATGACCTCAGCCTGTGTGTGTGTGTGTGTGTGTATGTGTGTGTGTGTGTGTGTGTGTTGGTGTGTATGTCTTTGCTATAAACTCCTCACACTATACTGAAGATTCTTCTCTCATTGTCTTTTGTTTATTGTCAGGACTTCTGGATTTAGAAAAAGCCTCACGGGGCTAGATATTCCATTGTGAAATCTCCATAGGTCTTTCTTCTCAATTCTAGAAATAGGGGCTTTTTGGCATTTAATGAGACCTTATTTATAAAACCTGTTAGGATCAGGGTTCCTCCATGATGGGATGTTTCATAAAACAAGGTTGACTTCTGGTAGTCACTTCCTCTTTAAAGAGAGTGTTTCTCAGAGGCCTTTTGTTTGATGAGGCAGGTGGTACCAAGAGGGCCACACCCGCAGCATGGTGCGGTCCATAAGCCAGCCAGGATTCCACCTTCCACCAAAATGTCCCACTTCCCTGCTTAGATCCCAACAAATACTTGGTATAAGAATATCCATCAATTATTAAAACAAAAAAATTTTCTGTCAGTGGAATATTTTGAGAAAGTGGTGGATGATGAATTTATAGATGTCTGCCAGTGAATGAAATTCCATAATTTACTCATACAATAAACTTGGATTGTGTTCTGATTATGTGTCATATGCTATGCTCAATGTTAGAGTCAACATATCCATATGGAGGTCACAGTTCAAAGAGCATGGTGCCCTTGTGGAAAAAAAATGACAGTGTTATTTTATATTTGTATTCTCTATTTTCCTTTAAGTGGAGCCTAATCTGCAAGCCAGAAATGTGACAGGCTTAAGTTATTGCAAGGACCTTCTGATAGCTTGTATTTTCCCATCATTGTAGACTAAGGAGATAGACTCCCAATTTATATATTCTCCATTTAATAGCTAAACAGTAGTAATTCCAAAAATTAGTTCAAATTTTCAGGTATGTGTAAAATATTTCAAATATTTATAAAAATTATCTTCTTCATAACATTAATAAAATACAAATAAAATTAATTAATTGCAATTTCAATAACTGAGTATTTTCTTGGCCAATATTCATTAGTGATATTATAATCCAATAAAAAGCTTTTATATAAATGCAAACTATATAAATATTTAAAAGGAGAACTGCTTACTTTAAAAACAGAAACCACTCAGAACCACTGACCATTAAACTGTTAACATGAATGAGCCTAAGTCATGTTTATTTTAAAACAAATAATGAGTAATTGCTCACCTGCATACTAGGTCGCTTCAGTCATGTCTGACTCTGTGACCCTATGGACTGTAACCCACCAGGCTTCTTTGTCCATGGGATCCTCCAGGCAGGAATACTGGAGTGGATTGCATGCCCTCCTCCAGGGGAACTTCCTGATACAGGGATCAAACCCCTGTCTCTTATGTCTCCTGCATTGCCAGGCAGATCCTACCTAGGAAACTCTGAGTAGTCCTCTAATATTTCTTTATTTTTTACCCCACAAGGAATTTTCCAAGAGTTTTTGAGAATTTAATATTATTCTTTCATTTATTTCACTAATATTTATTGAGTGCCTACAACTAAGCACTCAATGCTGTATCTAGCACAAAGTATTGCACAAAAACCTAACAAATATTGGAGAGAGTAACTATTTGAAAAGGTATAAATTCCTTTTTTTGTGATGAATTTACTTTCCTCATAAATTTACAGAAAGTTGTTAATGTTTCAAATAAAATGTTATTGACCCTGATAAACAGTATGGTCTTCAATATGAATGCAGGAAAACAATGGATGATGCAAAAAAATTTTTCTTTAAATTACAGAAATTGGAAATATTGTTAGATTTCCTCTCAGTTGCTCTTTGTCCTAATGTTTAAATTACCTTCTTAAATTATATGTTTGATACAAGAATGTTAAATAGTTTTAAGCTTTCCAAAGTTCAAAACTTAATAGATTTATTGAAATAGCCTTTAGTAGTATTTTTAAAATTTATTTTATTATTTTATTTTAAAATAATAGTAAAATAATAAATATTTTAAAATAATAATTTTTTATTAAAAAGACTCATTTAGATTTATTTTTTTAATCATAAGTGTACAACTGCTTCTTAACTCTACATACACATTTAACATTTTGTAAGGAATAATTTTATGTCCTATTACATCAAATTCCTGGTTAATAGCTTATCAAAACCTTGAGAAAAACCTTGAAAAAGGTTTCACTTGTCATTTGAAATATTATCAACGAAGGAATGCTTCTATACTCCTACATGGAGAAGAAAATGGCAACCTACTCCCATATTCTTGCCTGGAAAATCCCATGGACAGAGGAGCCTGGTGGGCTATGGTCCATGGAGTTGGAAAAGAATCAGACACAATTTAGTGACTACACAACAAATACTCTTACAAAGATTACTAGGAACACGGCTGTCATGGTTATGGAGGAGGACCTGGAGGTGGTAATTTTGGAGATCTCTCTAGTTATGGAGGAGGAAGAGGAAGATATGGTGATGGAGGTCCTGGATTTGATAACCAGGGTGGACTCTAGATGTGGTTATGGCAACTGTCGAAGTGGAGACAATGGAAGTGGAATTTACAATGATTTTGAAAATTATAACCACCAACTTTCTAACTATGGTCCAATGTAGAACTTAGTTTTAAAGACAAAGCATTTCACATACTTCAAAGACATGGAAACATTTAGAAGAAAAACTGTATCTTAAAAGTCCTATTTAAATTTGTGTGATATTAAAAGTGAGTTTTCCTTGGAAATATTTAAGGAAAATTATGGTTCTTTATTAAGCCCTTCTACCACTCATTTTTAAGTCATACCTTGAAGGAGGCTAACATATTTCTGGGTGGCAAAGTTCTTTCCCACAAAGAAATGTTATGTTGTACCAGATGCAAAGAGATTTCTTCTAATTCCAATAGTTTATGATTCTAGGAAAGAAATATTTTTATAACAAGTACATTTTGTTGTAAATTTAAGAGAAAGGGAACTTTGGAATTGTGTTAAGTGAAGCTGCAAGGTTAAGGTTATGTGTAATTGTGTAGGAAACTTTTCTACCCTATAGTTGTAAATTATTATTTTATACCACAGTACTTATCATACAGTATGAACTCAATATGTTTTGGGAATAATCACATCTTCAGAATAATCAACAACTGATTATTGCCTGCTCAACCACTTCAGTTCACAAAGGACACACGAGGGCCTGAAACAGCAAGAAAGACTTGTCCAAGGTCACTTAGGTCTTAGACTCTTTTAATGCTTTTTTCTACACCAGCCTAGCCTATCGGTGTAAGATTTCATAAACAGAGCCACTTTTATTGACAGAAAAAATACCACTAAGATATAAGATTGAAATTGTGGAAGTGAGAAATAAATTTAAGGGACTAGATCTGATAGAGAGCCTGATGAACTATGGATGGAGGTTTGTGACATTGTACAAGAGACAGGGATCAAAACCATCCCCAAGAAAAAGAAATGCAAAAAGGCAAAATGGCTGTCTGAGGAGGCCTTACAAATAGCTGTGAAAAGAAGAGAAGCAAAAAGCAAAGGAGAAAAGAAAAGATATACCCATTTGAATGTAGAGTTCCAAAGAATAGCAAGGAGAGATAAGAAAGCCTTCCTCAGTGATCAGTGCAAAGAAATAGAGGAAAACAATAGAATGGGAAAGACTAGAGATCTCTTCAAGAAAATTAGAGATACCAAGGGAACATTTCATGCAAAGAAGGGCTCAATAAAGGACAGAAATGATATGGACCTAACAGAAGCAGAAGATATTAGGAGGTGGCAAGAATACACAGAAGAACTGTACAAGAAAGATCTTCATGACCCAGATAATCATAATGGTGTGATCACTCACACTCACCTAGAGCCAGACATCCTGGAATGTGAAGTCAAGTGGGCCTTAGGAAGCATCACTACGAACAAAGCTAGTGGAAGTGATGGAATTCCAGTTGAGCTATTTCAAATCCTGAAAGATGATGCTGTGAAGGTGCTGCACTCAATAGGCCAGCAAATTTGGAAAACTCAGCAGTGGCTACAGAACTGGAAAGGTCAGTTTTCATTCCAATCCCAAAGAAAGGCAATGCCAAAGAATGCTTGAACTACCTCACAATTGCACTCATCTCACACACTAGTATGTAGAAGGCAATGGCAACCCACTCTATTACTCTTGCCTGGAAAATCCTATGGATGGAGGAGCCTGGTGGGTTGCAGTCCATGGGGCCGCTAAGACTTGGACAGGACTGAGCGACTTCACTTTCACTTTTCACTTTCATGCACTGGAGAAGGAAATGGCAACCTATTCCAGTGTTCTTGCCTGAAGAATCCCAGGGACGGGGGAGCCTTGTGGGCTGCCACCTATCGGGTCGCACAGAGTCAGACACGACTGAAGCGACTTAGCAGCAGCAGCAGCAGCACACACTAGTAAAGTGATGCTCAAAATTCTCCAAGCCAGGCTTCGGCAATACATGAACCGTGAACTTCCAGATGTTCAAGCTGGTTTTAGAAAAGGCAGAGGAACCAGAGATCAAATTGTCAACATCCAATGGATCACTGAAAAAGCAAGAGAGTTCCAGAAAGACATCTATTTCTGCTTTATTGACTATGCCAAAGCCTTTGACTGTGTGGATCACAATAAATGGTGGAAAATTCTGAAAGAGATGGGAATACCAGAACACCTGACCTGCCTCTTGAGAAATCTGTATGCAGGTCAGGAAGCAACAGTTAGAACTGGACAGGGAACAACAGACTGGTTCCAAATAGGAAAAGGAGTACGTCAAGGCTGTATATTGTCACCCTGCCTATTTAACTTCTATGTAGAGTACATCATGAGAAACGCTGGGCTGGAGGAAGCACAAGCTGCAATCAAGATTTCTGGGAAGAATATCAGTAACCTCAGATATGAAGATGACACCACCCTTATGGTAGAAAGTGAAGAAGAACTAAGGAGCCTCTTGATGAAAGTGAAAGAGGAGAGTGAAAAAGTTGGCTTAAAGCTCAACTTTCAGAAAACAAAGATCATGACATCTGATCCCATCACTTCATGGCAAATAGATGGGAAAACAGTGGAAACAGTGGCTGACTTTATTTTTCTGGGCTCCAAAATCACTGCAGATGGTGATTGCAGCCATGAAATTAAAAGATGCTTATTCCTTGTAAGGAAAGTTATGACCAACCTAGAAAGGTCCATCTAGTCAAGGCTATAGTTTTTCCAGTAGTCGTGTATGGATGTGAGAGTTGGACTGTAAAGAAATCTGAATGCTGAAGAATTGATGCTTTTGAACTATGGTGTTGGAGAAGACTCTTGAGAGTCACTTGAACTGCAAGGAGATCCAACCAGTCCATCCTAAAGGAGATCAGCCCTGTGTGTTCATTGGAAGGACTGATGTTGAAGTTGAAACTTCAATACTCCAAGCTCCAATACTTTGGCCACCTGATGCAAAGAGCTGACTCATTTGAAAAGACCCTGATGCTGGGAAAGATTGAGGGCAGGAGGAGAAGGGGACGACAGAGGATGAGATGGTTGAATGGCATCACTGACTCAATGGACATGAGTTTGGGTAAACTCCTGGAGTTGGTGATAGATAGGGTGGCCTGGCATGGTGCAGTCCATGGTGTCACAAAGAGTTGAACACTACTGAGTGACTAAACTGAACTCAACTGACTGATCATGACAATCAGGATGAGGGATAAAGATAGCCCTCAAGCATTTCTAGAATTAAAGGGAGCAAATTCTTTCACAGTTTTAAAAAGAATGGAAAATTTAGCTAATAATTGATATAATTATTATTGATAAAATAGCAAAAAAATTCATTATTGTTTTCATTCTGTTAATGATGGGAGTTGGAATTGTTCAGTTTTCCAAGGTTTATGATGTTAAGATTGCCTGATCATTAGAACATAGTTATGGATTTTTAAAGGTAGGTTTTTTAGTTGTTATTCGATAGAAAATGATAGCATTAATGTAAATGTTTACCCCCTTTTTTTAAAAAGAATAATAGAAAGATGCACTGGTAAATTGCTATTTTTGTATTCTATTCATAATATTGATCTGCCCTGCGATTTAGAAATGTAGCTTACTAAAACTGCTTTATATTTAACTAGAAACACTGTATTAATTCTTAATGTCAATTTATTCCATTATGAATTTCATCTCGCAAGGAGTAAGATTATTGTAAAGTAAGTATATGGAACCAAAATCACATTGATAATAACCTACGAAAACATGCTTAAGTTACCAGTCAACAGCAATGTACCTTGTTTTGTGAACATAGCCCTACATAGTGACATAAAGTTACACATGTCTAATGTAGGAGGATAGAGCACTTGTCCCAGAGTGTGGCAGCCTGGTTTCAAATCCTAGTCTGTTAATTTTCAATCCCTGTGACCCTGGGAAGGTAATTTCACCTTCTGTTCCTGTTTCCTTATTGCTAAAGTAAGTCTATTACCGGTATCTGCCTCATAGTGTTAGAAGAGTTTCATGATTTAATATATGTGCCAAGCATAGAACAAGTGTCAATTATTTTCAGTATAACACAGAAATGTACAGAATACAATAAACATTATGCATGTACTGTGTAAGTTTCCAGTTTTGCAAAATGTGTGATTGAGTTCATGTAAGTTAACCCTATGTTTGATGATATAGTTGGAATATTCTATTCTTTCCTTTGGTGTGTTGTATTAATTTATAAATTCTTCAGTATATGTGCATGTACTGGATATGGATGTGAGAGCTAGACTGTAAAGAAGTCTGAGTGCTGAAGAACTGATGCTTTCGAACTATGGTGCTGGAGAAGACTCCTGAGAGTCCCTTGGACTGCAAGGAGATCAAACCAATCAATCCTAAAGGAAATCAACCCTGAATATTCATTGGAAGGATTGATGCTAAAGCACCAATAGTTTGGCCATCTGATGCAAAGAACCAGCTCATTGGAAAAGACCCTTCTGCTGGGAAAGACTAAAAGTAGGAGGAGAAAAAGGTGACAGAGGATGAGATGGTTAGATAGCATCACCAACTCAGTGGACATGAATGTGAATGAACTCCAGGAGATAGTGGAGGACAGAGGAGCCTGGCAGGCTTCAGTCCTGGGGTCACAAAGAGTCAGACAGGATTTAACAACTGAACAACAACTGGATCAATATGTAAACTATTTTCTTATGATGAGTTATGGTTTAAAAAAAAAAAGAAATGAAAGTGACTGTCTAGAGCATCTGTATTCCTCCTCAGCTGCCTTCTCAAAGGAGGAGGCACCCTTACTTGGGTGCTGTCTCAGTGGTTTTTGCTTTTTTTTTTTTTCCCCTCTAGTGAACAATGAGCAGTAAAACTGGCTCTCAGGATGGGCAGTTAAGATAATGGTCTAAGGAGCTTGGGAGAGCAGGAGATCGCCTCCAGGTGTAGACTGGGTGGGGGGGCAGGGGCGGTGGGTGGAGAGGGATAGTGGGAGGAGGAGAAGCCCAGAGCGTGCAGCAACCTGTGCTCAGACTCTGGGTTGGGCAGCAGGAGGGGTGGGGAGGCTCTGCAGAGATTAGGCGTGTTGGGTCCTTAAAAAGAAGCAGGTTGAGAGAAGGGAGAGGAAAAAAAATTAAGTAGGCTACTGTTTGCATGAGATGCAGTTCTGAGGAGCTTAGCACTCTTGAAAACTTGCTGCGAAAAGATGGATGGATGGGGGAGGGGGTGAATGGGTGAAAGAAGTTGAAAGAGATAAGGAAAGATTGGAGTCGTTGAATAAGAATATTGACATGCTAGACTCCTTATGACTCAAGATGATGTGGTTCAGGCACTGCTCGGAAGCCAATTAAGAGCTCATTGAACTAATTTGGCCTGGATACAGTATATAAGGACAAAAAGCTGTTGCTGCATTCATAAAATCCCAAATTTGGTTTCTGTAGCTGGTGAGGAACTTTTGTCCGATGGTAGAGTTCATAGTGAACTGAAGAAGCACTAAGGGCAATGATGCTCTTTTCAGTACTATATGTTCAGGGACTTTCCTAAGGAGATTATGAACCACCCAAGAAACTCACCAAAGGTTATGGTTGTACTAAAACTGATAAACAAAATGGTAGAGAGGCAAAAAAGGACAGGCTGTGAGGGAAAAGGGTGGATAAAGGGTTCTGGTCCTTTTAGTTGAAATTGATCTTTCACCATACAGGACACCCATCTGCTAATACACACCTACCCCTCAATTGCAAACAAACCACTCTTTGAACCCTCAAGCATTTCTGAGATTTCTTGGAGGATTTTCTCAAAGTGTTCCTGAGCATATCTGGAGATACCAAGTGGACCACTTTCCTTGCACAGTCAATGCCCCCTCTTCCCACTGAAGAGGGTTGGATCCCATGATGCAGTAGTCTTGGTGAGAGGAAAATAGAATGTCATCCTCTTTTATAATGGTGAACGTATTAGTTGCTCAGTCATGTTAAACTCTTTGGGACCCCATGGACTGTAGCCTGACAGGCTCCTCTGTGCATGGTATTTCTAGATAAGAATACTAGAGTGGGTTGCCAGTTCCTTCTCCAGGGGATCTTCCTTCCTCAGGGATCGAACTTGGGTCTCCTACATTGCAGGCAGATTCTTTACCCCCTGAACCATCAGCAAAACCCTTTATTATGGAGGGACATCAAATTAATGATGCATTGTAATATCTTTCAAAGGTGAAGGTTTTTGTACCACGGTCTCCCCAAGTCTCAGACATGGGCAGGGCAGGAAGAACTCTGAGTGACCCATACCATTCTGTTCTCAAGTGTGCTTCACTCTCCCAGGACAAGGCTTTGCTTCTGGGCCATACTATGCTGGTCCCTTTCCAGTACTTGAGGCCTCTACCTCCTCTCCTGACCTCATACTTATTATCCCTGTTATCTTTTGTAAACGACTCCATTCGATTATTTTTTAAACATGTTTTGAAACATGCTGTTGTTGTTTAGTTGCTAAGTTGTCTCTAACTCTTTGTGACCCCATGAACTGCAGCATGCCAGGCTTGCCTGTCCTTCGCCATCTCCTGGAGTTTGCTCAAACTCATGTCCGTTGAGTCAGTGATGCTATTTAAACATCTCATCCTCTGCCACCCCTTCTCCTTTTACCTTCAAAAGATGCTATAAGGAAATAAAATGATTTGCTTTCCTCTTAGAGCTTTTAAAGCATTTTTTTTTCATAGAAAGCTCTTTTAGCATTTGGTAACTTCAGTGAATACATATATAGCTATATATACCTCTCCTTTTGTGGTACTTCCTCAGAGACAATGGCTGCTGACACATAGAGGCATGAACTGAAGTGCAAGTAAAGGTACTTTCTCTCACCCAGTTATGTGTCTCTGGCTTCGTTATGTGTTTATAGGCTCATCAGAAATGTAGACATCCATGAGGGGCTGGTGAGCTACCTAGGAGAGGTTCTCACCCATGAAGAGAAACAGGAGGACAAGTTTGGTCTAGGAAACAAAGCACTGACTGTCAGAGAAGCAGAAACAATCATGAATACACCATGTGGATCATACATCCATCTGTCTCTTGATATATCAATGCATACCCGATTCTATTGAACAAGGAGGGGTTGAATGTAAAACTGAAATGATATCTTCACTGAAACCTATTACTGGCAACCTAAAACATGGCTCCCAGTAGGAAAGAAGACTGTGACACCTCTTCTTTACAGAATCCACTGTAGACTATACAGTTTGAAGATTCCAGGAGGAGACAGTGGCGCATGGCAGAAGGTGATGATCATGATGTAAAAGTGGCTTATCTCTGGAGCAAACAACACCTGAGGGGGCCAGCGAGGAGAGGAAGAATGGTAGATGTCATGGAATGTTCAGTTGAGCACTTCCCCGAGCATGCAGAGACATCCTGGGAGTGCTGGGTGTTTTAGGCATAGCTGGGGTGCAGGATAAATTTCACAGGGAAAGGAGGTCCTCTCATAACAGCTGGAATCAAGAAGCAACACAGCAGGTGTACCAAAGGTCCGTGTGCAGGGGTGTTCAGGTCTTTTAGTCTGTTAGAGAAGTCATGAATTAGTTGAATGGGTTCAGATATCTCCTGTAGGTCAATAAAATGCCGTATGTACATCTCCTGTAAGGAAGAACACCTAGGATGGCTGAGAAAGAGAGCTATTTATGCAAACAGCCGTAGAGTCCCAGGGTGACAGAGGTGGTGCTGAAAACCGAACCAGAATCCTTCTGGGTTATCCTGTGGTCCCATCCTGAGGAAAATGAGTTGGGACTGACAACTTTGAATCTTACCATTAGCATAATATAATACCCAATGAGCTGCCTAGGCAGGCCCCATACATCTGCTTACACAAAGTTGTATTTCTCTAAACCAGTTAGGGGGCAGGTTGCTGGCTAGATGAGTTTTCTTCACTTGGTATCTCAAGTCTAAATATCTGACCAAAATGCTCCTCTCTTCTCTCATCACTTCCAGAGATCCCCTGGAGTAAGGACCAGCTACACACTCCAGTATTCTTGGCTGGAGAAGTCCATGGACTGAGGAGCCTGGCAGGCTGCCGTCCATATAATTGCAGAGAGTCAGACATGACTAACGTGTTGCTCCCCTGGGCTACTTAACCTTTCTCCAGTTGCTGAGCCTTTTCATTCCTCTACGACTGTGCTCATGTGGTTTCATTCTGTTGTGTTGCCTTTCCTCCAACCCTCGCCTCATTTCTCAACCTAAAAAATTCTTTTTTAATCTTTAAAATACATCTCAAAAAGTGTCTCTTCTTTGAAGTATTCCCTGACATCCTAGAAAGAACTACAGTTTCAATATAATTTTTTTTATTATACTATAGCCATAACTTGAGGCGTGGTTACAGTATTTTACCCACAGTAGAACACTGTCAAAATTGTGGTCTGTCCTCTCAAACCCTGTTGCTGCTTTATTAACTAAGTTTATGGAATATGCTATATCCTCTGTTGGCATTTCATCAATCTTCATAGCATCTTCACAAAGTGTAGCTTGCATCTCAGGGAACCACTTTCTTTGCTTATCCATAAGAAATGAATTTTTCATCAAAGTTTTATTACCAGATCGCAACAAATCAATCACACTTTCAGGCACCACTTCTCATTCTCACCGCATCTACAGTTACTTCCTCCACTGAAATCTTGAACCTCTCAAAGTCACTCATAAGAGTTGAAATTAATTTCTTCCAGTTTCCTGTTAATGTTGATATTTTGACCTCATCCCATTGATGCTAGTGGTGAAGGACCCACCTGCCAATACAGGAGACATAAGAGACTCAAGTTCAATCCCTGGGTCAGGAAATCCCTTGGAGACAGCAAAGGCAAAAGAAGTTGTGCTCCAGCTGCTATCTCTGAGAAGATCTCTTGTAAAATCTTAACAGGGAGACTAACATGTCACTTTAGCCAAGTAAACAGAAATTTATAGTCAAATTCTGCTGCCAAGGTATCATACTCTATGATACATGAAAAGACCAAGAATATGAAAATAAAAAACTCTACCACCCTCCCATGCCTCTACCCACCTGCCCACCAAATAAAAAAAAAGAATGGTTTTAAAAACTTTGATAATGATAGTAATGTGGAATCAAGGTAAACATGGTAGATTCAAGGCTGCATTTTCTTAGCTGTTATTAACTCTGAAACTTGGTCACATTCAGTTCTTTAACACAAGTTACCCTCAAGTAGCAAATGAGTTCCTTGTATATCTTCCAGAATACTCTAGCTGTTTCTCATTGGCAACAAGAAAAGCCACAGAAAAGGGTCATGTGTCCTTTTGAAGCACAAATAGTACTAATGTGGAATGATGTATGAAGCTGGTAGATAATTACTCTAGATTCTATTGTATATAAAACCATAGGGTTTCATAGTCTAGCAGAAAGAATCCATAGGGAGGTCAGGGAGATGTTTTACTAGAGGACAAATAGTCTGCCATTAAAATCATATGGTTATCAGAAGGCAGGAGTATTTGTCATTGAATAAAGAGCTCAGGTTTATTGTTTCTTCTGGGGCAAATTTGTCTATAGTTCTTGAAATAATATCGGAGATACAGTAGGAATTCTGTGATAAATATGGAAGAATACTTGGCAAATTTCATTGTGAATATTCTTCTACTCTCAGACTACAGACATTATTGAAGTGCTAAATTTCATTTGGATACATAACATGTAAGCTTCTTAGAATATGGAGAAAATCTGGAGAAGAATCATAAAAAAATTATTCATGTTGGAAAGTAGGGTTAATGCGATCAACCATATGTATTCAGTCTAGCAAGCTAGAGCTTGAGAAAGGGTAGTTATTTTCATATCTATTCATTCAGCAAAATTTCAGTTCCCGCCATCTGCTAGGCACTATTTTAGGCATTTGAGATAAACAGACAAGGGAGTGAACAAAGAAACAGTCCAGAAAATCCCTAAGTTATTGGAATTCGTAGTCTAGTGGGTGAGAAGATAAGTATAATAAAATAATAAACAAATTGTATACATAAGAAAGTGTTAAGTGAGTGGAAAAATTAGAGCAGGGTAATTTAAGAGAGGGGATTTGCCACTGTTAAATAGATGATCAGGATAAATGTACTGAACACATGATTTTTGAGTCCAAGCTTTGAGGTAGAAAGGGAGTTGTCCATGCAGATATCTGCAGGAGGAGCATCTTAGGTGGAGGAAATACACAGGCAAATATCTTAAAGCAGAAATTATATTTGAGGGGCAGGAGATAGTGCACAGGACAGATGATGTGGGGCCACCTTAAAGGCATCATGAGTAATTTAACTTTTAGTGTTACATGAAAAAAAAAAATTGCAGGGTTGTAAACAGTGATGATGGGATTTGACTTTCATTTCCAAAGGACTTCTTACATTGCAATGTGGAAAATAGACTTTAGAGAGAGAAAAGAGCAACAGACAGTCCATCTAGGAGGTTATTCCAGAAACCCAGGTGAAGGATCTTGTGTGCTAGTGTTAGTATTGGAGCAATGGAGGTGGAGTGGAAAAGGTCAGTCTTCAGGCCAATCCCAGAAAAGGTAATGCCAAAGAACGTGCAAACTACCATACAGTTGCGTTCATTTCACATGCTGGGAAGGTTACACTCAAAATCCTTCAAGCTAGGCTTCAGCAGTATGTGAACCAGAACTTCCACACATAGAAGCTGGGTTTAGAAAAGGCAGAGAGATCAGAGATCAGATTGCCAACATTCATAGGATCATAGTGAAAGCAAGGGAATTCCAGAAAAACATCTACTTCTGCTTTATTGACAACACTAAAGCCTTTGACTGTGTGGATCACAACAAACTGTGGAAAATTCTTAAAGAGATGGGAATACCAGACCACCTTACCTGCCTCCTGAGAAAACTATATGCAGGGCAAGAACAACGGTTAGAACCGTGCGTGGCACAATGGACTGGTTCAAAGTTGGGAAAGGAGTAAGTCAAGGCTGTATATTGTCACCCTGTTTATTTTACTTATATACAAAGTACATCATACAAAATGCCAGGCTGGATGACTCACAAGCTGGAATCAAGATTGCCATGGAGAAATATCAACAGCCTCAGGTATACAGATGATACCACTCTAATGGCAGAAAGTGAAGAGAAACTAAAGAACCTTTGGATGAGGGTTAAAGAGGAGAGTGAAAAAGCTGGCTTGAAACTCAGGATTCACAAAATTAAGATCAAGGCATCTGGTCCCATCACTTCATGTCAAATAGAAGGGGAGAAAGTGATAACAGTGACAGACTTTATTTTCTTGGACTCCAAGGCTTCCCAGGTGGGGCAAGTAGTAAAGAATCTGCTTGCTAATGCAAGAGACACAAAAGACATGGGTTTGGATCCCTGAATTCGGGGGATCCCCTGGAGTAGGAAATAGCACCTCACTCCAGTATCTTGCCTGGAAAATTTCATGGATAGAGGAGCCTAGTGGGCTACAGTCCATGGGATGGCAAAGAATTAGATGTGACTGAGCACGCATTACAAAATATATATATATATAAAACTGTGGACGGTGACTGCAACCATGAAATTAAAAAAGCACTTGCTCCTTGGAAGGAAAGCTGTGACAAACCTAGACAAATGTATTAAAAAACAGAGACATCACTTTGCCAACAAAGATTCGTATAGTCAAAGCTATGGTTTTTCTAGTAGTCATCTATGGATGTGAGAGTTGGACCATAAAGAAGATTGAGTGCTGAAGAACTGATGCTTTCCTGCTGTGGTGTTGGAGAAGACTCTTACGAGTCCCTTGGACTGCAAGGAGATCAAACCAGTCCATCCTAAAGGAAATCAACCCTGAATATTCATTGGAAGGACTGATGCTGAAGCAGAAGCTCCAATACTTTGGCTGACTGTTGCAAAGAGCTGACTAATTGGACAAGACACTGATGCTGGAAAGATTGAAGGCACACGCATGTGTGTGCATGTACAGGCATATGTGTGCACACATGTGCAGGTGTACACACAGCCACACACATGCACACATTCAAATGTAAGCTCAGAAAAAAAAGACTAGAGAGCCTTTTATATTGTAATTTAGTGAGCATTCGGAAAAGGAGGAAATTAATATTGGAGAATGAATATACAGAAAGTGCTTAGTAAATGGTCAATTGTTTTTAGAATAGAGGAGAATAGATGAAAAAAGAAAGAAACAAAGGGGTATTTGGGCACATAATTTATTGAGATGAAAAATTCAGTTGGATAGCACCATTTATACAACCTTGAATTGGGGATATTAGAGTAGAATTTTTATGTGTCTTTTTAATAAATAATTTACTATAAAAGGACATTTTATAGGTCTTCCCTTGTGTCTCAGCTGGTAAAGAATCTGCTTGCAATGTGCAGGACCTGGGTTCCATCTCTGGGTTGGGAAGATCCCCTGGAGAAGGGAAAGGCTACCCACTCCAGTATTCTGACCTGGAGAATTTCATGGACCACAGTCCATGGGGTCACAAAGAATCGGACATGACTGAACGACTTTCACTTCATAAAAGGACATTTTATAAGGGAAGAAAGGGAATATGATTAAAGAAAGTGGAACGATCTACTCTACTGTTTTTTAAATGCTCCCTGAGATTCAGTTTTGAACAGGGTGTAGAGTGTGACACCTGGAAATAGGCAAGCTTGCACTTACTGGATTCTGTGAAAAGTAAAATGGGAGAACCTACTTCATTTAATTGAGCTCTTGGCATCGTCTAAAGAAGGTTAATGAAACCTAGGTTTCTTAGCTGACTAAAGTTATAAAATGGGGGAATTTTCAGAAATAAGGTGTCAGACAAGTTCTTTTAATTTTTCCAACTGGAGGTTAACTGGTGAATAATACCACAAGATCTGTGTGTTTTAGAATTTTGGCCCTCTTCCAAACTCAAGAACAATACAAATGACACAGTAATGTAATGTTTATATATTTTATCTTAAGTCAAAAGTACCTTAACGTGAGAGGAAGTCACTCATTTTCGGGGTCAAAAGTAAAGTCTACGACCATGTGGAAAACAGAAACATTTTCAAACTTCTGTTTTTATTTCTACATCCATACACATTATTAATTCTGTTTAGTCCTTTTCACTTACAGTGGCATTCATCTCAAATCTTGCCTCTAAAATTGTACTCTCATAAGCTATATGGCAAAAGCCCATCCAAGTCTGTCATCACTACCATTTTCAAAAGTGCTCATCAACCCTCAGGTGGAGTACCTTGCCAGTTACCAGTGCAGAAACCACTCCCGAGATGAGTGGATTGTCTGATTCATCATCTTGGAAATGGCGTGTGTGTGTGTGTGTGTGTGTGTGTGTGTGTGTGCGCGCGTGCGCGTGTGTGTGAGTGTATGTGTGTGCATGTGCGTGTGTGTGAGTGATACTTCTGAAGGTGCGTTTGAAGAAGAATCAGAGACTTTAAAACCTCACCATATGCCCTCATCACTCTGTAAAAACCTCTCCATCTTTCTCTAGAATATCAACTCAGCTCATGGGGATTTTTCTTTTTTCTTCTTCATAAGCACAGAATCTGTGTTGCTCTAAATCAAAGCAATTCCTTGTAGAGAAAGCTTGGGTTGCGCCTTTCCCCCCCCACAGCTATTTGAAGTTTTACCAACCAGCTTTATGGGCAGAGTTCGACTACCCATTTGACTTCTTACTCATAACACTGAAGGCAAGTATACCATGTACATTTTAGGCAACTATCTATAGCAATTTTTGTTGGTCCCATCTTGCAAACAAATATTTTCTACAATAATGTTATTATATACTCTAACAATCCCATAAAATTCTTTAACTGTAAAAGTTGAAAAACAAAGTTATATCTCTAATAAGTTATTTTTAATTTCCCAGGTCAAATAAGGCAAAAATTAATCCTGAACTTTTATATTCAGAAGTGTAAGAAACTGTTTTGTGCCTTAATGCTGGCAGGGTTGTTGTTTTAGACCATGGCTTGAGTATATTCACCTTCTAAATAGGAACTAACTCAGAGACATGCTCATTTAGAACAACATGAAATATGATAATATCAAAGAAGATGTTATTTTGGAAGGGTAAACATGAAGAACTTAAAAAACAGATTAAGAAAAGAATTATAACTTGTTTTTTAAGAAAACTGTTTCATGTTGTGTAAAACATGTATTATTTGGGATTTTAAAAACTTGGCAATAAGGGTTGTAAATTTCAGAATTTGATTTCTAAAGAAAAAAACAACAGCAGTGCATATTCTTCTATGTGAAAACTACTTTGTTGGCTTAATCTACAAACAGATCTTCATTAAGAAAAATAGACACACACCAAGCGAAAACTGCTTATTCAGTGACGCTGCTCACCAAAGGAATTATTCTTTGACTCTGTTTTTAGTTGGGTGTGGGAAGGTAATTTTCCCTCTTGACTGTAAGCTTGGAGAGGGGCCAAAGTGAACACCCATGTGAACACAAAATAATTAGGGAAGATTCACTCCGAATCAGTATGTTCCCATGAACTAGCTGGGATTTTTAAATCTGCTCCAATTGAAATTGCTTAAAATATACTTGGGAGTGGGTAAGAAGTGATAAGAGGAAAAAAGACTAAATCAGGAACAGCTAAATATTTGTTCTAAGATTATTAGGGTAGATTAAAATAAACATTTAGAAGAAATAATCACAGCCCTTATTACTTTTCTTATTAATCATCATTTTAAAAGAACAAGAGAAACATTAGTATTATAATTTGTCTCACAAATTTCATTTTGTGAAAGCATAGATAAATAAAAAATTCTAGAAAGTTAGATATTCTCAATACTTAGAATAAATACTTCTTTTTTTCCTAAAGAAAGAACCTTATTTCAGTTTTCTCTTTATTTATAGACTATGCAAAGTCAAGTTAATAACTACTTGAGGTATTTTCTTTAAGAAATTAAAAATAACTTACTAGAGATATAACTTTGTTTTTCAACTTTTACAGTTAAAGAATTTTATGGGATTGTTAGAGTATATAATAACATTATTGTAGAAAATATTTGTTTGCAAGATGGGACCAACAAAAATTGCTATAGATAGTTGCCTAAAATGTACATGGTATACTTGCCTTCAGTGTTATGAGTAAGAAGTCAAATGGGTAGTCGAACTCTGCCCATAAAGCTGGTTGGTAAAACTTCAAATAGCTGTGGGGGGGAAAGGCGCAACCCAAGCATCATTATTTAATTCATAAGTGCAATTAGTTACAAGGGCTTCACCCACAATTCTTTAAAGTCTTAGTGTATTATTCCAATTAACAACAGTAGAGGTCAATGCTGAAAAGTTGATCCAGAAATAGTATAATTCTGAGAGCTACTTTTCTTGTAATAACAATTACTTGCTCTGATCATGAAAATACGTTGTATACACATATATTGAAAACAAAACCTCATAGGATTTTTTCTTCTTGAGAAAAATTCTACTGGCCAAATTTATTTTCAAAATTTTTTATCTCTGTACTCTATACAGAACATGGGACCAACATAACAGTTTATGTTTGTCCCGTCTTTCAAGCAAATATTGTATACAATAAAGTTCTTACATACTCTAATATTCCCATAAATCCTTTAATTGTAAAAGTTGAAAAAGAAAGTTATATTCTCTAATAAGTTATTTTTAATTTCTTACGTTTATGTTAAAGTAGATCATCTATGTTTTACTTTATTAGAACATAGTCGTAGTTGGACTTCCAGAATGACTTTATGGTGCTATATGATAATCTCCAGTGGAGAAAACATGGGGTTCTAAATTCAAAGTTTGGCAGATTAAGAAAAAGTTAGTTTGAAAAGTTCTGATTAGAAGCTACTGAGCCCTTTGTAAAGCATTGTTGACTCAAGATAGAGAGACCTCAGCCCTTGTAATCAAGGAAATGACACATCACTGAAATAATCTCAGCTCTCTCACTTGAGAAATATGGAGATAATCACAATCAACACCGACTTCTTTAACAGAAATATTGTGTTCATAATGATAATAATTGAGGAAGGTTTTGATCTGGGAAGATCTGGTACAAATATAAAAATATTAGGTTGTCAACATTCTGCATCAGAGTTTTTACCTTAATATTTAGGTATAATCTCTATAACTTTACCATCTGAATATTTTCCCTTTAATATTCCAGAAATTATTAAATGAGTAAAGTTTACCTTTTATTAGAAACAAGATACAATCTTAAATGCCATTTTTTATTAAAATGATCTTTTTGTCACAATGATAAATTTTTATTCATTACCTCATATCTGTATTTTTTTACATGCTACAATCATGTTATGTAAATAATTTTGCATGATAATTTGTACCGAATATGGTTTTTCATTTTTAAATATATTGTCACACTCAATTTTTGTCTTATCATAATGCTTTAAACTGTTTCATTAAGTCAATACATTGGGGGGATTGACCTTTTTTCTTCTCCTTGATTTCATTTTTATTACTGCAGGTGCCCAATTAACAGCCTCATGAATTTATTTTTGCTGTTCCAGCAAAAAGATAGGTTTCCTTAAGATAGCCTATTTTTAGTTTTCTCTTCCCTCTATGCATACCACATTTTATAAAAGTCACTAAACTGAAAGGTAGTATTTTGTTTTATTTTTCAAGTTTGCTCTCAACTAGTAGATTAGCTTCTTGAAGGAATGGACTATATGTTACTGATATTTATATTCTAAGTCCCTACCATAGATACTCAATAAACATCTACTGTATAAACAAATGAACAAGTTTCTGGAAATAGAATAACTGTAATATAGATTTCTTCATGATTCTTGAATAGATTGTTCCCAAAAGCATGGCATAATTTATAGAGCTACTAACTGTGTTTTCTTGGGCCAGTATCACCTCAACGTAGCCATCATTATCATCAAAATTATTTTTGGCCTTCTTATAGGTGTAGTATATCATCTCTAGGTTGTTATAATTTATGCTTCTTTGATTATAAGCAAGGATGAATAGTTTCCAAGTACTTTTGCAGTACTAATTTAAAAATATCTATTTCTTCTCCTTAATGCCAAAATAATGTTTCGAGTCAGTGATTTCCTTATCATTTTAAAATAAAGTTTTATAACAATTAGGTGAAGATAACACTACTGAAAGTGATTTGAAATTTGGCCTAGTTTCTATACAATTAAATTTAACAGTCCTTTAGCAAAACCACTCCCAGAATTGTGAATACAGTTGCTTAAATTGAAGATCCCAACATTATAAAATAAATTATACAGAATGAGAAATTGTAAACCTTAGGCCGAGGTTCTACTTTGGTTTTGCAGACCCCAAAGTGCTGCTTTCCTGAATGCAGTCTTTACCCATTTATTCACTCTCTCATCTGTCAGCTACTTGGACGGCAGCACGAGACTACATGATTCCTAAAATACTTGCCTGTACACGCTCAGTCGTGTCTAACTCTTTAGGAACCCATGGACTATAGCCCACCAGGCTCCTCTGTCCATGGGATTTCCCAGGCAAGAATACTGGAGTGGGTTGCCAGGCCCTTCTCCAGGGGATCTTCCTGACTCAGGGATTGAACCTGCATCTTTTACATCTCCTGCATTGGCTGGCAGATTCTTTATCACTATGCCACCTGGGAAGCCTGCATAAAATACTTGACATCCTCTAAATTTCTGTGTCCATTCTGTGTCTGTTTGTTAACTGACTTTTTTTCTAGTCTCTTGGGTTACACTTCCTTCTCCAAGGAATTTTGAATCTGTATTATTTCTTCTACATGAGGTTCCATTCCTTCTCACTTTATTCCTTCAAAATACGACCTAATTTTGAAGACCCAGCTCATCCTATGTGTTTTCCATAAAGTTTCCAATTTTCTCAATCAGAATCATCTTTCCCACTTGTATCTCTGTCTTGTTTTGATAACTTTGCTTTCAGCCTTGTTTTAAAGCACATATCCTATTCTGTCTTTTGTCACAGGCATAGGATGGTGTCATAGTTAAAAGCATGGTGGCTTTGAATGCCATTTGTACATCACTGCCACCTTGGGCTCTGTGCCTCAGTTTCCTCAACTATAGAAGGGGCCAGTAATTGACCCTGCACCTATGTTGTTAAGGAGGATTAAAGGAGATAAGCATGTGAAGTTCATACACCAAAGATTCAAAATATGTAAGCTGTTATCCTCCTCCATGTTTGTGAGTTGCTGAAAAGGGGGACTCTATTTTAATGATCTTTGCATCTCTGATAATTATCACAGAAAATATCAGGTAGTAATAACATAATGAATAACATTTTAAGCTAGAACAAGTTTTCCAGTGGGTCTATATTCTGCTTTGGAAAACACCAGTGCAGTCTGGATAAATCTGTAAAGGAACAGATAATCAGACTGATTAAAAGTAGAAGTATTAGGAAAAAAACAAAATTGAAAAACTATATATCCTTGAAACTGTAGCTTCATTTGATGTGCTTGAATTGAAGAATTGACTCCTCAACTGTTTTTCAAAGTGTTGGTTGATGGGTAAAGTTGGTTTTTTGGATAGATTTCTTAAAATTTATTTATTTTCATTAAAAAAATGATGCATGTAATAGTGGAATCTGAGACACAGATACATCATTTACAAGTGGAATGATCAAGATCTGGGTCCAAGACTCCTCAGCCAGTGTTAAGAGTACATTTCTAAATCTCCATGGTCACCCATCAGAAAGGCTAAAGTAAAAAAAAATGGAAAAGATTGTCAAAGATGTAAATCAATTGTAACTCTCACACATGCCAGTTACAATGTAAATTGGTAGAAACACTTTGGAAAATTGTTTGGCAGTATCTATTAAAACAAATGAACATGTACCTACTCTATGGCCTAGCAGTTCCACTTGCTTAATATATACCTATCTTAAATGAACGCACTGAAAGAAACATATGTAAAAATATTTATCATAGCACTGTTCATAACATCCTCAGATTAGAAGCTGCTCAAGTGTTCATCAATAGTAGAATGGATAATGTAGTACAGTATATTCATATAATGGACTACTATACAGCAATGAGAATAACCCTTCCAGTCCATAATACCCCCAAATATATGAATGAAACATACAAACGTAATATCTGAATGGGAGCCAGATACACATGAGAACATGTTAACATTATTTCATTTATTCAAAATAAATGAACAAAGCTTAAAAGCAAAAAAACAGGCAAAGCTCTGCTGTTAGAACTCAGGCTAGTAGTTACATTTAGAGTCCTTTCTGTTAGTGTCTAGATCATGATCTGGGAGCTCGTTACATGAGATGTAATTATATGACAAAAATTCATTGAGTCATACACCTGTGATAGGTCCACTTTTCAGAGGCACAATACGTGTACCATATTTATATTATTTGTTCATTTAAAAAGCAATTAGGGACTTCCTTGGTGGTCCAGTATTTAAGATTTCGCCTTCCAGTGCAGTGGGTAGAGGTTCAATTTCTGGTCAGGGAACTAAGACCCCACATGCCTCATGGCCAAAACACCAAAACATAAAATAGAAACAATATTGGCACAAATATAATAAAACTAAAAAAATGGTCCACATCAAAGAAAAAACCTTTTAAAAACTAAAAAGTGACTGAACCTTCTCTGTGAATCTGTGTAGAACTTCTTACAAATTTGCTTTTATAAAGAACTTTTCAAATCCCTTTACAGCAGGCAGCAAAATATATTGTGAAGTCCCTTTCCTAAGCCCAGGACTTCTTGGGTCCAAGAGGCATCCACATTTATGCTTCTCCATCTGGAAGGGCAACTCTAAGGCTAACTTCCAAGAGTTTGAAGCAAAAAAAAAAAAAAAAAAAAAAAAGCCCTTTTCCTAATCTTAAGTGTTCTAACTCAGTCACAGTAGAATCTGGCAGTAAGCTCTAGTGTTTACTCACCCTGATTAAAGTCTTGGGACCCTTCTTGTAAATGGAATTCCTCTGACACCACAACTGTTTCCAAAGAGGTCAAGAATTCTGGGATGCTTCAAGAATAATTAATATTGACTATTTTCTCCCAATAGCGAAAACTAAGAGCTTACGTGCCACTCTTGTGTTCTCATTTCCTTGTTCTGGAGGTCCATAGAGGAGAGTCAGTATTCTAATGGGAAATTTGAAAATGGATGGAGGCAATGGATGCCCCACTTCTGATATGACTAACTTGTTCTGTTGTGTGCTGTGTGCTCAGTTGTGTCCAACTCTTTGTGACCCTGTGGACTGTAACCAGCCAGGCTCCTCTGCCCATGGAATTTTCCATTCAAGAAAACTAGAGTGGGTTGCTATTTCCTTACTCCAGGGTATCTTCCAGACCCAGGGATCAAACCCATATTTCTTTCCTCTCCTAGCTTGTTCTACACATAGGTGAAGGAGGAGGGTGATATATGCTTAGGGTGACTCTGCCCTCTCTCTCCTTTCTGTGTTCACTTTGGCAAAGAATTGCTTATATTGCCTTTATTTTGCTAGAAGGATCAGGAAACAAGAATATTTGTCTCAAATGCAAAATACCCAAGATTTTCCAGGTAGCTAATATAGAATAATAACACAAATTCCTTTTTGCTAATTTTGATTTCATTGTGTGCCTTTAGTTGGGTAGCATAAATGAGCTTGATGCTGTCCACAGTTTACTTGTTATCACATTCCATGAAATTATGAAGAGTTAAAACATGATTAGTGTCATCTCTGCTTTCAGTGATAATTAGATTATGTATTTGCTGTTCTTTTCATGCTTGTTATAAAACTCAACTTACTGGCTAGAACCAGTGTTTTCACTCTACTTGACTTAGGGCAAAACTGACTTTTTGTACAATAGTCATGGATATTTCTTCTGTTTGGCTCAGATGCTTAAATCTTGGTAGATGATCTGACCAGCCCTTCCTTCCACTCATGGCAAAATCTTATTGCTTCTTCCACCTTGTTTAGCCCCTCAGTCATGTCTAACTCTTTGCAACCCCTTGGATTGCAGCACACCACGCTCCTCTGTCCAACGGATTTCCCAGGCAAGAATACTGGAGTGGATTGCCATTTTCTTCTCCAGGGGAATCTTCTTGATTCAGGGATCAAACCAGTGTCTTCTCCATTTGTAGGCAGAATTTTTTACCACTGAGCCACCAGGAAAGCCTCTTCTACCATGCTATATTCCAAATTTATTTCCTTCTTACTATTGCAGTCAACAAGAATTTTTTTTTTCTGGCCTCTAGACCACTACTCTTTCTCTCCCTCTCTCTGTCATTCCTTAATATTATAATATTGATTTTTTTCCTGGCTTTCCTCCAAGGCAACTGCTAATTGCATTTATGAATGCTTTCACTGTTTCTTGTATTTCAACTTTAATTTCTCACTAATCTCTTTCAAGTTCCTCATACTAGAATTATGCCTATTTTCTCTTCTTTAAACTTCTGTCTCTGTCACTCATGTGCCAGTGATCTCATTTTGTTTAAAATAGCCTTCTCACTTATTTCTTTAAATCTTTTCTTCATTAAGCCCTGTTTAGCAAAATATAGAAAAAAAATCCACTTATTCATCTGTATCTATAACATATTGTTGAGTGTACTCTATAGCATTAACTAAGGAGTTTAAGCCAAATATTTTAAGAATTTTTAACTTGCTAATCCTAAGTATGTAAAAAATAAGATTCATTGAATGAGTTATGTTGAAAATTTTTTGGTTTTAAATTTATAAGTAAACTTCATAGAACTTTCCTTGTCCCTATTCTCTGATGATATCTGGGTAAATCATCATTCTAATTGTTGTCCATTACCACCCAGAATCTAAGTTATTATTGCTTTTGTGATCTCAAGCCCCAGACTTTGTATTTTTCTCCAATTTGCCTTGGGGGAAAGCAAGGGGGAAAAAACATAATTAATATTATAATGTTAGAGAATGACAGAGAGAGGGAGAGAAAGAAAAGTGGTCTAGAGGCCAGGAAAAAAAAATTGTGTTATGCTCACAGAATCATAAACTGCAGAGAAAAGAGACAGAGGTTTAAGAAAAAAGGAGGAAGAGAAAACAAATGGAAGAATGATATGAAAAAGAATAAAGGAAGAAGAAAAACAACAAAATAGGAAAGACTAGAGATCTCTTCAAGAAAATTACAGATACCAAGGGAACATTTCATGCAAAGATGGGCTCAATAAAGGACAGAAATGATATGGACCTAACAGAAGCAAAAGATATTACGAAGAGGTGGCAAGAATACACAGAAGAACTGTACGAAAAAGATCTTCTTGACCCAGATCATCACGATGGTGTGATCACTCACCTAGAGCCAAACGTCCTGGAATGTGAAGTCAAGTGGGCCTTAGGAAGCATCACTACGAACAAAGCCAGTGGAGGTGATGGAATTCCAGTTGAGCTATTTCAAATCCTGAAAGATGATGCTGTAAAAGTCCTGCTCTCAATATGCAAACAAACATGGAAAACTCAGCAGTGGCCACAGGACTGGAAAAGGTCAGTTTTCATTCCAATCCCAAAGAAAGGCAATGCCAAAGACTGCTCAAACTACAGCATAATTGCACTCATTTCACATGCTAGTAAAGTAATGCCCCAAATTCTCCAAGCCAGGCTTCAGCAATACGTGAACTGTGAGCTTCCAGATGTTCAAGCTGGTTTTAGAAAAGGCTGAGGAACCAGAGATCAAATTGCCAACATCTGATGGATCATCAAAAAAGAAACAGAGTACCAGAAAAACATCTATTTCTGCTTTATTGACTACACCAAAGCCTTTGACTGTATGGATCACAATAAAATGTGGAAAATTCTGAAAGAGATGGGCATACCAGACCATCTGACCACCTGACCTGCCTTTTGAGAAATCTGTATGCAGGTCAGGAAGCAACTGTTACAGCTGGACGTGGAACAACAGACTGGTTCCAAATCAGGAAAGGAGTACATCAAGGCTGTATATTGTCACCCTGCTTATTTAACTTATATGCAGGGTACATCATGAGAAATGCTGCACTGGAAGAAGCACAAGCTTGAATCAAGATTGCTGGGAGAAATATCAATAACCTCAGATATGCAGATGACACCACCCTTATGGCAGAAAGTGAAGAAGAACTAAAGAGCCTCTTGATTAAAGTGAAAGAGGAGAGTGAAAAGTTGGCTTAAAGCTCAACATTCAGAAACTAAGATCATGGCATCTGGTCCCATCACTTCATGGTAGATACATGGGGAAACAGTGTCAGACTTTATTTTTCTGGGCTCCCAAATCACTGCAGATGGTGAGTGCAGCCATGAAATTAAAAGATGCTTACTCCTTGGAAGGAAAGTTATGACCAACCTAGACAGCATATTGAAAAGCAGAGACACTACTTTGCCAACAAAGGTCCGTCTAGTCAAGGCTATGGTTTTTCCAGTGGTCATGTATGGATGTGAGAGTTGGACTATAAAGAAAGCTGGGCGCCGAAGAATTGATGCTTTTGAACTGTGGTGTTGGAGAAGACTCTTGAGAGTCCCTTGGACTGCAAGGAGATCCAACCAGTCCATCCTAAAGGAGATCAGTCCTGGGTGTTCATTGGAAGGGCTGATGTTGATGCTGAAACTCCAATACTTTGGCCACCTCATGCAAAGAGTTGACTCATTGGAAAAGATCCTGATGCTGGGGAGGATTGGGGGCAGGAGGAGAAGGGGAAGACAGAGAATGAGATGGCTGGATGGCATCACTGACTCGATGAACATGGATTTGGGTGGACTCTGGGTGTTGGTGATGGACAAGGAAGCCTGGCATGCTGTGATTCATGGGGTCAAAAAGAGTCAGACACAACTGAGGGACCAAACTGAACTGAAAGGAAGAAGTGGAAAGAAGGAAAATAGGGATAAAGAGGAAAGTTTGTTTGGGGTAACTCTATGTGGGAAAAAAAAAAAAAAATGCTGAGATTGTATTTACTGACTCCCAGGGATTTTTCTTTGCTAAAAACCACATGGTCACACATGGTTAGCTGGTTTGCATGTTACCATCTGCAGAGATACACTATGTCTTTGTACTCATGGCACAAAAGACTTCATTCTCTTTCTAAGAAACATTTCATTGTATGACAGTCTAATTTTTACTTGATGAATCCGCCTTAACATTTAGATAGGAAGTTACTGACAAACACAGTAGAATTCAAAGAGTAACAAATTGCTAGAAGTCAACCAAACAACAACTATGAATGGAAAAGCACATCTCATCCTAAATGAAAAATAACCTAAACCCAGGGGAACTCCACTGATGAATGAAACGACAAAGGATTATGTGTGTGTGTGTTAGTCGCTCAATCATGTCCAACTCTTGCAACCCCATGGACTATAGTTCACCAGGCTCCTGTGCCATGGAATTTTCTGGCAGAAATGCTGGAATGGGTTGCCATTCCCTTCTCCAGGGGATCTTCCAGAGGAATTCCATTGATGAATGACACAGCAAAGGATTAATAGCTGCTATTCCTGAGAAAATGCCAGTTCCTTTTTCAGGGGTTGTACGAGTGCAGGAGAATTTAGGTACAAGCCAATGGGGATGGATGGAAAGAACCGGGTATTGTTAAGATTCTTACTGAAGAACCATATGTTTCAGTTGTTCCTACAGGCTAACCCTTCCCTTGAGGTGACTGTGATCTCCGGTGGAGTTACAGAGATGACAGTGATTATCTGGCCATACTTATGAACTCTCATTTCTTAGAACAATCCCTAATGGCAAAGTTTATGTCAGGAAACTTGCCTTATAATATTAAAGATAACAGTCACAACCATCAATATAGAGAAATATAGCTTCAAAAATATATCATCAAATAATATTTTATTGGCAGCCATGAATCTTTATGGGTTTTCATTTAAAATTGTGAATGGAATTAAATAAGTACTTTATAGCTCAATGTTTACATTAGAATTTGTCTTCTGATTTATGGGGGCCATTCTTAGTTTCAAGAATCATAGCCATAATATTCATCATGATTATTTTCCTCATATTTCAAGAAATGTAGAGAAAGAATTAGCATTAAAATTAATTTCCTCTTATTCAAATTGGAATATTGAATTGCATCTTTGGCACCTTGTCATTTTGCTAACATTTATTAGTAAGAAAATTAATGTAATACTCAAGGAACAGAAATTTTCATAGATACATAAGCCCTTAAAAGTATATATTGTGTTTGGGTAATATATATATTGAGTATTTAGTCTTATATATATATTTGTGCTTCCCTGGTCTTCCTGGCATTCACAGGGCTTTCCTGGTGGCTCATCTAGTAAAGAATCTGCCTGCAATGTGGGAGACCTGGGTTTGATCCCTAGTTTGAGAAGATCCCCTGGAGAAGAGAAAGGCTACTCACCCCAGTATTCTGGCCTGGAGAATTCCATGGACTACACTCTATGGGGTCGCAGAGTTGGATATGACTGAGTAACTTTCATATATTTGTTCAATATATATATACATATATATATATGTATATGTATATATATATATACACTAGAGGCCCCAAACTTCAGAATCTAATGCCTGATGATCTGAGGTGGGGCTGATGTAATAATAGTATAAATAAAGTGTAAAATAAATGTAATGTGCTTGAATCATCCTGAAACCATCTCCACTCCACCCCCACCCACCCTAGTCTGTGGAAGAATTGCCTTCCACAAACCTGGTCCCTGGTGCTAAAAAGCTAATTAGGGACAGCGGATATATAGCATGTGCTTATATATAGAATAACTTAAAGTATAGACTATAACTAGTAGGAGTTCTTTTGAAATCCCTTCAGTGTGATGGTTACAGTGACATTGTTTTTATAATTACCAATGGTTTGTAATATTACAAGCCATTTTAAACAGCAAATGTAATAGTGCTTCATAAATAAGAGCTTGCTGCAAAAGTTGAGGACAGGTTTGCTTAGAATGCTGCCACCTTCAGGAAATTTTACCTTATGATAATTTGTGTACATGATATTGAAGAACATATTCCTGTTTAAGAAGCACTAAACATTCTCTGTGTTCAAATTATAATTTGCCTTTATGTGATAACAGAGTGTTGAATAGTACTGCTGATGGAAAAATATTCTATTTTGGAAATCATTTGAAATGGGCTATGTTACTCTATTAGGAAAAAGGAATCATTTTTACTAATAAAAATATAATGTGAATTTTACATACTTTAAAATATTATCCTTGACTTAGCAAAATAAAAACATTAGTCCAAATGGTTTTATAAATACTACATAATATTCCTGCTTTAAAGGGATTAAATGATAAAGCAGTTTACTTACAATTTCTTATGCCTTTAATCATGTAGCTACTAATATAGTTATGCTTCATTAACTCTGTAAGATATGCTGAAAAAAATTATGCTGTTATTTCAAAAACGATCTTTCACTCAATACTGGATTGAAATATTATTAATTATTTTGAAATATGTTCGTGGTCATAGCTCACTACAATGTAACTCTACCTAAATCTAAGGATTTATAGAATTTTGTAACTAACAATAAACTCCTCAGATTTCCTCAATTCTCGCCATGTTCTGAAGACTAAAATCACAGATAAATAATAATGAAAAGGCATTGCTTTAAACATCTTTCTGTGTACAATAACAATAATATTTATGTTCCTGTAGAAGTAGCATTCTTCCAAAACACTCATTCCTATTTAATAGGTATTATTTTATTCCTTTTCAACAAAAAGAACAAATATTAGCCAAAAAATTTGTTCAGGTTTTTTCATAAGATGTTAAGGGAAAACCCAAGTGAACTTTTTGGCCAACTAAGTATTTAATCACTGAAATGATACACTTATTACAAAAGTTAACTATTTTTTCCACTTCACCTCTAAACCCCTCTCTATCTCTTTTCGAAGTATCTTTCTCTTCAATGGTCTTTGTTCCAAACAATGGTCTTCTGTTCCAAACAATGGTCTTTGTTCCCAAGTTATTATATCTGTTTTTCCTGGACTTCTCTAAACAAGAAGATGGAGCATTCATGGGTTCCAGGGCATAGCCCTGTGCCCACTGACAAGTTCTATGACCTTGGGCCAGTTGATTAAACTTTGTGTGCCTCAGTTTCCTCACCAGTAAAACTATACCTCCTTCAGAGGGTTGTTAAGAGTGTGAAATGAGTTAGTATTTGTCCAGTGCTCAGCTGGCACTCTGATAAACATGATTTAAGTGTGTGTTTAATAAACAAATAAGCTGGGTCCACTGAAAAAAAAAAATAAATCCAGAGCATTTTCATTGCCCCCAAAGAAACCTGTACCCACTTCCCCAACATGCCTTACCCTCAGCCCCCATCAATCACTAATCTGTCTTCTGTCTCTGCAGATAAGTGTATTTTGGACACTTCAAATAAATGATATCACACAAAATGAAAAAAAAAAAAAGAAACATAATGCATGTACACGGATGCACACATTCATACACATACTCATGCACATACATATATGTATACATGCACATATAAATTTTATTTTTGTTTTAATTTTTGCAAAAGTTGGATCATATTTTATAAACATAATACTTGAAATTGATTGAATTACTTAGCAACATATTGGAGATACTCACTCAGATTATTAGGTATTGATAGATTGATTCATTCACATTCATAACTATACAATATTTTACACACACAGAAGAATTATTTTTTACTCAATAATTTCAGCTTCTATTTTGATTTTTAAATTATCATATAGTATGATTAATTGGTGGGATGTACAGTTTTTGAATTTTAAATTTATAGGTTATGTAAATGTATATACTGAATTTTATACTGAAATGTATAGGTTACATCAGCTTATAGAACAATTTCATCACATTCAAAAACTCTCATGCTATCCTTTTATAGTCACATGCTCCCTGTGTGGGCTTCCCAGGTAGGGCTAGTGGTAAAGAATCTATCTGCCAATGCAGGAAACATAATGAGAAGTGGTTCGATCTCTGGGATAGGAAGGTCACTTGGAGAACGAAATGGCAACCCACTCCAATATTTTTGCCTGGAGAATCCCATGGACAGAGGAGCCTGGGGACGCAAAGAGTCAGAGATGACTGAAGAGCATGCATGCTTGCTTCCTGCATCCCTAATTCTTTGAAACCATTGAACTGTTCTCAAACTGATAGTTTAGTTTTTTGGAAAATTTTGTATACATGGAGTCATTAATATACACCTTTTGAGACTACAAAAGCTAAAGTGTGAAATTTCTTTCACTTAGTACAATGTCTCTGAGATTCAGCCAAGCTGTGGAGTTTATCAATAGTTTGTTCCTTTGATGTGAATTTACAAAAGTTTATTTATCCATTAGAAATTGATGGAGTTTTTGGTTGATGAAGTTTTTGATTATTATGAATAAAGGTGCTATAAACATTCAGGTACAGGTCTTTCAGTGTGAAAATAATTTTTTTAAAATAATTTTTATTTCTCACCAGCAAAGGATTAATTTTGAAGAAATTGCCCAACTTTTCTAAACTGGGCGTACCATTTTGTACTTCAGGAAGCAATATATGAATGTTCCAGTTGCTCCACATCTTTACCAGCACTTGATGTTGTTGGTATTTTTTTAGTTGATCTAATAGTTTTGTAGTAGTATTTTACCTTGGTTTTAATTTCCATTTACATAATGACTAGTGATAGGACTTCCCTGATAGATAGCTCAGATGGTAAAGAGTCTGCCTGCAATGCAAGAGACCTGGGTTCAATCCCTGGGTCAGGAAGGTCCCTTGGAGGAGGAAATGGCAACCACTCTAGTATTCTTGTCTGGAAAATCCTATGGATGGAGGAGTCTGGTGGGCTACAGTCCATGGGGTAGTAATATTGATATTGGATATTGATATATTGATATTAATGGCTAGTGATATTGATTATCTTTCCAATTGCTGTTTGCTGTCTATAGATCCTCTTTGGTGAAGAGGATCTTCAATTTTTTTGTACATCTTTATATAGGTTTTTAAGTTTTCTTACTGTTGAATTTTGAGAGTTCATCATGTAGTCTTGATATAGGTAGTTTATTGTAAACGTGATTTGCAAACATTATCTTCCAGTTCATAGCTTGCCTTTTGATTTTCTTAGTAATGTCTTGAACAAAGCAAGCATTTTTAATTTGGATGAAGTTCAATTCATCATTTTTTTCTTGAATTGATTGTGTTTTTTGTGTCACTTCTAAGAACATTTTACCTAACCCCGGGTCACAAAGACTAAAAAAGTTTTTTTCTAAGTACCCTAAGATGTAAATCTAGGTATATGATCCTTGGCATAATGTATAAGATAAAGGTTGAAGTTCATTTTCATATCTATAGCTATCCTATTGTTCTAGCACCATTTCTTGAAAAGATTAACATTTTTCCCAATGAATAACTTTTGCACTGTTGTGGATCTAGTTTTAATTTACATATTTAAGTGTGTATGTACACATATCATTAAAAATGTACATGTATTATTGGGTGTCCCTGGTGGCTTAGATGGTAAAGAATCTGCATGCAATTCAGGAGACCCTGGGTCAGGAAGATCCCCTGGAGAAGAGAATGGCTACCCAGTCCAGTATTCTTGCCTAGAGAATTACATGTATAGAGGAGCCTGATGAGCTAAAGTCCATAGAGGTGCAAAGAGTTGAACACAACTGAGCAACTAACACTTTCACTTTACTGCATATATTATTGCAAAGGAAGCTGTAAAAAAAGTCCTGGTGCATATATCCAAAGTTTGTATTTGTGATGGATTTGTTGTAAAGTGAAATTTCCTAATCAAAATGGGAGAAATGTTAAAATTTAATAGGTATTAATTAGATGATGCTGTATCAATTCACATACCTACCAGGAATGAGAAAGAATTCCATTACCTGCACATCCTTTTCATTGTTTTGAAAGTTTGAATTACTTATGTTGGCCATTTCATGGCTGAAAGGGCCATCAGTGGCCCTTTATGTTATGTTTATAAACATAACACAAATGTTTATGTTATTTGTGGCTTAAATGGTAATGTCTCTGATTTTAATAAAGTTGAGGTTTAATGTTTTTATTGGCCATTTGCATTTTTCTTTCTGTGAACTCTGTTCACATCCTCAATTGAATGAGCTTTGTAACTGTCCAGTGACAGGCAGTGCTTGTGATTTTGAAGGAGAATCATTTTACCTCTGAGCCCAAGTGTGCTTCTTTGTAAAATTGTAGAAATACTTTTCCAATTCAATTACTGTGAGATTTACATGAAAATTACATATAGGAAATAACTACTTGCTCAACGTATAAAAATAAAGTATTTAATTGGACTATGATGGATTTTTATTCCAGTTATTAAGATCTCTTTTATTAGAATTTAATCTCTATGTCACACTGTCCTTATGGGGTTAAGTATTTATTTCATTTCAATGAACACATGTAGGAAATTTACTTATACATACAAATTTACTTTCATTTAGGAGATGGATGTTCAAAGAGAAAATGGAGAATATTGATTTACATAGTGCAAGATACCAAAGGGGGTCAGGGCATGGAAGTAAGCTGTTGACTTGAAATGAATTTTGATTTCTTTACTTAATTATTGTGAAACCTTGGGGGAGGTTATCTGAATTCCTTCAACCTTGATTTCTTATTTATAAAATGGGGGAACTATTATGTGCTTCAGTTTTTGTGAAGATTAAATGAAACAAGGAACACAAAAGTTCTTAAAAGAGTGTCCAGCATTGAAAATTTCAAAACAAATGTGTCTACAGCCATTTTCTACATTATATTCAGTTCAGTTCAGTTCACTTCAGTCGCTCAGTCGTGTCTGACGCTTTGCAACCCCATGAATCACAGCACGCCAGGCCTCCCTGTCCATCACCAACTCCTGGAGTCTACCCAAACCCATATCCATTGAGTCAGTGATGCCATTCAGCCACCTCATCCTCTGTTGTCCCCTTCTCCTACCCCCAGTCCTTCCCAGAATTAGGGTCTTTTCCAGTGAGTCAATTCTTTGCACAAGGTGGCCAAAGTCCTGGAATTTCAGCTTCAACATCAGTCCTTCCAATGAACACCCAGGACTGATCTCCTCTAGGATGGACTGGTTGGATCTCTTTGCAGTCCAAGGGACTCTCAAGAGTCTTTTCCAACACCACAGTTCAAAAGCATCAATTCTTCGGCGCTCAGCTTTTTGCACCGTCCAACTCTCACATCCATACATGACCACTGGGAAAATCATAGCCTTGACTAGACGGACCTTTGTTGGCAAAGTAATGTCTCTGCTTTTCAATATGCTGTCTAGGTTGGTCATAACTTTCCTTCCAAGGAGTAAGCATCTTCTAATTTCATGGCTGCAGTCACCATCTGCAGTGATTTTGGAGCCCAGAAATATAAAGTCTGACACTGTTCCTACTGTTTCTCCATCTATTTGCCATGAAGTGATGGGACCAGATGCCATGATCTTAGTTTTCTGAATGTTGAGCTTTAAGCCAACTTTTTCACTCTCCTCTTTCAGTTTCATCAAGAGGCTTTTTAGTTCCTCTTCACTTTCTGCCTCAAGGGTGGTGTCATCTGCTTATCTGAGGTTATTGATATTTCTCCTGGCAATCTTGATTACAGCTTGTGCTTCCTCCAGCCCAGCGTTTCTCATGATATACTCTGCATGCAAGTTAAATCAGCAGGGTGACAATATACAGCCTTGACATACTCCTTTTCCTATTTGGAACCAGTCTGTTGTTCCATGTCCAGTTCTAGCTGTTGCTTCCTGACCTGCATCTAGGTTTCTCAAGAGACAGGTCAGATGGTCTGGTATTCCCATCTCTTTCAGAATTTTCCACAGCTAGTTGTGATCCACACAGTCAAAGGCTTTGGCATAGTCAATAAAGCAGAAATAGATGTTTTTCTGGAACTCTCTTGCTTTTTCAATAATCCATCAGATGTTGACAATTTGATCTCTGGTTCCTCTGCCTTTTCTAAAACCAGCTTGAACATCTGGAAGTTCACGGTTCACGTATTGCTGAAGCTTGGCTTGGAGAATTTTGAGCATCACTTTACTAGCATGTGAGATGAGTGTTCAGTTAGTTATAGAAAAATGAATGATCTAGGAGCCTTGTTTTGTACATAGTTTACAGCCAAACTTTAAACACCAGATTACAACTATTTAAGGATTGCACTTGTTTCATCTGACCAGGTAACCTTTCTGAGTGTTGATACCTTCTAAAGACAGAAGATGTGTGTACATGTATACATACATCAAGTATGCAGAGGTAGCTCAGTTTTTAAGGCAATTTAAATGTTTTCATTTAATTCTTTACTCATAAAAGTATCTTCTGTTTTTTAAGCAACAGGAAGAAGCACAAAGTCCCAATTCCAGTTGATCATACTCTGTAAAATACTTTGCAACTTGATTTTTAAAAATTGTATTCATAGGGATATGTATATGAAAACAAAGTTTCCTCAAGAGAAGGACAAATTGATGGATACAAGAGCTTTTTACTATGCATGGCCTGGAACTTTTTTTATTTAATCTTGATTGCTTGCTAGGTTTCACGGATATTTTAGGTCTTTTTTTTTTTTTAACCTTGTTAATCATGTTTGTTTTGCTGTTATGTTTGTGTGTGTCCCTGGGTCTCTATTTCAGCAAGTAGTTTCTTAATCAACCATAAAATTAGTCAATAGTCTTGACAATATGGACCTTTGTTGGCAAATTCAAAAGGCAGAGTAAGATGTAATAATTTTTATATGGTGACTTTGTAGCCCTTGATTGACTTTATTAGTATTTATAATCATTTTTTTTCTGATGCCTTATGACTTTTACATGCAGTCATGCCATCTGTGAAGAAAAACCATTTTTACTTCTCTTTTTCCAAACTTAGGCTTTGTATTTATCTCAAAAAGTATTGATCAAAAGAAGCCAGGCACCCAACAGTATAGACTTTATAATTTTACTTGTATTGAGCTCATGCAAAGAATATGCAAAATTAATTTTTGATGTTAGAAATCAGAAAAATCCTGGCAATTGGAAAGTGGTATGGAGAAATTTTCTAGAATGACAGACATGTTCTTCTATACCTTGATCTGGAAGTTTGTTAAATGGGTACATATTTCAAAATTCGTTGAACTGCACAATAAAGATTTTTGCATTCTCCTCTATGTAAACTACAGGGCAAACAATATCACATTTTGGTTATATATTCGTTTTTGGTGGGGGAAGATATTGCAATAGTAAAGATTAAGGTAAAGCCCTCCACATGGTTCATTTTGACTCAGGACTCTGTCCTTGACTGACTGGGAACAGCAACCCAAAATCTAAACCAAGAAACACCCTGTTGGCTGCTGTAGTTGAAGATTTATTTTAAATTTTTACATAATTAAAAATCCAGTAACCAACTGTAGAAGGAGAAATGATCATCTCTACTGGAATAATAGGGGATGAACCATTTTGACTTGAAATCTTGCCTGCTATCAAGGTCCTAATGAAAATAAATGACTCAACTCTAATACTTTTAAAATTTAGGACTCATTATACACAAATATAAATTGATATGTTTGATTATTTATTTTTGGTAATTTGTATTAACGGAGATTACTTTAAAACCATATGGTGGTAAGCAGGCAGTTGCTACATCTATTTGCAAGTAATATAAATAGATTGGAGACAGAATATAATTATGTGTGTTTATAAGTGTAAAACATCTAACTGCAGTTGAATAAAATATATACTCAGCACAGTTCAATCTCGATGTGCATTCTTTCTCCTGGAGTAATTAAAGTGTGTGAAATAAGTAAAACAAGTGTGAGTTACTCTAGTTGAACATTAAGCTGAGTGTAAGGGACCAGCCCCTGATAAGAGAAGAATGTGGATCTGTTTTTCAGAGTGAGAACTGTTAAGGAGGTACAGTTAGCTTTGTCAATAGCAACTGTAAATAGCAAATGAAACAGAAAAACAGTGAGGAGTTCTAGAACATTTGCTTCAGTCTTCTATTTCCACTTTATTTGCCTACAAATTTCCAAAGGTATTAGTTTAAGAATAATGAAACAGAAAAATACATTCCATCTTATAAAATGTGAAATAAAAGTTTTTAAACATTCTTGTAAAAATATCTGATACATAGATATAAATTTTAGTTAAGAAGAAATCATATTCTTCTTTCCATAAACCAATAGACCCACGATGTCATAAGGGTGCCTAACTTCCTGCCCTCCTGGCTTTGGACCTGTACAGCCACCCTTTCTGCTGCTCATACAGAATTGTTGCAAAGTCTTGAAACTTGAGATCTGAGACTCTCTAAAATCCTGGGACATCCAAGATGCCTTGGAAATTCCTCTTCTTGTCCCTTATCTTGGCACTATCTCTTAAGAGTTATGGGTCACTTTGGGCTTTATTATTCCTCAGCTTCTGTGGAATCCTTTTAACAGGGAGCTGGGGCTAGAGGGTGGAAGTCTAGTTGAGCAAAAATCTTTTGAACCCTTGATATGGGAAGAAGATATGGTCAAGTTGTGCTTTGTCAAGAATCTGGAACTTCTGGGTTTAGAAAATATGCTTAAAACGTGCCTAAGTGTCAAGGGAGAAAATATTTGGAGACTTATTTTGTTTCAAAAACTACCCTCGAATTATGCGGGTGCAGTTCAGGGGAGTCAGTAAACCTGTCTAGGCTATTGAGTAAACAGACCAGGGCAAGGATTTAAATCTAAGTCGTCCCTACTCATTTAAAAAAAAAAAAAAAGCATCGATATTCTTTAACACGTCTAATAAAATGACAAAGTGTTTTATGAGAAAAATTAGTAATGTCATGCCCATTCCTTATGACCTGACTACCAGGGGCAACCCACTTGCAAGTCTGCTTCTTCTAGGATTTATTTCATATTTTAAATGTACTCTTCAGTTTAAAGATTAAGGTACAATCCATTAAATTCCTTTTATGGAATATGACAGGATCATTTGGCTCTCTTTAAAACCAACAAGTGGAAAAGCAAAACAAAACAACAACCTGGTTTTGGTACAGATGTTCCTCTTTCAATGCATGGTCCCAGTGTAGCTATGCCATCACTGGGGTAAGAGGAAAATTCAGTGCTTCCATTATTCTGTCTGTATTGTTCACAGCTGAATTACACAGCACACTATGATCACATTTCCTTTTTGTGTGTGAAGTTTTCCATTTTCCTTGGAGTTTGTTAGCAGTCATCTCACTGCTTAAATTTCTATGTACTTTCCATTAAATAGTTCCCAGTGCCTTCACAGAGCTCTGAAAACTTAGATAATCATTCACCTAGGTGAATGAAAACAACTTTCTTTGTTTCTTTGTTCATTTGTTTGACTGTTTTTTTTTTTTTTAAGCTTCCCTTCAGGGTATACTCTCTCAGCTCCAGTTTGAACTGCTGTTTTTATCATATTAGCTTTAGGCCTCCACTTCTCTCTTAGTCTTAGTATTTGCTATTCCTTTCTCTTTTAGCTGGATCTCTTGTTCCCCAGGTCTCATCGTTTTGCTTCTTAATTTATTCCTTGAAGAGAGCAGCTTCTGAGAAAAGGCACATTGGAAATCATAATTTTGAGACTTGACTTTATGAAAATGCCTTTATTTTACTCTCACACTTAATTGATTGTATGACTAGATATAGAATTCTAGGTGAGAAATTAATTTCCCTTAGAATTTCAAATATATTGCTCCATTATCTTCTGGCTTCCAAGATTGTTGTTCAAAATTTTATTTAGTGGGATTTTGGCAAAGAGAATACGTATTTGTGTTCAGTCGGTGATATTTAATCCTCTTTATTACACCACACTGATTTCTTATTCTCTCAAGTATTTTTGATCTGTTCATGCACGCCTGTGATTTTTTTTTAAAAAAAGGACAAGAGGTAAAGCATTGATTTGTACTTTTAGTATGTTATTATAACATGAATAATAATTTGTAAAAAATGAAAACAAGTCTTGATAGAGCAGTGTTACAATACAGTAGAAAAAGAAAGTAAAGAGTTCAGGAGAGTTCCAGAAAATATCAGAACTTTGGCATTATTGAATATTTTATAACCTTTCTGATTGAGTAGCTATTCCTTTTTTTAATGGCTCTTAAATTTAAGATGGAAGCCTAAAAATTGTTTGGCCAGTTCTATAGTTTTGTTCCTACATTACTGGAACTTTCTAAAACTCAGATTCTTTAAAGACTGGTGATAGACACATGTTGCAGAGAGCCCCACTGTAAAATCCTTAGTTACACTTCACCTATGAAACATCATTTTTAGTAATATATCTCTGACATTGAAATCATACCCTTTATGTTTATCCTTGAGCCTTGTAACTGTTCATGAATTCAGTTAGCTTAAATCCACAATCATCAGATTGAATGTAAAGAGATATAACTTCTGATAGGTTTAGTGATTTCTATTTCTATCTCAAACATACAAAGTTTATGAAATGTAAACTTATCTCTCACATTAGCACTTTTCTTTTTATAACTTCCACTTAATTCTGCAGAATGATGAAATGAGATGAATGAAATTCTATTTATCAGAAGCTCTTTGTGGTAAGGAATTGGGTTGTAGGGAAAAACATTTGGGGGAAGTTTCTAGTTAGATCCTGCAGGTTAAATATGCCCCAAATCAAACTCAAATGATTTAAACAACCTAATGGGATTAAAACAACTGTCCATGTACAAGGACAGAGAGTAAGCCAACAATTTCAATTGTGGTTTGGAATGAAAACATCAGATGAACAAGTGGTATTTGAATCAGTAGACCTTTGAAAGTTGAAACCAGGAGTAGATGAATTCATTCCTCAAAACCCCAAGGCCTGAGAAAGATGCAGATGGAGAGAAAACAAGGGTAAGAGTCAATATTTGGAGTAGTTAATACTGTATCTTCTAAAGCCTGCACAGTTGATGGATCAGTTCAGTACAGTTCAGTTGTTCAGTTGTGTCTGACTCTTTGCGAACCCATGGACTACAGCAAGCCAGGCTTCCCTGTTTATCACCAACTACCAGAGTTTACTCAAACTCATGTCCATTGAATCAGTGATGCCACCCAACCATCTCATCCTCTGTCATCCCCTTCTCCTCCTGCCTTCAATCTTTCCAAGCATCAGGGTCTTTTCCAATGAGTCAGCTCTTCACATCAGGTGGCCAAAGTATTGGAGTTTCAGCTTCAGCATCAGTCCTTCCAATGAATATTCAGGACTGATTTCCTTTAGGATGGACTGGTTGGATCTCCTTGCAGTCCAAGGGACTCTCAAGAGTCTTCTCCAACACCACAGCTCAAAAGCATCAATTCTTCCATGCTCAGCTTTCTTTACAGTCCAACTCTCACATCCATACATGACTACTGGAAAAACCATAGCTTTGACTAGATGGACCTTTGTTGGCAAAGTAATGTTTCTGCTTTTTAATATACTGTCTAGGTTGGTCATAGCTTTTCTTCCAAGGAGGAAGTGTTTTTTAATTTGGTCGATAGCCCTCCTTTACCCAAGAAGAAGATTAGTGTTTACTCTCTGGAGAGATTAAGCTAGAAAGACTGGACTTGCAGTCACCCCTACACTGAAAGTGTGAGTGTGTGTGCTCAGTTGTGCCTGACTCCTTGAGACCTCATGGACTGTAGCCTGCTGGGCTCCTCTGTCCTTGGAATTTTGCAGGCAAGAACTTATACTGGAGCAGGTTGCCATTTCCTACTCAAATGCTGAAAATGGGAGTTAATTAAATGTCTACATTCTGAATGGTTATATCCTAACCCCTTCCTTCACTAACTCAGAGATGTTGACTGCCAGCAGTTATTTCTCTAAGGTAGAAAAATGAGAGAAGATTCTTCTTTGGAAAAAACTTACCAGTTCTATCCCTCACCAGAGACTTACAAGCACTAAGAGTCAGCAGCATTTTAATTTAATTTCCTAGATAGATACCCTCCTATAATGTCTATAATTTGATAAGTTCTATCCACATGCATGGAACTTCTATTCAGCTTTTCATTGCCTTGTTCTAAAGTATGAATGGATGGCATTGAAATTCTCAGCCCCCTTGAGAGCAAGAAAAGACATACCCTTTAAATGTTTAGGGAAAATGATTCCTCATCTGGAATCATATTCCTAGCTGAACTGTCAGGTTATTATAAGGCTAGAGTACAGAAATCTTCAGATATCAAATGTGTCATATTATTTCTCTCATGTGTTCTCTCATAGTAAGCTAGTAGAGGATATTATTCATTACAGTGAGAACTAAATTAAGAAAGAGGCTGACATTGGACCAAGAATCAGGAGATCCAACACAGGAGAGAAGAAAATGCTCAGGATGCTGGTGAGAGAAAGACTCTGTATGAAAACTGAATATCCAGCCTGAACAGCAAACTGGAGGAGTTTGCTGTAGGTCAGAGGAGGATAGAAAACTCTGGTGGGCTTGTCTCCAAGGACTTGTATAGATTAGTGATATATTTGAATGATTTGCATTTCTCCCAGAGATTTCGGGCATGACAGGTACATACAATCTCAGTAAACAAAGCAGAGAAAAGCATGAGATATCTAGCTGTACAAACGTTAAGCTCAGTGTACAGAACATGTATTAATGTTGAGTGTGCCTGGCAGACCTAATGGCAACATGGTTTAAGTTTGAACATAGCAAAGTTGGACATTGTTCATATGACCTTAAAAATGTAGTCAAGCTTCATGGTCCTCCTTTGCTTAGATCTTATGTTTTGTGTTTTCTCTGGCCAGCATCACTTTGCCAACAAAGGTCCATATTGTCAAAGCTATGTTTTTTCCCAGTAGTCATGCAGAGATGTGAGAACTGGACCATAATGAAGGCTGAACACCAAAAAATTGATGCTTTCGAACAGTAGTGCTAGAGAAGACTCTTGAGAGTCTCTTCGGCAGCAAGGAGATCAAACCAGTCAATCCTAAGGGAAATCGACCCAGAATATTCATTGGAAGGACTGATGCTGAAGCTAAAGCTCCAATATTTTGGCCACCTGATGTGAAGAGCCAACTCATTGGAAAAGACCCTGTTTCTGGGAAAGATTGAGGACAGGAGGGGAAGGGGGCGACAGAGGATGAGATGATTGGATGGCATCACTGACTCAATGGACATGAGCTTGAGCAAACTCCAGGAGATAGTGAAGGACAGGGAAGCCTGGGATGCTGTAGTTTGTGGTGTCACAAAGAGTCGGACATGACTTAGTGACTGAACAACAGCAACAACTTCCCAGCATACTTTTCCACACGAAAATTGATTGATTCACTGTTTTAGTCATGGAAGTCCTCGTTCAAATATTGCTTCTATGATCAGTCTACTGAAAATAGCACCTGCAATCACCCCCTCTGCTTCACTCTCTTCATAAGACATATCAAGTCCTAAAATTACAATCTTTAAAAAGTTTTTATTTTCTGTCTGCTTCTCTGCTGTGTCCCGACACTTAAAACATGGTCTGGCATATGATAGATGCTCAAGAAAGCCTGTGGAATGAAGAAACCCAGTGGATGGTGAGCACCTAGAAGCAGAGAATGTCTTGTTCACCACTGTATCCTCAACTCTTCACCAAGTGTTTATAGTTCTAGGCATTCCAGGAATCTGTGGTGAATGAATGAATGAATGAAATCAAGCATGAGCCATTCTCTTAAAGTCTGTAATAGAAGTATTATGTTGTAACCTTTGGAGTCTTTGCACCATTAAAGAGATGTCCTCAGTGCAGTAGAATTCAGGATGACTAATGGAATACATTCTGTCCTCCTCTGTGGGGGATTTGAGAGGCAAGCTCTGATGATGTGTGTGTGCTATGTTACCTCACCCCCAAGACAGTGAGTAAATTCAAATGAGCATGATTACTAACATGGTTAAAAAGGGATTAGTACACCCCAGGGTCCTGTAAGTTTGCAGTCCCTTTGGAATTCTGTCTGTGAGAGGTACTCTGCTTCTTCCCTCTCTTCTCTGTATTTGTAGATATTCATGGTTTATACAAAGTTGGCAAAAAAAAGGGAAATAATTTTGTACATTATCTATGAATAATGTAACCAGAATCCTATCGATATTCCTTAAAGTAATATGGAAAGGGCTGACTACTTTAAGAAGTGGACCATCCCTTGAAAGTATAAACAGCAAGTACAGACAAGCTGTGGGGATACAAACAGTTGTGAAATAGTGAACATGGGGCCAGGGGTGGTGGTGGGCGGGGGGACGGGCCATTGTCGGCATTCTTACTTCTCTGTCTATAAACATCTCATAATAAGTTTGTTTTATATTTATATTAGCTAAACATTTTCATTGGCCTTCTTGATAAAGATATTTATGTAACTTTTTTTTCAGAAATCATGAAAAAGGGAAAAAAGAATCCAAATTCATTGAGATTTAAGAAAACACGGACTGAAAGAGCACTCTAGTGAGCATTTTGATGTTTTTAAGAGCTGAGGGTGTGTTCCACCTTTGATCCAGGGGCTCCACCTTGAATCAGCAATGCTGGCAAAACAAAGAATGTAGTTGCCTGATGGGCTGAAGGCAAGATCCTACCTGTTATCTCTGGGAACCTTAGCCATGTGGTCTGACTCTCTGATTCAAATAAACTGGATGAGTGAGAAAGCTCAGAAATCAAAAAGATTCCCAATCTGGATGTACTAAAGGGTTTTACATATATATACACACACATACATGTACATATGTGTGTGCATATACATGAAGAGAGAGAAAAGCAAAGATAATTTAAATATTCTAAAGTAATCTAATTTAGATGCAGCTCTCCTCATTTACATCAAAGTATTTATCACTCTGGATTACTGATTGTTGTTTAGTTGCTCAGGCATGTCCGACCCTTTGAGACCCCATGGACTGAAGCACACCTGGCTTCCCTGTCCTTCACCATCTCCCAGAGTTTGCTCAAACTCATGTCCATCACCAACCATGAGTTGTCCCCTGTTTTCACTCTTTCCCAGCATCAGGACCTTTGCTAATGAATTGGCTCTTCGCATCAGCTTCAGCATCAGTCCTTCCAATGAATATTCAGGGTTGATTTCCTTTAGGAAATCTGGCTACCCACTCCAGTATTCTTGCCTGGAGAATTCCATGGACAGAGGAGCCTTGCAGGCTCTAGTCAGTGGGGTCCCAATGAGTTGAACACGACTGAGTGACTCTTTTCTTTCTTCCACTAGTAAATCCCTAGGCTCTATTTTCATTATAGCAATTGAAGTGACCTCTCAAAATATATATGTGTGTATGTGTGTATGTGTGTAACACCAGATCACACCCTTGCACTATTTCAAACCTTCTAGTAATAGCGTAGAGAAGAAATATGTCCATCTGTAAATCTTTACATGGCCTAGCCTCTGCTTATCAGTCTGACTTCATTTCATGCCACTTTCCCTATCATCCACTGCTCTCCAGCTCATCTTACTGTCAACAAAGCCAGACTAGCTAGCTTCCTCTAGTCATTAAGCCCTCAGTTCAGATGCTATTTCCGCAAGGAGGCCTTCTCTGGTCATTCAATCAGGAGGCGCCAGTCACAATCATAGCACCATATTTGATTCTCTGTAGAGTACTTATTTCCATTTGCTATTATCATGTATTTATCTACAGGTGTGGCAGACAGACTTCAGGGTACCCCCGTCATCTTCATCTGTTACTTACACTAATTGTATAGTCTCCTCCAGGGCTTCCCTGGTAGCTCAGTGATAAAGAATTCACCTGCCAATGCAGGAAACCCAGGTTCGATCCCTGGGGTTGGGGAGATCCCCTGGAGGAGGAAATAGCAAACCAGTCAGTATTTTTGCCTGGGAAATCTCATGGACAGAGAAGCCCAGTGGGCTACAGTCCATGGGGTCACAAAGGGTCAGACACAACTTAGTGACTAAACAACATAAATAATCTCCCTTTGAGTTTGGGCAGGACCTTTGACTTGCTTCTAGCCAATGGAATGTGGCAAAAGTGATGGGATGTCACCTTTTATTGCAAAGGTGATGGAGTGTCGTCCTGGGATTAGGGTACACTATAAAGGATTCCATTTCCTTAGAAGACTTGTTTTAGAGACTTTATCTTTGCTGGCTTTGAAGAAGAAGAAGCTGTCATGTTTTGAGATAGCCATGTGGCAAGAAACTGCAGGAGCTACTAGCAGCCAATAAGCCCCAGAGTTCTATACCTGCAAGAAATAAACGCTGCTAACAACCACATGAGCTTGGAAAAACCCTGAGCTGGGCCTGGTCACTAACTTGGTTACAGCTGTGTGAGACTCTGAGCAGAGAACCTAGTTAAGCCATGCTTGGACTTTTGATCCTCAGAAATTATGAGATATCAAATGTGTGTTGTTTTGAGCTGCTAAGTGAGTGGCATTTGTTACACAGCAAGAGAACTGAAGACGCCAGTTCGTTGTCTCTCTCCAGCGGGATATAAACTTCAGCATTCAGAAGAGTACCTGTCACATAGTGTTTAAAAATATTTGTTGCAGATGGACTTCCCTGGTGGTCCAGTAGTTAAGAATATGCCTGGCAGTGCAGGGGACGTAGGTTTAATCCCTGGTCTAGGAAGCTTCCGCATGTTTCTAGGCAACTAAGCCCTTGTGCCACCACTACTGAGCCCTTGTTCTGGAGCCCTCAAGCCACAGCTACTGAACAGATTTGCGGCAACTACTGAAGCTCTGAGCTCTACAGCCCATGCTCTGCAGCAAGAGAAGCTATGCAATGAGAAGCCCGTGCACCACAGCTAGAGAGTAGCCCCCACTTGCTGCAACCAGAGAAAAGGCCTCGTGCAGCAACAGAGATCCAGTGAAGACAAAAATAAAAGTAAAATAATTAATAAGTAATTTAAAAACTATAAAAATATTTGTTGAAGGAATGAAAGAATATAATTGGATTATGAAACATTTTAAATAGAAGAGAAATCCCGATGATAATTTAATATATAACTGGACATGGAACAACAGATTGGTTCCAAACAGGAAAAGGAGTATGTCAAAGCTGTATATTGTCACCCTGCTTATTTAACTTATATTGCAGAGTACTTGATGAGAAATACTGGGCTGAATGAAGCACAAGCTGGAATCAAGATTGCTGGGAGAAATATCAATAACCTCAGATATACAGATGACACCACCCTTATGGCAGAAAGTGAAGAAAAACTAAGGAGCCTCTTGATGAAAGTGAAAGAGGAGAGTGGAAAAGTTGACATCCAGTCCTATCACTTCATGGCAAATAGATGGAGAAACAGTGGAAACAATGGCTGACTTTAATTTTTTGGCCTCCAGAATCACTGCAGATGGTGACTGCAGCCATGAAATTAAAAGATGCTTACTCCTTGGCATGAAAGTTATGACCAACCTAGATAGCATATTAAAAAGCAGAGACATTACTTGGTCAACAAAGGCCCATCTAGTCAAGGCTATGGTTTTTCCAGTGGTCATGTATGGATGTGAGAGTTAGACTATAAAGAAAGCTGAGTGCTGAAGAATTGATGCTTTTGAGCTGTGGTGTTGGAGAAGACTCTTGAGAGTCCCTTGCACTGCAAGGAGATCCAACCAATCCATCCTAAAGGAGATCAGTCCTGGGTGTTCATTGGAAGGACTGATGCTGAAGCTGAAACTCCAATACTTTGGCCACCTGATGCAAAAAGCTGACTCATTAGAAAAGACACTAATGCTGGGAAAGATTGAGGGCAGGAGGAGAAGGGGACAACAGAGGATGAGATGGTTGGATGGCATCATTGACTCAATGGACGTGAGTTTGGGTAAACTCCGGGAGTTGGTGATGGACAGGGAGGCCTGGCATGCTGCGGTTCATGGGGTCGCAAAGAGTTAGACACGACTGAGTGACTGAACTGAACTGAACTGAAAAAATGGACCAAAGTAACGGGAAGGCAGTCAATATCACAGTAATCAAAGTATGGGCCTTGAAGTTGAACAAACCTGGGTTTCAGCACTAGGTCTGGTTAGACTGACTCCAAGCAGGTTATCTTACTTCTGATCTTTTGCCTTCTCTTCTCTTAAGTGGTGGTAATAGCACCCACATCATATACGAAGTAGATAATGACAAGGATTAAATAAAATACAGTATTTAAAGCCTCAAACGTGACATATCATAGACACTCAAGGAAATTATTCTCAAATAATTTTTAAGTTATTTCTCAAAGCCAAGTAGAAATTCTTGATACCACTTGCCCCTGAAACCTTCAACCTACTACCTTAATAAAGATTTTGAAATTGAAGAGAAGGAAGTCATATTTGCTCTAAAGAGGAAAGACAAAGGACTACTCCTGGAGTATGAAGTTATAATTTAGAAGAGCATAAACAGAAACCAAAACACAGTAAAGATTAGATTAAGATTTTAAACAATACAGGGACTTAAAATTATCATAAAAATACTTAACATTTAATGAGAGCTTGTAATATGACAGTCACTCTACTCAGTGCTTTAAATGCATAATTTAATGTTAGCAACTTAGCAACCGAACAACAACGTTAGCAACAACACTGGGCTGCAATGTTCACGTCACAAGAGAAAATAAAACAGATCTATTAAAAAATGTGAAGTATCCTGTTTTTCCTCAGATCTATATTTCCTGCCCTTTTTTTGCCCTATATCACAGAGAACTATGTTCCCAGGCTTCCTACTCTCTGACTTCTCGGAGACATAGCCAATGGGAGGTCTTGGTGAAACATGGGAGGGTGGGAGAAAGGGAGAAAGTAGGTATATCTCTCTTCTTTTCTTTCTGCTTCCTGGGGCATCTCCAGGAACAGCTGCTTCTTCTCAGTTCTAGCTCCTACCAGATGGGCTTCTCTTCAAGGTCTCAGCTCTACCTGGCATCTCTTCCATGGTTCTAGCTCCCACTAGGCTTCTAAATCCTGAGAACCCTATCCCCTCCCTGCAGTCCCTCCATCCATCAGGGAGGGAACTTCTTCCTATTGTTGTTAATCTCTAAATAGCCTTGAAGATCAACTTTTCAGCTCTTTTATCATTTGAGTAACTTTCTACTTATTTTTTTTTTTTATTCAAGAGGCTTAAAGTGATTTCTGTTTCCTGGCTTTATCCTAATGGATTCACATTTCAAATGTAAAATTTAAACCTAAAATTCAAATAGTCTTCCAAGCCTGTGCTCTTAACAATTAATCTACAATGTTGATATGAAAAGAAATCAACTCCTTCAAGGTCAGAAAAAATGAATATAATTTATGCAACTATTCATGATAGGCCCATGGTATAATTACATAGCATTTATAAAATAATATCAGAGACTCTCGAGAATCAATACTAGATTATTTAGTAAGTATTATAGTTCATTTACAAATAATACTACTTAATTTTTCAACAATAATTAAACATTTTATTTATATCCACAATATAATGCATATGATTCCATGTACAACATGAATTGGATATTGGTGAATAAAAAGTTTAAATATTTGAAAAAAAAACCTTCAGTGCTACAATTCTACAAAGTCTTAGTATTTCTCCTCCTTATATGATATAAATATGTAAAATTGGAAACATCATATAATCAATTGACACAGTTGACTCTTAGGGATGAGTTAAGTTTTGATAAAAGAAGACAAGGAAAATTACTTTCTATGATTCAATGGGACTACTACAGTCAAATTGATAAGAATATTTCAAGGCAAGCTCTGTTTATTTTATTGGCATACCTATTTATAACTGGACTCGCAAATCTGCACTTGCATATACTTCTGTCCTTGTCTCATTTCTGCCTTGTTTGGCTCCTTGATTTCTTACTCTACCAGAAATTTCTTCTTTTATTTTTATTAATATCCTAATCATGTTTATTTTTAAATTATTTAAAGACTGCTCCTACATGTTCATCTTATCTAGAATAATTACTTTTCTGATTGTTGATTTTGTTTATTGTCTTTCTTACTGCCATGTTTGTTTAAGCATGGGTTTGTTTGAAATTTTGATTTGTGAACTCACTAAAACACTTATTCTCCCACTTTCTCCTTATTGACGTTTTCATGTCTTTGGCAGTTTTGAGATGACTTGGAGGGCATCACATCAAATCAGGGCTTATCTTCATGTTTTATGAATCTTCTACTATTCTTGGCAACATGCTGCACTAGTTACTAAGCTAGGAGATGTCTCAGCCCAGTTACTGACTGCAAAAGTGTGTCCATTCTCCCAGTTTCCCTAGGGACTTTGCATAAGCTTTCACTCTAGGTAGTAGTTTGAACCTTTTAAGGCTCATTTAAAAAGTGGTGGGTATTTCCACTACAACATCCAAACTTAGGCAATTAACCGGACTCTGGTATTCTACCTCACACTGGGTACTTCTAGCAGCAAAAGCTGTATATCTATAGTTTTAGTATTTATCTTCAAATTTTAGCACACACACACACACACACACACACACACACACACACACACCCCACGACTTTTTTTCTAAGAAAGTCTAGAGTTATTTTGTAATTTATGTTCTTTTCCAAAATAAGGCAAGAACTCTGCTGCACCTTAGCTTTATTAGACTATGTCTAAGAGTCTATCCATTAGACAACGTCCCTATTTCTGTTCACAATTACGTTTATTTAATTTTTTAGCACATTTGTATATTTTTACTTTCCATTTTAAAGAGTATACTTTATATGGTTTGGAACGTGACAGTGATAGATGGCAGTGTTCAAAGCATATGCTTATGTGGGGCTTCCCTGGTGGTCCAGTGGTTAAGACTTCTCCCACTGCAGCAGGTTTGATCCCTTGTGGGGGAGCTAAGATCCCACATGCCTTGGGGTCAAAAAGTCAAAACAGAAAACAGAAACAACGTTGTAACAAATTAAATAAACCTTTAAAAATGGTCCATGTTTTTAAAAACTCTATTTTAAAAAAAAAAAAAAGCATGCTTATTTTGCTATCATAATCATTGCCTAACTTTCCATCATTGTAATATTATTGCCAAGTTAAAGAGTATGAAGAAATTACCACATTTCTACTGGTCTAGCATACAGATTGTCATAGGATTTTAGCATTTCAAATGAATAAGTGGAATGTCCTTTAAAAAATTTATTTATATCTTAAAATATTTAAGAACATTTACAAGTAATGCTAATCATATAACATTATTAAATGAAATGTTCAAAAGAAAAAAATATTCACTACTCAATATTCTTCCTCTCCTTGATATGGCTAATTTAGTTTATACACAAATATACCTAGAAAATTAGTGATATTCCTTCAATGTATTCATATTGGAAACCTACCCAATTATTATACATTGTTGGCCATATCTCTCAGTGTTTTAGGACTCCTTTGCAATTAATTTTAAAGCTTGTGCCAAAATTTCTGGTGTCAAATCTCTGTGCTTTGAGGTGGACTGATTTTTAACAATGACCAAAAATCATTCAGAAAACAACTTTCTGAATTAGTTCTTTAAATTCAGTGATGCATTTTTAGATGTAAGGAAACATTTTAGAATAAAAATTATGAAGTCTCTTTTGTGACATAAATTCAGTCTACAGATAGTTTTAAAAGAAATACTTTAAAAAATGCTCCACGCCAGGACTTCCCTGGTAGTCCAGTGGTTAGGACTCCACACTTCCTCTGTGTGTTGGGGGGCTGGGGGAGGGCAACTTGGGTTCCATTCCTGGTGGAAGAAGTAGGCTCCCATGCTGCACCACAACACATGACCAAAAAAAAAAAGTTCTATAATGTTCTATGCTATTATTTCAGCTTTCTGCAGCAATTATTTTGATGCAGACATTCATTAAATAGTGTGTGTATGCTTGGTTGCTCAGTCATGTCTGACTCTTTGTGACCCTATAAACTGTAACCCGCCAGCCTGCTCTGTCCATGGGATTTCCCAGGCAAGAATACTGGAGTGGGTTGCCATTTCCTCCTCCAGAGGATCTTCCTAACCAGGGACTTCAACCTGAGTCTCCTGGTCTCCTGTATTGACAGGCAGATTCTTTACTGCTGAGCCACCTAGGAAGCCCTATACCCCCGTGATAATATCTGAGAGAAGGTGGAAATGAGATCATGTACAACAGACACACTGGTATTTATTATTATTCTTCCTATCAGTATTAACTACAGTGCCTCCATCTTAGATGATATGTTTTGAAAGAGATATAAAGCCGCTAGGGCCATTTGTAGGAACTTACGTTCTGTTGGAGGTTTCAGTCAACAATTTTAAGGATGAGCTGCTCATTTGTAACACCTAAGTCATATTTCAAGAGAATGTTTAGAATATATCAAAGCGTTAACCAGATTACCATGTTGATTTTGCATATTTTCTTTAGCAAGAATGAGTATCAAATATCTCTGTTTGAAAAGTGGAAAAAGCATAACAATAGTTGACACCTACGCATCTTACATGCTAGTAAAGTAATGCTCAAAATTCTCCAAGCCAGGCTTCAGCAATACGTGAACCGTGAATTTCCAGATGTTCAAGCTGGATTTAGAAAAGGCAGAAGAACCAGAGATCAAATTGCCAACATCTGCTGGTTTATCGAAAAAGCAAGAGAGTTCCAGAAAAACATCTATGTCTGCTTTATTGACTATGCCAAAGCCTTTGACTGTGTGGATCACAACAAACTGAAAATTCTGAAAGAGATGGGAATACCAGACCATCTGACCTGCCTCTTAAGAAATCTGTATGCAGGTCAGGCAGCAACAGTTAGAACTGGACATGGAACAACACACTGGTTCTGACTTGGGAAAGGAGTGTATCAAGGCTGTATATTGTCACCCTGCTTATTTAACTTATATGCAGAGTACATCATGAGAAACGCTGGGCTGGAGGAAACACAAGCTGGAATCAAGATTGCTGGGAGAAATATCAATAACCTCAGATATGCAGATGACACCACCCTTATGGCAGAAAGTGAAGAGGAACTAAAAAGCTTCTTGATGAAACCAAAAGAGGAGAGTGAAAAAGTTGGCTTAAAGCTCAACATTAAGAAAACTAAGATCATGGCATCTGGTCCTATCACTTCATGGGAAATAGATGGAGAAACAGTGGAAACAGTGTCAGACTTTATTTTTTAGGGCTCCAAAATCACTGCAGATGGTGATTGCAGCCATGAAATTAAAAGACACTTACTTTTTGTAAGGGAAGTTATGACCAACCTAGACACCATATTAAAAAGCAGAGACATTACTTTGCCAACAAAAGTCCATCTAGTCAAAGCTATAGTTTTTCCAGTAGTCATATATGGATGTGAGAATTGGACTGTAAAGAAAGCTGAGCACAGAAAAATTGATGCTTTTGAACTGTGCTGTTGGAGAAGACTCTTGAGAGTCCCTTGGACCGCAAGGCGATCCAACCAGTCCATCCTAAAGAAAATCAATCTTGGGTGTTCATTGGAAGGACTGATGCTGAAGCTGAAACTCTGATACTTTGGCCACCTGATGGGAAGAGCTGACTCATTGGAAAAGACCCTGATGCTTGGAAAGATTGAAGGCAGGAGGAGAAGGGGACGACAGAGGATGAGATGGTTGGATGGCATCACCGACTCAATGGACATGAGTTTGAGTAAACTCCGGGAGTTGGTGATGGATAGGGAGGCCTGGCGTGCTGCGATCCATGGAGTTGCAAAGAGTCGGACACAACCGAGCAACTGAGCTGAACTGAACTGAATTGAATGCACTCCGACTTACCTCCTGCTGTTATGAATGTAGATGAGTTTTAAATGATTTAAACAGAAGTGGAAATAAACCTGTCAGTGTGTAATCACTACTCTTACACAATAGCTACACATGCTTGTGGAATTTGATGTGTTTCTCATCCTAGGAGGTCGGAAGGAATCCTTTGTTGTACCTGCTCTTTATGGGTTAGAAAACACTGAGGAAGCTGTTTAAAATGTTTGGCTTCTCAGAACACATCAAGAGGAGACTATCTCGCTCTAGTACTGAGGTCAGTTCTCACCTGAATGTTTGGTTAGTCTCCACACTCATGAAATCTCATTTTCTCTGCTGGCAGCGCCAATTTAAATTTATCTTATGTGTGATATAGACAGATTTATGCCAGGTGCTGGACTGAGTCCATTAAGACTTCACAGAGGGAGGGAGGTGATTTTAATAATTAAATGGTAGTTGGCAGCTGATTCTTGACCCTACCTTGGTAAAAAGCCTGGGCTCCACATTTATAATGCAGACATGCAGACTGAATAAAGGTTAAGTATATTGTGTGTTTTATACTCTCTCAAATATAAATATTTGTCATACCTAACCCTAGACTAGATATAAGATCTTAAAAATCTGTGATTCTCAGAGGATGATAAGCAATGGGAACAATTTTCTCTTCTTTAAATAAATTCCATATCAAGTAGACCCTGAAGCCAACTCTAAAAGAAGAAGAAGAAATAAAAAACAGTACAGTCAATCCCCAGGATGATGTCTGCGAAACATCAGCCTGGAATCCCCAACACAATCCCACAATGTCAGAAACGCACTGCGGGAACACCAGTACATCAACTCTCTGAGAAGAAGTAATCAAGAAGATCAATGCTCTTTCTGCATACACATCCTGTCTCTGAGCAGAGATTCAAGAAGAATACGAAGAAAGAAAAGTACGTATCTTGAAAACTGCAGACACTTGCACCATTCTTCTGAAAATACTTCCTTAGAATTCTCCAGAAGTTGAGATGTTGCAATAAAAATGAAACCAGAAAAAGAATGTACATGTATAACTGAGTCACTTTGCTGTACAGTAGTAATTAGCACAGCACTGTAATTCAACGATACTTCAAAAAAATTTTTTAATGAAAAAAATAGCCTGGGCTCCATACAACTTAACGAGTTTTTGGTATGCAAATTAGTTTCTTAGACATTTATTTTTCTGCCATGAGCAAGAGAAAAACCAAGACATGTTCCTCAGTTGATTCATCCTAAAGGGGGATAAATCAATAATTTATTTAGAAGAGCTGTCTCTCTCCCAAGACTGGGGTGATGACATGTATTGTCAATGCTGTGATAGCACTTCTTTAGATTCCATATTCTATGCGTTTTCTGAGGGATTTAATTTCATGGAATATTTCCAAGTGGCTGAATTCTCATCCTCATCACTCTTTAAGGCATGCAAAGCAAACAGTAGACTGGAGAAAAGACAACCTCTTTAACAAGTGGTGCTGGTATTATATGTCAGCCACTTGTAAAAGATTCATAATTTCTGTACTTTATAGTCTACAAATCCTGTTTCTTTCACATAATCCTTTAGTTCTTTATTTCTTTCCAGGGCTATCAGGCAAGGCTCCTCCCTGTGAGCTGTCTTCCAGCTTTCTGAATGTGTTTGTTAACAATTGGAGAAGAATCTCAGCTAATCTCCCAGGCTAACAAGTATCTCTCTGCTTGTAATCCTTGCTGCTTTTGCCTCTGACAAAGGTGATCAAGATCTTTACTTCCTGCTTTCTAGTCAGATTGTAGTAGTTGGTTGATTAATCTGGTGTTTCTCTAAGGCATAGCTGTCAGCAAAATTTACCCAACCTGAGCCATCTTTTCTCTGAGGGTAGCCCTTTTATCTCCTCCTTCTTGTCTCCTTTGGTTCTTTCTTTTTAATGTGGACGGTTTGTTAAGTCTTTGTTGAACTTGTTACAATATTGCTTCTGTTGTTTCTGTTTCTGTTTCTTTTGGGGGGTGCGGGGGGGAGGCTGCAAGGCATGTAGGATCTTAGCTCCCTGACCAGGGATCAAACCCTCATCCCCTGTTGTTTAAATTTAAATTGTGAAAGTTGCTCAGTCATGTGTGACTCTTTGTGACTGTATAGTCCATGGAATTCTCCAGGCCAGAATACTGGAGTGGATAGCTTTTACCTTCTCCAGGGGATCTTCCCAACCTAGGGATCAAACCCAGGTCTCTTGCATTGCTGGTAGAGTCTTTACCAGCTGAGCCACAAGGGAAGCCCAAGAATATAGGAGTAGGTAGCCTATCCCTTCTCCAGTGGATCTTCCCAACTCAGGAATTGAACTGGGGTCTCCTGCATTGCAGGCAAAGATTCTTTACCAGCTGAGCTAAAGTCATAACCACTGAACTGCCAGGGAAGTCCCTGTTTTCTCTTTCCTAATAGGGCAATTTCTAATAGATCGTCAGGCATTCAGTAGAAAATAAAATAATGTTTAAGCTTTGAAGTGCTTTCTGACGACTTTTTAGGAACTTTTATGAATAAATATAAAAGACTGAAGCCATTTTTTTTTTTGTTTTTTACTCTCTTAACATAGGTTTCTTTTTGAAAGTTTGATTTACATGAGTTCCTATTTTGGCCTTTATTCAACTTCTTACCAATTAACCTATAGTTTATTTCATTCTAAATGTCTCTTTTTTGTGTTTGCAGTTTCACCCTTCTTAGAACAACTCAGGGATATATAAAATGCTGTGCTTGATCAGGTAGAATGGATTAAAGAAGGGAGTGCTCTAGATGTTGGCAATGAAGACTGTCATTGTTTGGCAAAGTACAATTTGAAATTCAGCAGTTTCCTTTCCAGTTTAAGAAGCCACGTCCCAAAAGACAAGTCAAATCATGAGTGCAAAAGAGATGAGAAACTATTATGTAAGAAATTAAATGTATGTTAGGAACCCTGACAGAGAGACTCCATTTTTGTCATTTGTTAGACTCTACTGTCAGATAGACTATTACTGTAAATGTTTCACTTTCCTATTATCATTTTACTTCATATATTATTGCATCCTAGCCCTTCACAGATTACACTGCTGCTTGGCAATTTGCCTGTGGTTCTGGTCTTCAGAAACATGGTTCCTGAATCTGTGTTTTTCCAATTCCTACTGCCCTCAGTCCTTCCATATTTCTTCAATCACGTGTGTGTGTGTGTGTGTGTGTGTTCAGTTGTATCCAACTCTTTGCAACTCCATGGACTATAGCCCACCAGGCTCCTCCTGTCTGTGGGATTTTTCAGGCAAGAAAACTGAAGCGAATTGCCATGTCCTCCTCCAGGGGATCTCTCTGATCCAGGGATCAAGCCCACGTCTCTTGCATCTCCTGCATTGCAGGTAGATTCTGTACCATTGAGCCACCATAAGACTAGCCAAAGCTAGCCAAGACCACAAGGCTCAGGGTATCACTGCATTTCCTTACTAGAATGGCCTTCTCAGGGATGTTAGATTACCTTCATTTCCAGTCCTTTTTTAAAGCTTGTATCTCAAAAACCTGATGCTGACTTTGAATAAGCTATTATTAGCCCAGTCTTGTGTTCAGACTCAGATAAATGTCCCACATGCCTATGCAAGAACAGGCCAGTAACTGTTCAAGTCTTCTAAGTGTGCATTTGAATCTTACAGAGCATTTTCATATCCAAAGTATTTCTTATTTAATCCTCACAAAACCACTGTGGGTTGGATAATATCCATACGTTACAGATACTTAACCAGATTCAGGACTGGCAAATGGCCATTTCAGACTCTTACCTTCAGCTTCCATTCCAATGCGAGTGGAGTTCTTTTTTTGTTTGGTTTGTTTCTGTATTATCCAGGGTATCTTTACTTAGCACATTCTTCAAAGGCCAAGGAAAGAGAGGAAAAGGGCTTTTCTGATAAGTGTAAATTTAGAATGCTGATAGTATGAAAACATAGATATGTTGAAAATATATTCACTCTCCCTTTTTTTTAAGTTCATAATTTATTTGTATTTGTTTTTTAAAATTTTGTATACTAACACTGACTTGTGGATTTTCTCTGGTTGCGGTGCACAGACTTCTCATTGTAGTAGCTTCTCTTGTCCTAGAGCACGAGCTCCAGCTCACAGGCTTCTGTAGTTGTGGCACGTGGGCTTAATTGCCCTGCAGCATGTGGGATCTCCCCAGACCAGGGATCGAACCCATGTCCCCTGTATTGGCAGGTGGATTCTTAACCACTGGTCCACCAGGGGAGTCCCACCATCCCCTTTAAAAGCAGTATTAGAGAGCTATTTCTCGTACCCTGAAAGCCCGCACGATGTACGGTCAATGTCTGATGCAGGGAGAGAGCTCAAGGAACAAGCCTGGAAGGCTGCTATGGGTCTCCACTCAGAGAAGGTGTGATGTCAACTCCGTCCGCCCCACCGTTGGGTGACTGAAGTCCTGGCTCCGTTTTCTGGGGTTTCCCCATCCTGCAGTTCTTGAGCAGGCATACAGTGCTAAAGATAACAAGTGATTCCGTCTTCTGTGTATGTCCATGGTTCGTGTGCCAAGTTTAAATAAGGAAGTCTTACCTGGCTAACCACAATGACCAGAGTGTAGCATTCCTGCCCCTCTGAGATCACATCCCAAGTCTAATTTCCAGTCTGCTAGATTCTCCTGGAAGTGAGTTATCTCAATAAATGAGCATTAATACTTTGGGTTTATCAGATGTGTTCAAGTCAGTTGTAATGAGGTATTTTAGAAGTCAACTCAGGCATAGTTGTACCGGCTAAGGACTGTGAGGAAGCCATAGTGAGGAAAACTTGAGTGGTTTTCAAAATGCATTCCTTACGGAGCCTCACACTTAGAGAGAACTGAAATATAAATGATACATACATACATTATTGTCCACTGCCTCCAGCAGATACCAGCATGTCTTTGGAGACTTTATGAAGACACTAGAGGTTTTAGGGCTGCAGTTCAATAGCGTTAGTGTTTGCCGTACTCTCCCATGAAACATTTAAAACCTGCATTTTAGAACACTCTAGAGTTGACTCAGACAATTAAAGTTGCCTTTAACTATCAAAGTCTGTTGATTTCTGTTTGAAGGAAAAGGAGAAATTTAAAACAAAACCAAAAAGCAAAGACATCTTAGGGGATTTAACTATGTTCCTTTCCCTTATGGTCCTGTCTGCATAGCAGCTCTTACTGCTATAAACCATCCCATTCACCTGTCATATGTCCCATGAGTGTAGAAATATTTTTTTACTTTGCATTAAATAAACATTGAATGAATAAAAAACAACTTCAGAGAACACTTTTATCTCCCCTACTCTTTATGTATTAAAACATTAAGACCCAGTACATTTAAGTGATTTAAGAATTTTCACAATTAGCAATGAATGAATCTGGATTAAAAAAAACCTTCTCTTTTCTGTGTCTTGGTTACTTTCAAGTGGTCACCTACTCAAATATTTACACCCGAATGGTACTTATTGATTGTTAGTCTATCAGGCACCTCATACAGAAAATGAAATAACATTGTTCTTGCTGCAAGGAATTTATTATCTCATAAGAACAATAAAACCTACCTACTGAAACTACTCCTTCAAATGATTGCTCTTCCAATGTTAATAAAACCACTGAAACTTTAGCAAATGCATCAATGACACAGCAACTTGGTTCAACACACTTTGGTAAAAAGTCAGTGATATTGTACAGTGTATAAATGCTTTTACCAAATGCGTCTACCTTTATGTCCATCATGTAAGATACTGTTTTGGGTCCTATGGACATATGGTTAGTCTGTGACTTTTTGTCTGGAATTACTGGATGGGACTTTTTGTAGGTTCTAACACTGTACCATCTTTTGTCTAAGTTTCCTTTCCTAGGCCCTTAACCAGAGCCTGAATTTATCAGTCTAATTACCTGAAGAATATACTTGTTAACATAGAGCAGGCATAATTTCCATGTTGTCAGCAGAACTTTGATGGTATCAAAATAAATGAGTCATGTAATTTGAGCTTTTGAAAGCCGAGTTTAAGAAACCAGAAAGAAGTCTTTCAAGATAGGCAGGGGGTGAGATAGTGAGGCCTGGTGGGCCTGAATGGGGGAATTCCCTCTCTACCACACAGAGTAATTGTGTAGACTACGACCTAAATCTGGGGCATTAAAGCAAAAGAATAATTTCCTTTTCTTGGTCAATATTCTGATGCACCATGAAACAAACACCTCTACTGTGAATCTTGCAGTCTCACACAGATCAAAGATTTCAAGAGGAGGTGTTGCTGAACAGTTTCATTGCTCAAGGCTAATTATTCATAGGAGAATCCACCCAGGAAAGCTGCTAAACTGGTTTGCTGGCTGTTTGGTGGAGACTTTTAAAGAGACATTGCCACATTTGAACAGAGAACTTTATTTTATGTAAAAATTATACACAGAGAGAAGAGAGAAAAGACAAGTAGCTGTGACAAAATAAATGGGACTCTTTTAATTTCTAGTCTTCAAAACTATATTTAAAAATGGACTAAAGAACATGACTTAATTGTTGATCAAACATCCCACTAAAAGGGCATGTTTAAAGTTTCTTTGTGTTTTTAAGATGTGAATACATGGAGAAAAGTTGGAAATATGCCATGTATTACTGTGGGAAGATCATGATAAAATATTACTCATTAAAGTTCTGTTTAGAGATTCAATATACAGGCCTGTGCACATACTAACCCCAAACAACCTTTCTTATATTGTAAAAACCAAAGAATATGTGTTCTTGATTCCTTAATCATTATTCTTTTTAGAACAAAAATTTTAAGGCAACAAAGAGTTAGGAGATATATCCTTTTTACAGCCATCATTTTCACATAGTTTTCTGTGAACTTCAGCAGAAATTTTGTGTCCCCAAGTACCCTTTCCCTGGATCTTAAAGGGCGAAATATAATTTTTAAAATACAACTAAGTTAACAATTTGATGTGATTTATTTATTTAATATACAGAAGTCAATTTTATTTCTAAACAATAGCAGTGAACACAGGGACATCAAAATTAAAAATATAATTCCATTTATAGCTGCTCAAAATAAAAAACAGAACACTTAGGTTTAAATCAGCCAAAACACCTATAAAGCTTGTCTGCTGAAACCTACAAAATGCTGCTGAAAGTAATCAAAGAGCCAACTAAATGGAGATTGCATTTATGTTCATGAATGGAAGATAGCAACATAGCAAAGATGTGAATGCAGATATACAGATTTCTGATCTGATTTAAAGACCTTGGCTTAGTCCTTCTCCAACAGGATTGGCTGCTTCTTCTTGGTCTTCATAGCTCATGATGTCTTTTTTTCTTTTTTTAATTTTCTTTACTTTATTGTGTTGGTTTTGCCAGACATTGACATGAATCTGCCATGGGTATACATATGTTCCCCCTCCAGAACCCCCCTCCCTCCTCCCTCCCGATTCCCTCCCCCTGGGACATCTCGGTGCACCAGCCCCAAGCATCAAACCTGGGCTGGTGATTGATTTCACATATGATAATTAACATGTTTCAATGCCATTCTCCCATATCATCCCACCCTTGCCCTCTTCCACAGAGTCCACGAGACTGTTCTATACATCTGCGTTTCTTTTGCTGTCTCGCATGCAGGGTTCTCGTTACTATATGTCTTTTTTATCAGTGTCAAGTGTCCATCATAGAGCCTGAACAGGGAGGGATCTACCAAGTGGTTTGTTGAATAAATTATTAACTACATCTAAGCCTGTCTTGAGTTGGGCTTAGTGTGTGAATATCTCTGTACATTTCTATTTATAATGCTTTACAAATATGCATTCTACTGAATATGGCTATGAAGCCTATGGTAGAGTGAGAAATAAAATGAGTTGCATGATCTAAAAACAACTTCACGTTACAATACTGTCAATTTCAGATCTAGGTATGTAAACAAATTTCTTTTTTAACACACTTAGACATTGTCATAGACTCAAGTAGAACGATAACATTTTTTGTAATCCAATACATCAAGGTGCTATACTTTGCATAAATATTATCACATTTAATTGTCACAATGAGTCTGTGAGATACTATTCTGCCAATTTTTCAGAGATAAAGAAATGGAGGTTGAGAGAAACTCTTAGTAAAAATACTGTTGAAGCTTAGATCTTTCTGACTCCAAAGACAGTGCTCTTTAAACAAACTAGTTAGCATTTTTAGTGATTCACATCTCAGTATGAATTATTTTATTCAGATTTATTTCCTGAATATAGCATATCAATCTCCCTGAAAAGGGGGAGGTTTGAAGAAAAGGCAGAGAGGTGAACAGTCTTAAAGAAGGAAGTAAAAATAGACATCTGGGGTACGTTGGTGATGCTTTGTAAAGAGAGCACTATACTTTGGCCACCTGTTGTGAAGAACTGATTCATTTGAAAAGTCCCTGATGCTGGGAAAGATTGAAGGCAGGAGGAGAAGGGGACGACAGAGGATGAGATGGTTGGATGGCATCACCAACTCAATAGGCATGAGTCTGAGTAAACTCTGGGAATTGGTGATGGACAGGGAGGCCTGGCATGCTGCAGTCCGTGGGGTCACAAAGAGCTGGACATGACTGAGCGACTGAACTGAACAAACTGTAAAGAGAGCATGAAGTTTCAAGATGCCTGGTATATTTGTGATTCTGTTGAGGTTAAGGAGGGCATCTTGTGGGAAAGAAAGGAAACACTGAGGGGAAGAAAGACATTCTTTTACAATTTTGCCATATTTGATTTTAATAGTGGGAAACAGATCAGCACATCTTTAAATAAGAAAGTGATGCTAAATGCATCCTTGTTTGGGAAATTACTCCTAATTTATATTAGTTAACTTAAACAAGTGTATATTTTCTTCTCTGAAATTCATTTCATCTGTTCATTCTTTAGTTAGAGCTTACATGAGGAAGTAAATGATGATTAAGAAGAATATGAGTGGGAAAAAAATGTCAAGCAAGCTGTGTAGGTCTACTTCAACTCCAGTAACTTGGCTTTTAGAAATGAGAAAGGCAGATTCACTCACTCATTCAGTAGGCCTAATGGGGCACAATATAAAGTCCAGATCTCTTTTATCCACATTTGTTTATGAAGAAGCAGTTGTAAGGAATGGATTGATGTGGCATATATGTACAATGAAACATTACTCGGCCATAAAAACGAATGAAACTGTGCCATTTGCAGAGACATGGATGGATCTATAAATTGTCACACAGAGTAAAGTAAGTCAGAAAGAGGAAAATAAATATTATATATTAATCCATATGTGTGGAATCTAGAAAAATGGTATGGGCAAACCTATTTGCAGGAGATGCAAGAAACTCCAGTTCAATCCTTGGGCCAGGAAGATCCCTTGGAGTAGGGAATGGTACCCCACTCCAGTATTCTTGCTTGGAAAATTCCACGGACAGAGGAGCCTGTTGCTCTATAGTCCATAGGGCTACAAAGAGTCAGACGTGACTGAGCAACTGAGCGCACGATGAGAACCTACTTTATAGTACAGGGAACTCTATTCAATGCTCTATGGTGACTTAAATGGGAAAGGAATCCAAAAGAGAGGAAATATGTATATATATGGATGATTCAGTTTGCTGTATAGCAGAAACTAATGCAACATTGTAAAGCAACTATACTCTAATTTTTAAAAAGAAGCAGTTTTAAATACCACTCATTACTCAGTAAGTTTTTCTGTTTCTGTAGAACAAATAATAACATAGGAACTACATTTATATGCCAAATGTTAAAAAATTGGACTTCTTTCCTACAACTATTGGTCTGTGTCTTATATTAGAGCCTCCACAGTGTCAGTGTGTGCAGAAAACAGATGGTACTTGAAGACATTCCATCAAATGCTACAAACACCAATGGTTACAAGTCCTGGAAGAAGAGCCTTCCTGGGTTCAAATAAGGCACTAACACTTACTGTGTTAGACTTCAAGCAAGTTACTAAACATATCCAAACTTCAAGTACCTCATCTGTAACACAGGGTGATTATTTTACCAAAGTTATGAGATTCTTATTAGAAGATTAAAGAGGATGGCCCGTGTCCTATGCTCCATGTAGTGCTTAGCATGTATTGGGCCCTCAGTAAATATTACCTTCTTTGCCCAGAAATGAATTTTGAGGTTGCAAATGATCTTTAGTGCTTTCCAGGTGGCGCCAGTGGTAAAGAACTTGCCTGCCAATGCAGGTCAGATGTAAGGGACAGAAGGTTCAATCCCTGGGAAGATCCCTTGGAGGAGGGCATGGCAATCCACTCCAGTATTCTTGCCTGGAGACTCCCATGGACAGAGGAGCCTGGTGGGTTATTGTCCGTAGGGTCGCAAAGAGTCGGACACGACTGAAGCCACTTAGCACGCATGCACCCACAAATTTTGGTTCATTCTTATAGGTAAAGTTCCTTCAGTAGTTGTGTGTGTGTGTGTGTGTGTGTGTGTGTGCTTGCGCGCGCACACACACACACACACACACACACACACACACGCTAAGTCATTTCAGTTGTGTCCAACTCTCTGCGACGCTATGAATCATAGCCCACCAGGCTTCTCTGTCCATAGGATTCTCCAGGCAATAATACTGGAGTGGCTTGCCATGTCCTCTTTTAGGGGATCTTCCCAACCCAGGAATCAAACCCACATTTCTTGCATTGTCTAACCTGCTTTGGCAGGCAAGTTCTTTACCACCAGCACCACCTGGGAAGCCCTTCAGTAGTTCTAATCTACTCCTCAAATCCAGAGTTTAAACTGAAACCTACACAAATTTTTAAGACAAATTTGATGGCAAAACATGGATAGTTTAGTTTGGAGATAAATTAGAACTGACCAAATAGGAACCGCTTTCCAACCTTCTATGATTCTTATACAGACACAGTGAGTGGAAATTCACTTGTTTGCTCTATTCCTCCTCCAGAGGAGGAATAGGACAGGTTTCGTCCGTAGAGTTATGCTTGAAAGTGAAAGTTGCTCAGTCGTGTTCAACTCTTTGCAACCCAATGGACTATACAGTCCAGAATTCTCTAGGCCAGAATACTGGAGTGGATAGCCATTCCCTCCTCCAGGGGATCTTCCCAACCCAGGGATCAAACCCAGGTCTTCCACATTGCAGGCCAGTTCATTACCAACTGAGCTATCAGGAAAGCCCCAGAGTTAGGCTTAAATGTACTTCATTCCAGATGACCGGAGACTGAGAAATTCTAATAAAGGGAAGAAATTATCCCCCAAAGAATTAATACCCAGAGTACTGCAGTTGACCTTAATATAGGCTCCTGTTAATAAAACAAATATGAGTTTTTGAATACACAGGAAACATGAAAATCCCCCTTCCATATTTACTCCTCTTCTAAAATACACCAGAAAGTTCTCTGGGCTGGGGCCCTCTGCACATACACTTCTGGCTTGAGAAGACCCCAAGAGAATAGAAAATCATGAGGACTTCCTTGTGCTCTGCTGAAGATTTTATAATCTCCAGTCAAATCTATGTCATTCTCAATCCGGGCCAACACTAAATGGGTCTGATGCTCTACCCGCCTATCCCATTTAAATACAGTATTTACTAGTCTTCAACAACTATTTAAAGGTATTTTAATAGACTAATTTTGTTACATGATGCCAAGTATATTGTTTCAACTGTTGCTGCTAGTTTGGAATGTGATGTTTTATTTATTTTTGCTGTCTCTTTAATTGCCATGTACATTATTCACATGTTTCATTGCTTCAGAACTCTCAAGCAGTGATAGTCTTCTTGTGCCATTTGTGCCAACACATCACTATTCACACTAATGGAAGTAAGAAGACAGCAAATCCAAAAGCTAATTGGGCTTAGTTCTTTTTCTAGTTTCTTGAGGCATAAAGTTAGGTTGTTTATTTGAAATCTTTCTATTTTCTTAATTATGCATTTATCATTATAAACTTTCCTATTAGAATTGCTTTTGCTGCATCCCATAGGTTTTGTTATATTGTCCTCCTATTCTGTTTCTTTCAAAGTATTTCTTGATTTTTCTTTTGATTACTTCTTTGACCCATGGGTTAGCCAAGAGTATGTTGTTTAATTTCCACATATTTGTGGATTTTCCAACTTTCTTCTTGTTGATTTCTAATTTCATATCATGTAGTCAGAAAAGATACTTGTTATGATTTCAGTCTTCTTAAATTTTTTAACATTTGTTTCATATTTTATCAGATCGTCTATTCTGGAGAATGATCTGTGTGTACTTGAGAAAAGTGACTGTTCTGTTTCTGTTAGGTGGTATGTTCTGTACATGTCTATTAAGTCCGCTTGTTCAAATATTTGGTTTAAGTTCAATATTTCTTCACTGATTTTCTGTTGGGATAATTTAGCCATTGCTAAAAGAGGGGTATTAAAACCCCCTGCTATTATTACATTATTGCCTATTTTTCCCATCAGATTTGTTAGTAATTGTTTAACATATGTAGGTTGGGTATGGGTATGTATTTTAATATATGTTGGTTGCAGATGTATTTACTTGTTATATCTTTTCTATGAATTAATCCTTTCATCATTATATATTGTTGTAACTTTTGTCTTGTTACCAGTTTTGTCTTAAACTGTTTATGTGGTTCTTAGCATAGTCTCCTTCCTTTGCTCTCATAATTCAGCCTAAGGGATTAGGAAGTTGGAAAGAAGGTGGTCTGCAGAGGACCTTTGTTTGCTTTAATCTCCAGGGCTTTTTTCCTTAAGAAAAATGAAGATAAAATTCGCTAAAAACACCTTGTAAAAACAACAATGAAATAGAATAGACTATAATCATAATCAGTTGTTCTAATACATTTTGTGAAACACTTTACAAGTTGTACATTTATTTCTTTTCTATATGGTAATAGCCTAATGGGACAATCTTAGGTCCTTATGCTAACAGTCTAGGTTTTAGTTTTTCCTAGAATATTCAAAGAAAGCTTTTTATGTTTTATGTTTTATTTGTATAAATTTGATGATTTATTTGCAAGACAGAATTATTTAACATGAAAAGATACAGTATATGAGAGAAGAAAGTGTTAATCAAGTTCAGTTTTTGTATAGGAATCAGAAATTCAGATTTAAGATACATGAACACTTTCCTGGTGATCCAGTAGCCAAGAATCTGTGCACCCAATGCAGGGGGCTCAGGATCAATTCCTAGTCAGGGAACTAGATCCCACAGGCTGCAGCTAAGCACACATGCTGCAACTCCTGAGCCCACATGCTCTAGAGCCTGGTAGCCGCAGCGGACACCCAACACAGCCATGTTAAATAAATAAAATAAGTAAATGTAAGATGTATGAAAATCTGGAAAAAGGTACATTGCCCTTTCCTCTCTTTTTAACATTACTTCTTTTTGTTAATAATTCAGAATCAATATTATGAACAATCATTGTCCTTTTTATATGCACTTAACCCTCCTACTTGACTGCTCCTAATCATTCAGTTCAGTCGCTCGGTCATGGCCGACTCTGTGACCTCATGGACTGCAGCATGCCAGGCCTCCCTGTCCATCACCAACTCCCAGAGTTTACTCAAACTCATGTCCATGGAGTTGGTGAAGGCGTCCAATCATCTCATCCTCTGTTGTCCCTTTCTCCTCCTGTCCTCAGTCTTCCCGAGCATCAGGGTCTTTTCAAATGAATTAATTCTTCCCATCAGCTGGCCAAAGTATTCAAGTTTCAGCTTCAGCATCCGTCCTTCCAATGAATATTCAGGACTGATTTCCTTTAGGATGGACTGCTTGCAGTCCAACGGAATCTCAAGAATCTTCTCCAACACCACAGTTCAAAAGCATCATTTCTTCGGCACTCAGTCTCCTTTATAGTCTGACTATCACATCCATACATGACTACTGGAAAAACCATAGCTTTGACTAGATAGACCTTTGTTGATAAAATAATCTCTCTGCTTTTTAATATGCTGTCTTTTTGAATTTCATGGCTGTGGTCATCACCTACAGTGATTTTGGAGCCCAGAAAAATAAAGTCTGACACTGTTTCCACTGTTTCTCCATCTATTTGCCATGAAGTGATGGGACCAGATGCCATGATCTTAGTTTTCTGAATGTTGAGCTTTAAGCCAACTTTTTCACTCTCCTCTTTCACTTTCATCAAGAGGCTCTTTAGTTCCTCCTCACTTTCTGCCATAAGGGAGGTGTCATCTGCATATCTGAGGTTATTGATATTTCTCCCAGCAATCTTGATTCCAGCTTGTGCTTCATCCAACCCAGCGTTTCTCATGATGTATTCTACATATAAGTTAAATCAGCAGGGTGACAATATACAGCCTTGGCGTATTCCTTTTCCTATTTGGAACTAGTCTGTTGTTCCACGTCCAGTTTTAACTGTTGCTTCCTGACCTGCATACAGATTTCTCAAGAGGCAGGTCAGATGGTCCGGTATTCCCATCTCTTTCAGAATTTTCCATAGTTTATTGTGATCTACACAGTCAAAGGCTTTGGCATAGTCAATAAAGCAGAAATAGATGTTTTTCTGGAACTCTCTTGTTTTTTCGATGATCCAGCGGACATTGGCAATTTGATCTCTGGTTCCTCTGCCTTTTCTAAAACCAGCTTGAGCATCTGGAAGTTCACAGTTCATGTATTGCTGAAGCCTGGCTTGGAGAATTTTAAGCATTACTTTACTAGCATGTGAAATGAGTGCAATTATGCAGTAGTTTGAGCATTCTTTGGCATTGCCTTTCTTTGGGATCGGAGTAAAAACTGACCTTTTCCAGTCCCATGGCCACTGCTGAGTTTTCCAAATTTGCTGGCATATTGAGTGCAGCACTTTCACAGCATCATCTTTCAGGATTTGAAATAGCTCAACTGGAATTCCATCACCTCCCCTAGATTTGTTCATGATGCTACTTCCTAAGGCCCGCTTGACTTCACATTCCAAGATGTCTGGCTCTAGGTGAGTTATCACACCATCATGATTATCTGGGTCTTGAAGATCTCTTTTGTACAGTTCTGTGTATTCTTGCCACCTCTTCTTAATATCTTCTACTTCTGTTAGGTCCATACCATTTCTGTCCTTTATGGAGCCCATCTTTGAAAATAATGTTCCCTTGATATCTCTAATTTTCTTGAAGAGATCTCTAGTCTTTACCATTCTATTGTTTTCCTCTATTTCTTTGCATTGATCACTGAGGAAGGCTTTCTCAGTTCACGATCTGAGTCACAGTCAGCTCCTGGTCTTGTTTTTGCTGACTGTATAGAGCTTCTCCATCTTTGGCTGCAAAGAATATAATCAGTCTGATTTCAGTGTTGACCATCTGGTGATGCCCATGTGTAGAGTCTTCTCTGTGTCTAATTTTCTTGAAGCAATCCTAATCATTACTGGATTTGAAATCAAATTAATAAAGCTTATCTATACTTGTTCAAAGTAAAAGTAAACAATTTCTGATGGAGTATTCATTCAAGTGCATCTTCAATGCATAAAGTGCCTGTGCTTTAAGTCTATTGATTTTATGACATCCATCCAGTCTGCAACTTCATTATTGATCTTCTTGCCAATTCTAGTTAAATAAAGATTCTGATAGAAAAATTATTAAATAAAAATCCAGGAAAAGATTTTAAATTTGAATCTTTTTGAAGGGAAATAGGCTTACTTCTTTAAAAGAGTGTGGTATTTCCCCTGATTTTCAAAACAGCTTTACTTATAATCTGATATTCCATAAAAACTATAAATCTATGAATCACTCTCAATTTAACATTCCATTGAATTGGACTTATTCCATTGAATAAGACAATATGTGTATGGTCTTATTAGAAAATAAACTACTAAATTTATTTTGAAGCATTTTTATACTTGTTTGGCAATTAAATGTCTCACCTAATCCAAAATTTACTTGACTAACAAATACAGATCACCTTTTCCTTTCTCAGAGAAGTCAGACAAAGCATATATTATTCCCATACATTCTGGCGTGTCTTTGGTTAGGTATGACTCACTGAACAGAAAGGCCATCTTTCATTACTGAAAAAAGGACTTGTTTAAACAGAGCATTGTTAATCTTATTTAGTTAAAACAGATAGCTATCCAGATGACTATTCTGCTGTTCTTTTACTGTGCATTTGTACCTCTGAGTCGTACCTAGGAATTACAGCATGAGGTCATTATACAATCAAAAATGTAGAGAAAATAATAGAAGTAAAGTGGAAAATAATTTCACTATGATCAATAAAAAATACATGACATTTTAAGCAATGCATTATTACTTATCATAAAACTGCAGGACTATTTTAATTCTCGCAAACTTACAGACATTACGGTATTTTGTAATGTCAGGCAAGTGAATTAACTCTTGGAGATAGTTTTATCTCAATTTCAGTTAGGAGACTTGAGTTAGAATATCTTTTCCACACCTCTTGGTTATTGTTATTTCTTATACGTCTCCAGTTTCACTTTTTTCTTTGGCCAGATTGAGATATTGCAGTGTTTTTGTCTTGTTCCAAGAAATCGTTAGAACGAGAACTGTTTATGTGTATAAAGTGATCATAAATTCCTCAGACTTGGTGACTTACCAAGCAGACCAATAGGTAGAGCCTATTGTAAACAATGCAAAGAAAACTGATAAAATGCAGCAGAGTTAAAAGGAAATTGGCTACTCATGGTTGATTTGATTAAATATTTGATATACAAAATATCTTTACTTATATTCTCAAGTGAAAAATGATCTGCCTTGTGGTATTATTGTGATTGCTAATCATAAATAAAACATAACCACAATAAAGCAATAATCAAAGTACCAGTGAAAGAAAACAGTTTATAGACTTTTTTTGAATAGCATACAAAGTGTTACTCAAATTAGTGGAAACAAAAAACACCTGGCCATATACTAATAAAATATTAGTGATTACTTGGCATAACATATATTACTTTTTAAAGTTTTAAATGATATGAATAAAATACTGTATATTTTCACTGTGTTCTGCTTCACTCCCAGTTACATATAGTATTAGAATTATATAGCTATTATATAGATGTATATATGTGTGTGTGTGTGCTTAGTCGCTCACTTGTGTCCAATTCTTTGCCACCCCTTGGAACTGCAACCCACTGGGCTTCTCTATCCATGGGGATTCTCCAGGCAAAAAATACTAGTGTGGGTTGCCATGCCCTCCTCCAGGGGAATCTTCCCAACCCAGGGATTGAGCCCAAGTCTCCAACATTGCAGGTGAATTCTTTACTGACTGAGCCACTAGGGAATCCCAATGAATACCTACATATTGGTATATTGATATATATATATTATAATATATAATTATATATATATATATTATTATATATATCCAACCCTATGGACTGTAGCCTGACAGGCTCTTCTGTCCATGGGATTTTCCAGGCAAGAATAATGAAGAGGTTGCTATTTCCTCCTCCAGGGAATCTTCCCAACCTGGGATCGAACCCATGACTCCTATGTCTCCTGCATTGCACGCAGGTTCTTTACCACTGAGCCATTGGGGAAAGCCCAAATATAGTTAGATATAAATAAATATATATATATATATATAATTTATATGACATGATTCAGTGGGAAAAAGTACTTATTTATTTAATTGGTAAAAATTTATTACATGTATAATGGATGCCAGGAAATATACTAAGATCAACACAATTCTTGCCCTTACATTAGGTTTATTTTTTAACCAGGAGAAACATTGTACAAATAGAAAACTAAGTAATAGCTTAGAAATAAATTATTAGAACTGGTTTAGGAAAGCACCAGAGTTATGAGTAGAATGAATAACAGAAGAAAGTGTGGAAAATGAAAGCATTCTAAAAGTTTCTTTTACAGTGTAGGAGATAGACAAACTGTTGGGGGAAGTATAAGAATTTAAAATTTTTAAATTAATAATAGAGAAATATTAATTTATTTGTGATTCTTAAAAATAGAAAGCTAACCATAGGGCATAAGAGAAAGGGAGTACCTACTTGTGGTCATGTGACTAAGTTATCATCAGTGGATTGTGCAGAAGTGACATGAAAAATCTCTGCTATAAATTAAAGAAAAAGTGATTTTCCTCTTCCTGCAAGCTGAATACAAACATGTTCACATGCCAGCTTTGGCCATTAAGTTAAGAATAAAATCTGAGATGTGACAAAACAACAGAATGGAAGGAACCTGGCTACCTGGGCAGCTACATGGAGCAGAGTTACCTTGGAACTGAATCATCTCTTTGGGCACTGTTTTGATACATATGAAAGACATAAATGCTTATTTTAATAAAGCCACTGTATTTGGGAGTCTCTGTATTACTGTACCTTAGCTTTGCCATAACAGAGAAGTTAGTACTAGAAGTGAGGTGCAGCCACTACTAAGACAGATGCAATACTGGCTTGAATATACGGCAAGGGCATACATATAGTAGACTGCAAAGATGGGTACCTTTGTTCATGCTGTGAAAACATTTGGTGAAAGTATTGATATTACATGTGGTTGCTTGCAGGACAAATTTCCCACTGAGCTTGCACTCCTAGGTGAAGTAGGTGGAAATTTGGGGTATGATAAACTGAGAATGATGATTACAACATGGGAGTCAGAAAACAGAAATGATCAAGACTAAAAAAGTACAAAAACAAAAAACTGTTAGTGAAGTTATTGGAGCATGCAATATGCGATCAGCAAACAAATTTTTGCAAAAGCAAAACAAATACGCTATAAGCAAAAAGCACAGATTATTGTGTTTTTAAGGGATCGTGTTACTGAGTTAGCCATCACCCTAGCCTGCAAAACCCAGGCTGCAAGGTCTGAAGCACTCCTGAGGGAATGCATACTCAATGCATCCATAAGTGATGGGTCATTTGCTTAAGAGTTACCATAGAGTATTAGAGGTATAGGAGCTTCCCAGGAGGCTCAGTGGTAAAGGACTTGCCTGCCAGTGCAGGAGACACAAGAATTGTGGGTTTTATCCCTGGGGCTGAAAGATCCCCTGGAGAAGGAAATGGCAATCCACTCCAGTATTCTTGCCTGAGAATCCCATGGACAGAGGAGTCTGGCGGGCTATAGTCCATGGGGTCACAAAGAGTTAGACACAACTGAGCAACTGAGCACATGTGCACACACATTCAGTTCAATTCAGTTCAGTTCAGTTCAATTCAGTTGCTCAGTCATGTCCGACTCTTTGTGAGCCCATGAACCACAGCACACCAGGCCTCCCTGTCCATCACCACCTCTTGGAGTTTACTCAAACTCATGTCCGTTGAGTTGGTGATGCCATCCAACCATCCCATCCTCTGTCATTCCCTTCTCCTGCCTTCAGTCTTTCCCAGCATCAGGGTCTTTTCCAGTGAGTCAGCTCTTGGCATCAGGTGGCGAAAGTATTGGAGTTTCAGCTTCAACATCAGTCCTTCCAATGAACACCCAGGACTGATCTCCTTTAGGATGGTCTGGTTGGATCTCCTTACTGTCCATGGGACTCTCAAGAGTCTTATCCAACACCACAGTTCAAAAGCATCAATTCTTCTATGCTCAGCTTTCTTTATAGTCCAACTCTCACATCCTTACATGACTACTGGAAAAACCATAGCCTTGACTAGATGGACCTTTGTTGGCAAAGTAATGTCTCTGCTTTTTAATATGCTTTTTCATACTGTTCATGGGGCTCTCGAGGCAAGAATACTGAAGTGGTTTGCCATTCCCTTCGCCAGTGGACCACATTATGTCAGGCCTCTCCACCATGACCTGTCCGTCTTTGGTGGCCCCACATGGCGTGGCTTAGTTTCATTGAGCTAGACAAGGCTGTGGTCCATGTAATCAGATTGGCTAGTTGTCTGTGATTGTGATTTCAGTCTGTCTGCCCTCTGATGCCCTCTCTCAAGCCTGCTGTCTTACTTGGGTTTCTCTTACCTTGGACGTGGGGTATCTCTTCATGGCTGCTCCAGCAAAGCATAGCCAACGCCCTTGACCTTGAACATGGGGTGTCTCCTCACAGCTGCCACCCCTGACCTTGGAAGTGTGGGCCTTGGACGTGGGCTAGCTCCTCTTGGCTGTCATCTACATGTCTGAAGTTATTGATATTTCTCCTGGAAATCTTGATTGCAGCTTGTGCTTCCTCCAACCAAGTGTTTCTCATGTACTCTGCATATAAATTAAATAAGCAGGGTGACAATATACAGCCTTGATGTACTCCTTTTCCTATTTGGAACCAGTCTGTTGTTCCATGGCCAGTTCTAATTATTGCTTCCTGACCTGCATACAGATTTCTCAAGAGGCAGGTCAGGTGATCTGGTATTCCCATCTCTTTCAGAATTTTCCATAGTTTATTGTGATCTACACAGTCAAAGGCTTTGGCATAGTCAATAAAGCAGAAATAGATGTTTTTCTGGAACTCTGTTGTTTTTTTGATGATCCAGTGGATGTTGACAATTTGATCTCTGGTTCCTCTGCCTTTTCTAAATCCAGCTTGAACATCTGGAAGTTCACAGTTCAGGTATTGTTGAATCCTGCCTTGGAGAATTTTGAGCATTACTTTGCTAGTGTGTGAAATGAGTGCAATTATGCAGTAGTTTGAGTATTCTTTGGCATTGCCTTTCTTAGGGATTGGAATGAAAACTGACATTTTCCAGTCTTGTGGCCACTGCTGAGTTTTCCAAATTTGCTGGCATATTGAGTGCAGCACTTTTACAGCATCATCTTTCAGGATTTGAAATAGCTCAACTGGAATTCCATCACCTCCACTAGCTTTGTTCGTAGCGATGCTTCCTAAGGCCCACTTGTCTTCACATTCCAAGATGTCTGGCTCTAGGTGAGTGATCACACCATCATGATTATGAGAGTCATGAAGATCTTTTTTGTATAGTTCTTCTGTGTATTCTTGCCACCTCCTCTTAATATCTTCTCCTTCTGTTAGGTCCATACCATTTCTGTCCTTTATTGTGCCCATCTTTGCTTGAAATGTTCCCTTGATATCTCTAATTTTCTTGAAGAGATCTCTAGTCTTTCCCATTCTATTGTTTTCCTCTATTTCTTTGCATTGATCGCTGAGAAGGCTTTCTTATCCCTCCTTGCTATTCTTTGGAACTCTACATTCAAATGGGTATATCTTTCCTTTTCTCCTTTGCTTTTTGCTTTTCTTCTTTTCACAGCTATTTGTAAGGCCTCTTCAGACAGCCATTTTGCCTTTTTGCATTTATTTTTCTTGGGGATGGTCTTGATTCCTGTCCCCTGTACAATGTCATGAACCTCTGACTATAGTTCATCACGCACTGTCTATCAAATCTAGTCTGTTAAACCTATTTCTCACTTCTATTGTATAATCGTTAGGGATTTGATTTAGGTCATACCTGAATGGTCTAGTGGTTTTCCCCACTTTCTTCAATAAGTCTGAATTTGGCAACAAGGAGTTCATGATCTGAGCCACAGTCAGATCCCAGTCTTGTTTTTGCTGACTATATAGAGCTTCTCCATCTTTGGCTGCAAAGAATATAATCAATCTGATTTCACTGTTGCCCATCTGGTGATGTCCACATGTAGAGTCTTCTCTTGTGTTGTTGGAAGAGGGTGTTTGCTATGACCAGTGCATTCTCTTGGTGGAACTCTATTAGCCTTTGCCCTGCTTCATTCTGTACTCCAAGGTTAAATTTGCCTGTTACTCCAGGTGTTTCTTGATTTCCTACTTTTGCATTCCAGTCACCTATAATGAAAGGGACATCTGTTTTGGGTGTTAATTCTAGAAGGTCTTGTAGGTCTTCATAGAACTGTTCAACTTCAGCTTCTCCAGAATTACTAGTAGGGGCATAGACTTGGATTACCATGATATTGAATGGTTTGCCTTGGAAATGAACAGAAATCATTCTGTTGTTTGTGAGACTGCATCCAAGTACTGCATTTCAGACTCTTTTGTTGACTATGATGGCTACTCCATTTCTTCTAAGGGATTCTTGGCCATAGTAGTAGATATAATGGTCATCTGAGTTAAATTCACCCATTCCAGTCCATTTTAGTTTGCTGATTCTTCCGAGATCAGGCGAGATCGGGCGCGTTCAGGGTGGTATGGCCGTAGACTGCTGATTCTTAAAATGTCGACCTTCGCCCTTGCAATCTCCTGCTTGACCCAGTTTCTTCCGGTTTGCCTTGATTCATGGACCTAACATTCAAGGTTCCTGTACAACATTGCTCTTTACAGCATTGAACATTGCTTCCATCACCAGTCACATCCACAACTGGGTGTTGTTTTTGCTTTGGCTCCATCTCTTCATTCTTTTTACAATTAGTTCTCCACTGATCTCCAGTACCATATTGGGCACCCACCAACCTGGGGAGTTCATCTTTCAGTGTCCTATCTTTTTGCCTTTTCATACTGTTCATGGGCTTCTCAAGGCAGGAATCCTGAAGTGGTTTGACATTCCCTTCTCCAGTGGGCCACATTTTATCAGAACTCTCCACCATGACCCGTCCTTCTTGGGTAGCCCTACACAGCATGGCTCATAGTTTCACTGAGTTAGACAAGGCTGTGGTCCATGTGATTAGATTGGTTAGTTTTCTGTGATAGTGGTTTTCAGTCTGTCTGCCCTCAGATGGAGAAGGATAAGAGGCTTATGGAAGCTTCCTGATGGGATAGACTGACTGAGGGGGAAACTGGGTCTTGATGGGCGAGGCCATGCTAGGTAAATCTTTAATCCAATTTGCTGTTGATGGGTGGGGCTGTGTTCCCTCCCTGCTGTTTACCTTGGGCAATGAAGATAATGGTGACCTCCCTCAAAAGATCCCAGGCATGTATTGCTACAGTCTGTGCCTCCAATCCTGCAGCAGGCCACCACTGACCCATGCTTTCCCTGGAGACTCCTGGACACCTACAGCCAAGTCTCCTGTGGGGACACTGTTCCTTTCTCCTGGGTCCTGCTGCACACAGTTCCATTGTCCCCTCCAAGAGTCTATTTCCCAGTCCTATGTAAGTTCTGGCAGTTCTGGGGTTAATGGCGACCTCTTCCAAAAGGACTTATGCCATACCCGCACCCAGAGCCCCTGTCCCTGTGGCAGATGACTGCGGACCTGTACCTCCACAAGAGAGGCTCAAACACAGTTCTGTCTCAGTTTCTGTGGGGTCTCTGGGTCCTGGTGCGCACAAGGTTTGTTTGAGCCCTCTGAGCGTCTCTGGCAGGAGCGGGGTTTGATTCTAAATGGGAATTCGCCCCTCCTACCATCTTGCTGGGGCTTCTCCTTTGCCCTTGGACTTGGGATATCTCTTCATAACCGCTCCAGTGCCTACGGTCTTCTTGGGGTTTTTCTGACCTTGGACATGCGGTATCTCTTCTTGGCTGCTCTAATGAAACGCAAGTGCTGTTCCTGACCTTAGACGTGGGGTATCTCTCCTCTCGGCTACTCGCCACTCCAGCGCACATTAGAGACATGAAACAGCTCACAGAAGGCAACACCAGTAAGCATGTTGAACAGAAGAGCTGCTCTCAGAGAGCAGAACCAGGGACAGCCAGATAGACCACCCAAGGACCTCCACTGTCAGCAGAGATGGATAAACAGCTTGTTTTAAGCAGAGTAAAATCGAAAAAGCAAGAGAGTTCCAGAGAAACATCTATTTTTGCTTTATTCACTATGCCAAAGCCTATGACTGTGTGGACCACAATAAACTGGAAAATTCTGAAAGAGATGGGAATACCAGACCACCTGACCTGCCTCTTGAGAAATCTGTATGCAGGTCAGGAAGCAACAGTTAGAACTGGACATGGAACAACACAGTGGTTCCAAATAGGAAAAGGAGTACATCAAGGGTGTATATTATTACCCTGCTTATTTAACTTATATGCAGAGTACATCATGAGAAACACTGGGCTGGATGAAGCACAAGCTGGAATCAAGATTGCCAGGAGAAATATCAATAACCTCAGATATGCAGATGACACCACCCTTATGGCAGAAAGTGAAGAAGAACTAAAGAGCCTCTTGATGAAAGTGAAAGAGGAGAGTGAAAAAGTTGGTTTAAAGCTCAACATTCAGAAAACTAAGATCATGGCATCTGGTCCCATCACTTCATGGCAAATAGATGGGGAAACAGTGGAAACAGTGTCAGACTTTATATTTCTGGGCTCCAAAATCACTGCAGATGGTGATTGCAGCCATGAAATTAAAAGACCCTTACTCCTTGGAAGGAAAGTTATGACCAACCTAGACAGCATATTGAAAAGCAGAGGCATTACTTTTTCAACAAAGGTCTTTCTAGTCAAGGCTATGGTTTTTCCAGGAGTCATGTATGGATGTGAGAGTTGGACTATAAAGAAAACTGAGAACCAAAGAATTGATGCTTTTGAACTGTGGTGTTGGAGAAGACTCTTGAGAGTCCCTTGGACTGCAAAGAGATCCAGCCAGTCCATCCTAAAGGAGATCAGTCCTGAGTGTTCATTGGAAGGTCTGATGTTGAAGCTGAAACTCCAATACTCTGGCTACTTGATGCAAAGACTTGACTCATTGGAAAAGACCCTGATTCTGGGGAAGATTGAGGACAGGAGTAGAAGGGGACGACAGAGGATGAAATGGTTGGATGGCATCACCGACTCAATGGACATGGGTTTGGGTGTACTCCCAGAGTTGGTGATGGACTAGGAGGCCTGGCGTGCTACGGTTCATGGGATCACAAAGAGTTGGACACGACTGAGCAACTGAACTGGACTGAACTGAGAATTTGTGCTAGACCATTCTTTCCAGTGTGCTCTCAAATGTTTCTTTTCCAAATTGGAGCTTCTGTTGCAGTCAACACTGTACCTGCTCTTCTGCTGTTTATTTAGGGGATGGGAGTTGTGGAAGGGAGAGAATAGGTTGACTTGACAAAGAGAATTGTACTTCAATCAGAGATCCTGAACTTTGAGCCAGATGAAATAACTGCATCAGATGTTAAGCCTGGTAGGCTGCAGTCCATGGGGTCGCTAAGAGTCAGACACGATTGAGTGACCTCACTTTCACTTTTCACTTTCATGCATTGGAGAAGAAAATGGCAACCCACTCCAGTGTTCTTGCTGGAGAATCCCAGGGACGGCAGAGCCTGGTGGGCTGCTATCTATGGGGTTGCACAGAGTCAGACATGACTGAAGTGACTTAGCAGCAGCAGCATACAAAATTAAATTTGTTTTTCTCCTATGAATCTGTCTTATGTCAATTTGTCAACCAGCAAAAAAACCTAGCAGGGAAGAAAGGAAAAGCTTTCCTCCTCTACAATGATGAAACAAAATCAAAAGACAAATAGACCTAATGAAATGTTTGCAATGTGTCTGATGTATGAAGTATTAACAGAAATAATAAAAAAAAAACTCCACAATTTTTTAAAAAGGAAAAAGTAACTCAATGAGCAAAGGATATGAATGAACAATTCCTCAAAGAAGAAATACAAATTACCCATAAATATATGAAGAAATACCTCAAAGTCAATAGTAGTTAAGGAAACAAAAATTAAGAAACAATGAGATGCCATTTTTCATCTATCAGGCAAAAATTGTAAAGCATAGTAATTTCCAGTTTTGGCAGCTAAAAAAAAAAATGGTGAATTTATGGAATGCCACTATTTCTTTGAAAAGTATCTTGGCACCACCTATTGAAGTTTTTTAAATGCACTGTTCTTTGATACAAGATTCTAACTCCTTGAAAGTGTATCTGTTGAGACAGGTTAAGTTATATTGCATATTCAAATGGAAATGTAAGAAGCTTAAGCCAATAGAGGTTTATCAGGGCTCCCATAGCAGTATAGGTGGACTGGGAAGATTGTTGATTGTAGTCACTAAAGATCCAGGCTAAGGGGCTTCCCTCGTGGCTCAGTGGTAAAGAATCCATCTGCCAATGCAGGAGACACAAGTTCACTCCCTGATCTGGGAAGGACCCACATGGTGGGGGGCAACTAAGCCTGTGTGCCTCAGCTATTGTGCTCTAGAGCCTGAGAGCTGCAACTGCTGAAGCCTGCATGTCCTAGAGTGCATGCTCTGCAACAAGAGAAGCCATCACAATGAGAAGCCTGTGCACTGTGACTAGAGAGTGGCCTCCGCTCAGCACAACTAGAGAAAAGCCTGCACCTGTGCAGCAATGAAGACCCAGCACAGCCCAAAATTTAAAAAATAAATAATAAAATTACTTAAAAAAAAAAAAAGACCCAGGCTAAGAGGGGCTAGTTCTCAGAAGTGACAATCCATCACCTTTGCTTACATTTAACTGGCTGAAGATGCCATGTGATCATGCCTAACCAAAAAAGACCTAGGAAGGACCGTGCTACTATATGCCAAGAAGAAGACAGCATCTATGATGATACTCTAAGAATCCATTCTATAAAAATCTATCTACCTGCAAAACAAACTATGGTACATTCGTATAATGGAATACTGTGTGTGTGTGTGTGAGTCACTCAGTCATGTCTGACTTTTTACCATCCCATGGACGATAACTCACTAGTCTCCTCTGTCCGTGGAATTTTACAGGCAAGAATACTAAAGTGAGTTGCCATTTCCTTCTCTAGGGGATCTTCCCGACCCAGGGATCAAACCCGGGTCTCCTGCATTGCAGGCAGATTCTTTACCATCTGAGCAACCAGGAAGCCTGAGAAAATACTACTCAGCCATAAATAGGAACAGACTTGGTACACAAAAGCAACATATTTGAACCTTGAAAGCATTTGCTAAGTGAAGAAGTCAGACCCCCAAAACTATATACAGTAGAATTCCATTTATATGACGTTCTGATAAAGGCAAAACTATAGGATGGAGAGGACTTCCTTGGTGGCTCAGTGGTAGAAGCAGGAGATTCAAGTTCGATCCCTGGGTCTGGAAGATCCCCTGAAGAAGGAAATGGCAACCTACGCCTTCCAAATCCCATGGACAGAGGAGCCTGGTGGGCTATAGCCTATGGGGTTGCAAAAGAGTTGGACTCGACTTAGCAACTAAACACAATAAGAAACAGCACAGGATGGAGAACTTATCAGTCCATAAGGATTGGAAGTGGGAGGAAGAGCTCCCTGCAAAGAAGCAAAGTAAGGAAACTCTGGGAAAGAGAATGATGGGACTCTCCCCTGTGATGATTTTGATGGTGGATATGACTCAACGCATTTGTCAAAAGGCTTAGAACTAATCATCACAGAGAGCAAAATTTGCTGTGTGTAAGTTTAAAAATACATTAAAAAAATAAAGAGGTGAATTGTTTCTGTTTTTGTACACAGACTTTGGTATCAGAGTAGTTTTTAGAGTGGGTGATGTTTAGCAAATATACAATGCATGCATTTCAAATTTGTTCTTAATTTTTTTTTTTTGTAACTTTTGGCTTCACCCCACAGCATGTGGGATCTTAGTTCCCGGACAAGGGACTGAACCCACATTCCCTGCGTTGGAAGTCTGAATCTTAATCACTGAACTGCAGAGGGAGTTCCCTATTCTTACTCTTAAATGTCCAAATGATTCCAAGTTGAAATTCCAAGAGAATGCCTTCTCCAGTGGCCCTAACTTTCAGAGAACACTAAATTAAAATGTGAATGAATAGGACCTAGCCAGATTCTTTATAATGTGTGTTATAATATTTGCTAATTAAAAAAATAATAGTTTCTTAATTACTTAACATTTGGATTAATCCTTTTCTTCTTCCTCACAAATATCCATTGTCACTCTCTCCCCATCATTTTACAAGGCATGAGATTGTTCATTCACTAAGGAATCCTTGTGGGTGTGTTAAAGAACGATGAGGTATGTTCCAGGTGACTATCCCTTGCTAAATAATTTGCATAATTACATGGTTTAACCATTCAGTTTACCTTGCCTTGCTCTCCACAGGAATAATAATGGTAATTTTTTTTATTGTAATCAGCTTTATTCACATTTGTAAAAACTCCTCTGAAATACTTCCTCAATTATTTGAATGCTGTACATACAACAAGAATGAATAAAATAATGGAAGTTTTAAGCACCATGGGAGCTAGTTTTCAACAAGTATTCATTTTGGATTCAGTACTCATATATTGTAACACATTTTCATTGATTAATTGCCTTGAACTATTTTAGTCATTAGCCCAAGTTCACCAGTCTTAATGCAAATATTCTGTTTAAATTGTAGAAGAGGTTACTGACAGGAGCTTGAGATGGAACTTTTTCTTTCCTAATTCATAACATATTATTGTTACCAATAAGCATTTGAGGGGAAAACCCGGTAGCAACTATTCAAAGGCAAAGAAAATCATAAACTACAAAAATGGATTCTAAATATGCTGGTGAGTTTCTGACTGACTGAAGCATAAAATGCTTCTCTTTTTAATATAGAATCTAGGATTTAAACTTCAGACTCAACAGGCAATTTTTCGTTGCTCTGTTGGGTTTTTTTGACCTCACTGCTTTGCATGTTAGATGTTAGCCCCCCAACCAGGGATTGAACCTGTGCATCCTGCATTGGAAAGGCAGAGTTAGCCACTTCACCATCAGGGAAGTTCCTCAACATGCAAATTTTAGAAACAAGACATATCTTGGATGGTGATAGCAAAAAACGTGTATTTGCTCAATTCATTTTGGTAGGTGTACCAGGTTATGTCAGTAGCACCAAAAGTTTATCATCTCAAGATTAGGGATAAATTTGTTTTAAAGCAAAATTTCAGTTTTTCTAGGTCAAATGTTCTCTTTGCTATTCCCTCTTTGCATCACAGGCACCTTCTCATTCACTTAAATTCAAAGCCACATTATCTCTGACTCATTCTTTTTACTACTTCCTTCACCACGACCCCGACTTCTCAGTAAGTTGCCCCAATCCTCTCTCTGCAGTATCTTCTGAATGAACCCATTCCTTGTGAGTGCTCTTCCTGCCACTACAAAATTTGTGGCCCTCAGTACCTCTCACCTCTCTACCTGAAGCTTAGTCTTGGTTTTCTGCCCAATATCTCTGCCTGTGGAATCAGGTTCTTTATAGACACTTAATTCTTGATCCTCAGTCTGTCTGTGTGGTTGGTCTCTGGTTCCAAGCTCTTCCTGTGATATTTTATGACTACTTTAGGTAAATATGGCAACACATGGGCCAGATCTCATTTTATGAAGGTTTCTTTTGTCAAGGCCAAGGTGAGACTTTTCCCTTATTCAAGTAGCAGAGAAAAGATATTCTTTTTTTAAGTAGGAAGGAAGATACTGATTTTATTTATTTATTTATTTTTAAGTAAGAAGGACATGCAGTAGTATGAAGACTTGGATTTAGAAAGAGAAACTGAACAATCAGAATCAGAAGAGCATTGGGATACTTTTTTGTTGTTGCTTAGTCTCTAAGTCATGTCTGACTTTTCTCAACCTCATGGACTGTATAGCCCTCCAGGCTCCTCTGTCCATGGAGTTTCCTAGGCAAGAATACTGGCATGGGTTGCTATTTCCCCCTCCAGGGGATCTTCCTGACACAGGGATTGAACCTATGTCTTCTGCATTGGCAGATTGATTCTTCACCACTGAGCCACCAGGGAAGCTCTTTGGGATAGTTTAGGAGAAAGGGAATGAAGGTCTGAGCTAGGGTGGTTACAGTGAGAAGGAAAAAAGAGACCAACTATAAAAAGTGTTAAACAGATACCAGGCCTAGGATTCTAGCAAGGATTGTTTAAGGAAGGTGATGAATAAGAAGGAACCATCCATGACTATGTGGTTTGCAGTGTTAGTGATGAAAAGGGTGGAGATGCTGGTAATGGGTGGAGGAAAGAGCAGATGTTGGAGGCATTAGGAAGGCTATACATCTGGAGAGACTGGGTTTGCATCTGTTTCTGGTACTTAATTCCATATAACAAATATCTATCTTCCTTTCTTTCTGTCTTATTTTGCACATCTCTATTATTGTCATTGAGTTGCTGAGTTGTGTCCGACTCTTTTCGATCCAATGGACTGCAGCACGCCAGGCTTCCCTGTCCTTCACTATCTCCTGGAGTTTGCCCAAACTCATGTCCATTGAGTCAGTAATCTGTGGATGGTGACTGCAGCCATGAAATAAGAAGATGATTGCTTCTTGGCAGGAAATCTATGAGAAACTTAGACAGTGTGTTGAAAAGCAGAGACAGCATTCTGCCAACAAAGGTCCATATAGTCAAGGCTATGGTCTTCCCAGTGGTCACATATGGCTGTGAGAGCTGGACCATAAAGAAGGCAGAGCAGCAAAGAATCGGTGCCTTCAAACTGTGATGCTGGAGAAGACTCCTGAGAGTCCCTTGGACACCTAGAAGATCAAACCAATCAGTCTTAAGGGAAATCAACCCTGAATATTCACTGGAAGAACTGATGTTGAAGCTCTGGCATTTTGGTCATCTGAGGTGAACAACCAGCTCATTGGAAAAGTCCCAGATGCTGGGAAAGATTGAGGGCAGGAGGAGAAGAGGGCATCACAGAATGAGATGGCTGGATGGCATCACCAGTGCAATGGACATGAACTTGGGCAAACTTTGGGGAGTGGTGAGGGACAGGGAGGCCTGGCGTCCATGGGGTCACAAAGCAACCCCCTTCTCTTCCTTCACATTTCTATGGTGGTTTAGTCACTAAGTCGTGTCCAACTTTTGTGATCCTGAAGACTGTAACCTGCCAGGCTTCTCTGTCCATGGGATTCTCCAGGCAAGAACACTGGAGTGGGTTGCCATCTCCTTCTCCAGAGGATCTTCCCAACCCAGGAATCGAACCTGAGTCCCCTGCATTGCAGGCAAATTCTTTACCAACTGAGCTATGAGGGAAGCACATCTCTATAATGGAATAAAAATACCTACCTAAACAGGATGCTTATGAGGACTGGGTGAGCAACTACATGAAAGGCACCCGCCACACAATGAGTTCTGGACCAGTACATGGAAGCTATTATTATTCTTGTTATTAGATGGTTACTGTAAGGAAATAAGAGCCATTCTAATTGTTAGTCAGTGGTATGTGGTTGTCTATCTGCACTGGAATGGACGTGATACAGCTTTTATAGGAGGCATTGCCTCATGACCGGGGAAGCTGGATTGACCAGTTGAGTCCAGCTGGCCATGCTTGCCAGGTGATTGTCTTTGGGAAGAGTCATCCAGGAGGTTTCCTCAGTTGATCCAGTTTGCTGGTGAGTTGAAGTTATTTGGAAAGAATCCAAGATGAGAAGGGAAATTCAGGGAGACAGGCTGAAGAATCTAGGTGAGAACTATCTGCGGAACAGTTAAGGAGAACCCCTTAAAGGGAGGCTTCATTAAGGTAGAAGCGGGAGAGGGGTTGGGTGGGAGGTGGGTGTGGGGGTTGAGGGTTGGGGCAAAGAGGATCTGCTGGAGTCTGAGCTAGTGCAGTAGACAGGGTGTGGCGTGTGAGCTTGGAGATGCAGAGGTGCAATCACCCTAAAAATCGGGAGGTGCCTGGGAAGGGCAGCCTGGGGTGGGGGTGGGGTGGGGAGGTGGAGATATGGGAGGGGCAGGATTGGGGAGGGACAAATGGGAAATTGCTGGGCTTGGTGGGGTGGGGCTCTCCCAATAAATCATCTCCAGTGGCTCCAATTGGCTTGAGTGTCTTTTTCTCTGGTGGCTGTATTATCAGGGCCCTGCTTCCTTTCTCTGTTGTCTTCAATCACTCATGACTCACTCAGGCAGCCAGAAGGCTTCATGCCGCTGGCGGGGTGAGTGGCCCAGAGCAGCTGAGTCTATTTTGCTTGAGCAAGCACAGGATTGCACGTCACTGGGACATGGAAGATGGTATTGGGAAAGGGACAGACCTGATACCAGGGTGGGACAGAATTATTACTTGAATTAATTAAATTTCAAAAATGTGTTGTTGGTGAAATGATGTGCATACCTAAGTAGTATTGGGGATTTTATGGTTAAAATGTTTGTATTCAGTATTTATAGCACTATGTGGTTGAAATGCAAGAAATATGAAAGAAGAGGAGAGAGAGCCTCTCTGGGGTGAAGAGCGAGGCTTTGGTATAAACTAGAAGTGAAAAAGTGAATGTGTCAGTTGTTCAGTCCTGTCCAGCTCTTTGGGACCCCATGAACAGTAGCCTGCCAGGCTCCTCTGTCCCTGCGATTCTCCAGGCAAGAATACAGGAGTGTGTAGCCGTTCCCTTCTCCAGGGGATCTTCCCAACCCAGGGTTCCAAATCCATGTCTCCTGTATTACAGGCAGATTCTTTATTATCTGAGCCACCAGGGAAGCCCAATATAAGCTAGAACCCAGTTCAAATCCCAGCTCCTCCACTTAGCCATGTGGCTCCAGAGGCAAGTTGCTTAACCCCTTTAGAGGTTCTTCTCCTCACCTGTAGAAAGTGAAAAGTGATACCTATGAAGAGGTGTTATGGGGATTAAATAAAGTATGTCGCATAGCCAGACACAGTGCCTAGCAAATGACAGCTCTTGCTACTAAGTTTTACCTTAGATGCTTTTTCCTATCAGTTATCTCAGATGTCCTTTCAAAGTCATTGAAACAGGAGTGTGATTCCAGTTTCACAGAGGAAGGGCATGTGGCTACACTGGTTACACTGTTTGCTGGAATCACAGAGCTGCCTGGTAGCAAGGCTGGCACTAAAGTTCGAATCTTTTGACTTCCAGGCCCAGTGCCCTTTGCATATACAATGTGCAGACACAAGGAACTAGGAATCAGGACAGCCGCTCAGCATTTACTCAGCTTGACTTAGCACGCTGTGAAAATTATCACACGTTCCACTGCCAGGACAGGAAGTTGTTGAGGCTGAGTTGGGGGTGGCCATTTGGGCTTGACAAGCTTTTTATAGATCCTCTCTCCCTGGAGGATCTGAACATCCAAAACAATTTGCCTGCTTCACTTGCAAAGGGTGGGGGTGGGAGGGGGTGCCTCAGGAGATATGTCTACAATAGAGATGTGGAAGATGAGAGGAAGTAGGGGTGGGCTGAAGGTGTGGCAGCCTTTCTTGCTGCATCAATAATTGTTTTGAGAAGCAGACAGTTGCCTGCAAGTTGCCTGTAGGAATGGAACCCTGATCTCCTTTTCATGAAGTCTGCACTGGAGTTGCTGGTGGGTGCTCCCAATGCCAGCTCACTGCTTTGCTGCCTTGGCCCTTCCCACCCCCTCTCCCACTCCCGCCTCCCCCTACAACCCATCCCTCCTACACGCCCCACCCCCTCCCCCTCCGAGTGGTTTACTTATCGGACCACCCCCCGCCCCAGACTCCTCCTCTGAGGCAGGGCGCACAGCTTCCCAGTTCAGCAGTGTGTCCCCTCATCCTAACTCCAGGCCCAGCAAACAGCTGCACAGGCTCTCCGTAAATATTTGTTGAAAGAGTAAAAGTATGCTCAGAAGTAAAATTCTACAGTTTGTAAAGACAACTTCTCAGGGAAAAAATGGCGTTTATGAGCAGAGATTTCCAGCAAATTGTATTCAGCCATAATACTACAAGCATGCATATAATTATATCTGTATTTCTTGTTTATATCTGCAAGATCTGAGTTTTTGCACCAATGTACAAAAGTGAGCACTCTTCAACATGACAGTAGATGGCTCCTGTTTAAAAGTTCTGACAGTTACCATTAAAGAATTTAAAGACTTGATTTGGGAACTTCTGTTTTAGAAACAATATATTGTGGAAAGTGAAAGGAAATATTTTACTTCAAAAAAAAGGAGAATACGAGCATTTTCTAAGCATAAATTCAATGAACACTGTGTTTAGTCTATAAATGATAGCATTTACAAATAATTTCAAGACATGTTAAGATTTAAAAAGGAAACAGATAGGTAAACTAGTGCCTTTTCTGGTTACAGAATATACTTTTCCCTAAAATACTCATAATTTGTCACTGTGGATGATTTTACTTCAGAAAAATATATTTTTAAGACAGTGTGTCTGGAATATTACATCTAGTGCATCAACACTGATTTCTCTTTCTCTGTATTCTATATTTTTATGATATCAAACATTTTCATATGGGGAAGCAATAAAGGCATTTTTCTCTGCCAAGCTATACATCAAGGCTAATGTAAACAAAACTGTCAACTTTTATATCAGAGTCTTCCCGAAGTTTGCAGAGTTTTAAAGTTCCAAGACAAATCCCATGGTGTCTGGGTGAGGGCTTTTGATATGGACAGAAATCTCTAGGAAGGCATTATGGAATCCCTCGATTGTAATGACTGAACCACCACCACCGCCCAGCAGAGAAGTTGCAAAATGCAATAAAGTTATTCCAGATTATCTCAGCCAGCAATCAGGACTTTCCCCTGCATTTAGTGTGACCTTGAAAAACTAGTGGGGCAAGTCTCAACAGGGAGGAGGTATGGGCTTGGGTGCTTGAGAATTTTATATAGATGGTTTGCATAGAAACCATCACTAGCAGGGGAATTTACCTGGAAATCCAGTGGTTAAGACTCTGTGCTGTCAATGCAGGGGGCGTGGGTTCGATCCCTGGTCAGGGAACTAAGATATCCCATTCCATGTGGTGTGGCCAGAAGACTTAAAAAGAAGAAGAAAGAAAGACAGGAAAGAAATCATTACTAGCAGGACACCTGGGAGAGACCTGGAAGCTGATGACTGCTTCATTCTTCAGAAAATGGGCACAGGCAGTGAGCCAGCAGTATAACCTGCATTCCTCCATGTAAATGTTAATCACACACCTCAGTCTAGCACTTTATTATTAAATTCTGACACATACATCCCATACATGTGTCAGACATTTTAGATTTTATATAGACCAAAAGTTTTGCTTTGGGAAGGATTTTTACAAGGTGATGTACATTTAGTAAATGTGCACTTTAACTTTGACCAAAGTACTAATTTCATACCTCAGGATGGGTTTAAATGTGCCAAAAGGATCATTTTTGCTTGGTGTGAGAGGTGGACTGTTTCTTTGACCTGCCAGCTCTGAATTTGTCACCACTTTGTGAGCTGTGAAATGAAGTCAGTCACTGACGAAAGGAACAAGAGAAGCCAGTTGGAGTCTTGGGAGAAAATCAACTTTTATCTGCTTGTTTCAATCTGAAAGTCCAGTGTCTGATTTCTGAGCTCTTCAGAGCAGGAAGACATTTGAATTTGAAGAATAAAGACATAAAAGAGAGAAAAGGAGGAGGTGGTGACATCAGAACTGCTTTAATCTCATGAGGGGGAATCTTAGATCTGACTGCAGGGTCAGTGGGCCAGGGAGAACACTTGGAATGGAATTGTCTTTGTTTTCTTTGACATGCAATATTATATTAGTTTCAGCTGTACAACATAATGATTTGATGTTTGTAAATATTGTGCAGTCACCCCAATAAGTCTAGTTAACATCTGTCACCGTACATAAATTTTTTTTTCTTATAATATGTTCCATTCAGACCTTAAATGACAAGTCTACAATCTCAGTCATAACCTCTTGACTTTCTTGGGTGTTGTCTTATAGCCAAGCCACCGCTCCTGGACCCTGCCTCTGCCCTGTTCTCTTCCCTAGTTCCTACTTCACATGTGTGCTTCTGCAGCTCATTGGAATTGTCTCACTGAGGGCAGTGTATTGCCAAGGTCTGAAGGTAGGTTTGAAATACAGAAAATGACTCTTGTTGAATGACTCTAAGGAAAGTGACTTTGACTTTCATTCAAAGTAAATGAAAAAGTGGACACAGAGGAACCAAGATCTTGTAGAATTTACTTTGATGAAGCTATTAGGGTGAAGAATCCACCTGTCAATGCGGGAGACACAAAGGATACATGTTCGATCCCTGGGTCAGGAAGATTCCCTGGAGGAGGAAGTAATAACCCGCTCCAGTATTCTTGCCTGGAAAATCCCACGGACAGAGGAGCCTGATGGGCTACAATCCATGGGGTCGCAAAGAGTCACAACTGAGCGACTGAGCACACACAACACTCTAAATAAAACTCATGACTATTTCTCTTTCTTATTCTCCTTTGTGGGACTGATATCTATATAATAGCATTTATTAGCGAAGGAATGGACGTGGGTTATTCAGAGTGCAAGAGAGTAAAGGCAGAAATAATCTCCAAAGTTTAAGAAATGGTCTGTAATATTGCCACCTGAAAGTCTAGTAGTCCCTATTTAATATTTAATCTACAACCATTAACCAATAGAATGGAATGAAAAGTAAATATGCTCACAGTTCAATTGAAGGGCATAAGAGAGCAATGCAAGCATTTAGACCATTTTATCACAGGTAGTATTTTTAGGTTGAAGGCAATCTAAGCAAGGTAAGATGCTGTACTTCTAAAACGGAATGTTTCTTTTGAGTGGTAGTATCTGCATCTGTAGTTTGTGAATTGTATCTTTTCCCAGGATAATAAGTGAGGAGAGACAAAAGGAAGAGAAGCAGATGTATGTTTCAGTTGAGAGGATGCCAAATACAGTGATTCACGGCGTCCTAATCAGACAGGTGTGACATCGCACTAAAAAAAAAGGTTTACTCCACCCATCCTGGAAACTGTTCTTTGCCCAAGCTCAGCATACTGACAACCACTTTCTAGACATGTCACCATGTTGTTCTGGACTGGCAAGGAAATTATATGAAAATGCTGACCAAGTCAGCTTAAATCATTATATGACTTTACTGCTGGCTCTTGTGATAGATTCAGCTCTGAGTATGGATTTCTTTTTTAATTCAACAACTAATCTCCTTTATGTATGACTTTTTGATTTGCTCTACATTTTTTTCTACAATTTTGTATGACCCATACACTTTTGAAAAAATTTGTAAACACTTCTACTTGCATTTCTTTTTAATGTCTAATTCTGTAGGATTATGTAGATTAAGAAAATTTATGACTTAAAGGTTTAAGAATCATGTCATCTATACCTCTCATTTTATAGATGAGCAAAATAGAGGCCATATCTACTGTCACATAGGATTGGATTTTTGATAGGACAAAAATCCAGTCTCCGCTAATACTCTGATTTTTAAGAACAGCATTCTTTTGTGAGTTATATAAAATGAATACACACTGCAAATGATCACTAATGAAATCTGCAGAAAGATTAGTCACTTGAGTTTACACTTATGGTTTCCCCAAGATGGCAGTGTTTCTGAATCACCTGAGAAATCAGAAAAACAAAGCAAAAAAAATAAACAGCTAAAGGATCCAACACAGACCAACTGACTCAGGTTGGTAAGGCACTAGTCTATGATGAAAAAACTCTCCAGGTGTTGCTAAAGTGATGAATATGGATCCACTGTTTGAGAAATAGAGGATGTTGAACAGGCAACACTTTGCTTTCCAAGGTGGGTCAGCAGAAGGTTGGATAAAATATCTGGCTACTTAAGGAATGCAACTGTAAAATTTTAGTCTGGTGAAACTCCAATAATTTTCAGTTTCAGGCTGATTCTTTCCAGGATCCTTGTTATCACTGTGTCATTTATAGCTTAGGTAAGAGAACCTCTGAGCTTAATGATCAGGCATGTCCACTTAATTTTCACTGAGGCATTTACAACTGACTCTATCACCAAAATGAATCTTGAAATATTTTAAACTTGGGGACTCAGTGTTTGGACTAAATTCTGATTAAATAACCCAATAGGAATTAATGAAGGGTGAATTTTTAAAAATAGTAATAGAAGGATGTCTATGGTTGATTGGTGTCTAAGAATACATAAAAAAAAAAAAAAACAGAAACCACAGCATCTTAGGCCAAATAATTGACTTAATGACATTTGGCAAATCACAGACCAAGTCTGACACGTAGAATAGCAGTCCCTAACCTTTTTGGCACCAAGGACTGGTTTTGTGGAAGACAATTTTTCCATGCACTGGTTTGGGGAGGTGGGGGTGGGAGAAGGTTTCCGGATGATTCAAGTGCATCACAGTTATGTGTGCACTTTATTTCTATCAGTATTACATTGCGATATAGAATGAAATAATCATGCAACTCACCATATTGCAGTATCAGTGGGAGCCCTGAGCTTATTTTCCTGCAACTAGATGGTCCCATCCAGGCATAGTGGGAGATGGTGACTGTAGGGTTTGTGCTCCTATGAGAATCTCATGCCACCCTTGATCTGACAGGAGAGGGAGGTTAGGCAATAATGTGAGTGATGGGGAGCAGCTGTAAATACAGATGAAACTTCACTCGCTGCTCACCTCCTGTTGTGCAACCTGGTTCCTAAAAGTCCATGGATCAACTGGTACCGGTCCATGCCTCAGGGGGTGGAGACTGCTAGTATAGTTGATATATTTCACATAGGATTTTTATAAACCCCAGTTTTCTAAGGTCTTTTCCATGTACTTCCTAATTGTGCCCCTGCTCATCACTTCAATGAGCTACATAATTAAAAGGCCAAAAAAGATGTTTCTAATGGTGTCACATTTTGATGATTCAAAGAGGCTTCCAAAGACAGTCATTAGTTACAGGGGACAACTATAGCCTTCTCCCCTTAACACTTTTCCACTTTCCTGGGAGCAACACTTCTGTTCTTCTGAAAATTCATCTTCCTTTCCTTTTAAGCCATGCATTCAGAGGGTGGTATTAATCATAATATTCTTCTCACTAAGCCACAGGGGTTGACACATGGCTTAGGAATGTCTGCACAGGGTCTCTATAGGATTGATTAAAATGGGAGTTAAGAGAAGAAAGCCTTCTCATCTCTGCTGGTGAAGGCAAGAGACCATCTTCTGTCGAAGAACGTGAAGGCAAAGGGAGGGACTGGAAATAGGGCAAGAGGCCTGGCAGGTCTGGCATCCTTGTCCCATCATCCCATGAATCTCCTACTCATCCTGTTCACACTGCTTCTTTGTTTTGGTGAATCAATGCGTTTTTATTTTTGGCTTCAAAACCAGTTTGGACTCCATGTGTATAATTCGCAGCCAAAAGAGTTTTTAAAACAATAAAAATTCAAAATACCCTTAGGATTTAGGGAAAATTCATATTATTTGACTTTCTCATAGAATGTACTTGTTGAGTACAGAGGATGGCAGAGACAAATATATTGCTAGGTGTTCTCACATAAGTTTTCACTCCTGGCTATTCTCCGGAAAAATAAGAAGCTCAAAACAGAAACAACAAAAGTCAAAAGAGGAATAGTACATGTGAGAGTAGATTTCAATAGTTATTACTAAATATATATTTCGTATTTTGCATAAGTGCAAGTACTTACACACTTCAACTTACTGTAGACTAAATTTAATGCCATATTTTGTATTATTATATTTTAAAAAATATTTGGCCATACTTGCAGCATATGGGATCTTAGTTCCCTGATCAGGAATTGAACCTGCACCCCCTACACTGGAAGAGGGAGCTTTAACCTCTGGGCCAACAGGGAAGTCCCCCCTTCCCTTTTTAACAATTTTTGGTGTATTTTAATTTCAAAAATACCAGTGATTTGAGGAAAAGCTTCCCAATTAAGTTAAATTTATTATTCACCTAGTTATAAATCCCAATAGTATGTTAGTGTGCTTTTCTTCAATTCAAACGTATTCCTTGGTGGCTCAGACAGTAAAGCGTCTGCCTGCAATGCAGGAGACCCAGGTTCGATCCCTGGGTAGGGAAGACCCCCTGGAGAAGGAAATGGCAACCCACTCCAGTACACTTGCCTGGAAAATCCCATGGACAGAGAAGCCTGGTAGGCTACAGTCCATGGGGTCTCAAAGAGTCGGACACGACTGAGCGATAGGTTCTCTCATCAATTGGTTAATTATAATATGGATTTCCCTGGTGGTTCAGTGCTAAAGAATCTTCCTGCCAATGAAGGAGACACAGGTTCAATCCCTAGTCCAGGAAGATTCCCTGGAGAAGAAAATGGCAACCATGCCAATATTCTTGCATGAGAACCCCGTGAACAGAGGAGCATGCTACAGTCCATGTTATAACAAAGAGTTGGACATGACTAAGCAACTTACCAATAAAAAATATATAATATAGTAATAAATAATATTTTATAAAAATCTTCTAAGTGATTTGAAATGATCCATGTTCTTGCCAGAGTCTGTCACTTTCATCACATTTTAGCTATAATCTCAGTTCTGACCTCTGTTTGATCTAACGTATGAAACATTTTCAAACTTTCAAGCAACAAAGTAGCCCAAGATGTCTAATGTTCTGAGCAATAATTATAATTATTTTTAATGTTGTTGTATTTTTTATTAGCTTATCAAGCTCCACTTGTCATATTTTCTGTCATGTTTATGTATTTTGAGTTTTTATTCACCTTTTCCCTATTGACCCAGCCTTTGTAATTGCAGTCTCTAGAATCAAGAATTTGAGTCATAATCAAAGGTCCAAAGCATTTTTAGAGTTTGCTGAATGCCATGTTTCTTGCCTCATGGGAAGACAGGAAATATGCCGTAAAGCCACAGGTGATGCTCACTGCAGTGTCAATGTGTAGTAGAACAGGCACGGGAAAATCTTGATTGTGGCTGCATTTCTAGTCAGTAAAATGCCTGCTGAATATCTGCTAAGTGCTCAGCATTTGAGATCACAACCGTGGGAGAGTGAAAATATGTGTCAGGCATGGTCCCTTTGAATAACAACATCCAAAAACAAGACTAAATTGTACTTTTCGCTGAAAGGTCAGAAAAAGAAAAATATAGGATAGAACAGTTTGTTGGAAAATATAGAAACTGTACAGTACCAAAATGTGTATGAACAGAAAAAAAGAAAGGGGCATTCTTAGTACTGAGCTAAGCCTTCTCTGAAGTGGAAGCCTGAATAATACCCCAATCAAATGATTAACCCACCCATATGAGTCCTCAGTAATGGCAAGGAACTCAGTAGCTTGTGGGGACACTCATTCCATCCTGAATAATATACAGTAAATTCCCTACATACAAATGAGTCTCTTTCGGAGAGAGTGTTCATTCCAAGTCCAACAACATTAGCCTACATACCCAAATAATACAATCAGTTATATAGTGCTGTACTGTAATAGGTTTATAACGACAAATAAAACATTTTTAATCTTGCAGTACAGTACCTTGAAAAATACAGTAGTACAGTATAACAGCTGGCATACAGGGGCTGGCATCAAGTTAACAGGCAAGAAATAATATTGTGCTGCTGTATTCTATCCAGTACTGTAAAGTAACAAAAGCACAATGACAGTGTACACCAGACATGTGATCTAACTTACATGACTGAACATGCAAAAACATACATTTACATCTTTGAAACTTCGCAGCTTGAAGGTTCATATGTAGAAGCCTTCCTGTAATTAGAAGGTTCTTTCTTATATTTAATTGAGATTAATCTGAACTGAAGTTGTGGCCCCATCTGGTAGTTGGGCCCCTGTCCTCTGCAGACAGATTTATCTGAAGTCTTGCTAGGAGTTACCAAGCTCCTGTCTTCTCATCTTCAGTTCACTTCAGTCTCTCAGTCGTGTCCGACTCTTGCGACCCCATGGACTGCAGCATGCCAGGCCTCCCTGTCCATCACCACCTCCTGGAGTTTACTCAAACTCATGTCCATCAAGTCAGTGATGCCATCCAACCATCTCATCCTCTGTCGTCCCCTTCTCCTCCCACCTTCTCCTCCTACCTGATACCTTTCCCAGTATCAGGGTCTTTTCCTGTGAGTGAGTTCTTCACATCAGGTGGCCAAAGTATTGGAGTTTCAGCTTCAGCATCTGTCCTTCCAGTGAATATTCAGGGCTGATTTCCTTTAAGATGGACTGGTTGGATCTCCTTGAAGTCTAATGTTCCTCCAAAAAAGGAGTGTTAGGGACCCTGGGACTTCTTGGAATTGTCAGAAAATCCCTGTGCCACTGAGGACTTGATAAGGTGAAGAAGATGCTTCAACTCTTCAACATTTCTTTAGAAGAATAGAATGGTTCTTAGAAGTTTCTTTTGGTGTGATAAAGGGAAAAGGGAAATGAATAAACTGAGAATGAATAGACTGAGACTTGACCTTCGTGAGATATGCCAGGCCCTTCGAGGAGGGTGTGTAGAGGTGGGGGAAGAAGGCACTTTACTTGTACTACTGCATTTAAGCCTCATAACAACACTGTAAAGTAGATGACATTATTCATATTCCTTATGAGAAACTTAAGGATTAGAAAGGATAAGCAGAGCTGAACATTCTCTCTTTAATCATTGTGGCTGTCTATTTCCTTTCTTCTAAAGAAAGATCTTTACGTGTAGAAAGATGCACTGAGATTGAAGTGATCTTAGTGATCATATATGTTCTTACCTAATCCAGAACACTTCTGAAGTTAATGGAAATTCATGTTATTATGTTGCAATAATGGGTAGAGACTAAGACTCTCCAGGGATTCTGGAACTTGGGGTCACCATAACATAAAGTCACTTCTAAGCCACCAGGAAGTCCTAGCCAAGGGCACTGTAGGTTAGGGACTTGATTGTAGTAATTCCATCTTTCATTTCTAACTTTCATGGGACAATCTCCATGCATATTATGAGAAAATATCTTCTTATATCAACATCCACTCAAGAAGTTAAATGTTTTAATTTGCCCAAAAGATACATTTTCACCTAAATCTGCTTGAGTCCCCAACAAAATTCCAAACAAAAGAGAGCTTCTCTAACTCCCCCAGGACAGTGGTTGGGATGGAACTCAGTTCTGCCTGTCATGGTGCCAGGTCACTTTTGGCCTCTCTTTCACTGAGTTTCCCAAGGGTTGAACATGTTGGAGCTGTTTCCTAGCCCTTTTCTCTCTCTCGTACAATTGCTATCAGTACACATCTCAGCAAAAGGTGAAGTTAGTATTTACAGAATCCTTTTGAGATTCCTGATGAAAGATGATTTGATAGTATGAGATATTATTATCATCAACAGACCCTGGGATTGTATCCTTAGGGTTATTTGTGACACTCTCTCAACATGAACACCATCTGAAGCAATGAACCTCAAATATCCACATGGTAGTATCTTCTGATGACTTTCATTATTTTGCATCAGCAAATGCTTAGTCAATTCATGATGAGAAATGCTCTGTGTGATCGTTACTTAACAAGAAACTAAAACTTGTTCTGCGTGCACAGATAGACTGAATCATATTTTGAATTGGGACAAGCACTAAGAATACAAGTAGAAACTTGTTCAATTATATGCTTTGGAAGACCCAACTCTCAAACAGAAGTAGACTCTGAAGTTGTCAGCATCGTCCCAAATGATTCAAGATTGGATAAACCAAATTAATAGAATCTTGTCCAGTTTTACTTCATTCCTGTGTGTGTGCATGCTGAATCACTTCAGTTGGTCCTACTCTGTGCGACTCTATGGACTGTGCTGTCTTTCAAAACTTAACAGGTTTCACAGGGAGCTCAAACCTGGTGCTCTGTGATAATCTAGAGAGGTGGGATGTGGTGGAAGGTGGAAGGGAGGTTCAAGAGGGGGGAGACATACATATGCTTATGGCTGATTCATGTTGATATATGGCAGAAGCTAACACTATATTGTAAAATAATCACCCTTCAATCAATAATAAATAAAATTTTAAAAACATGCATCATAAAAGGAATACTGTCACTTTATGTTAAACTAAAGAATAAGTTGAAAATGATTATATTCTATCTAGTTATGCAAATTAAAGGTATAAAATTATAAAATTCAATGTGGAAAAATCATATGACTATTCAGTTGATCTCTTTTTGTTAGCTCCCATCAATGTACAGATTTGGAGTATCATTCTATGGCTCAGTTGTATTTAGAGTGATCTGAAGTGTCCTGGTACTAAAAGAAATGGTAGAATTAAATTGCTTGCTTAATGTAGCAATAGACATTTATGTTTATGGACATTTTTTATTGCTTGGCATTTGAAAATACATTTTCATCCACAAAATCAACATCAAAATACTTGATCCCAACTGAGAGACAGTTAACACAATCATTTCTTACATAAGTGACAAAAGATGCTTTAGAGCACCTATGTGAGTTGTGCATGCTCAGTCGTGTCCAACTCTTTGAGGCCCCATGGACTGTAGCCCATCAGGCTCCTCTGTCCTTGGAACTTCCCAGGCAAGAATACTGGAGTGGGTTGCCATTTCCTTCTCCATTAGAGCAACTACAAATACTAGTAAAAGATGTTACAAGAGGACACTAATGGATTTTTGACTTTGTATTCTTTACTTATAAATTTATTAAGGTTAGGTTAGTTATACTAATCTTTTTGAGGTATACCTTTAGCTCTTTTTCATAGGAAGAGAGATTTTTTTGCATTCTCCAATCTGTTTGTTTGCTAAATCAAGGGAACACTTGAGTTTTAAGGTGAACAAGCTCATCGTTTATGTTGGGGTTCTGTACCCAGGAGGGCTTCCCTTAGTGGCTCAGTGGTAAAGAACTCACCTGCCAATGTGAGATGTGGGTTCAATCCCTGGGTTGGAAGGATCCCCTGGAGAAGAGAATGGTACCTACTCCAGTATTCTTGCCTGGAGTATACCATGGAGAGAGGGAGCCTGGCCAGCTACAGTCCATGGGGTCACAGAGAGTCGAACACAACTGAAATGACTTAGCACACAACCACCCAGGACTGTAGAATCTAGGTAAAGAGACCCACTTTGCAGTTATTTCAGTGCTTAGACGCTCAGTCGTGTCCGACTCTTTGTGACCCTATGGCCTGTAAGCCGCCAGGCTGCCCTGCCTGAGGGGATTCTCCAGGCAAGAATACTGGAATGAGTTGCCACGCCCTCCTCCAGAGGATCTTCCTAACCCAGGTATAGAGCACAGGTCTCCTGCAAGAGCCACCAGGGAAGCCCCACTGCTAACCAACATGAAAATCTCACCTGCAAAAAGCGGTCAAGCAGTTGGTTTGCAACCTGTAGTTTGAAATAATGCCTGTGGTTCTTGCTAAAAGTGCATTTTCCTTGATCCCTCCCCTCCCCCCACCCCAGGACACAGTCATCTGATCTGGAACGAGATCAGGAATATCAGGTTTACTGAGCACCTGGGTGTTTCCCAATGCTTATAATCCAGATGCCACTCGAGAACACCCTGCAGGTTATCAGTGACTAGAACAGCAGCTGGAACTGTAAGACGGGTGTGGCTAAGGTAGCAACAGAATGTTTCTCATAGCCTGGCCCAGCCAGGGTGGAGATCCCCAGGGACAGAACCAAAACTGTAACATTTCATTTTCTGCCGTTTTGCTGCTTTTCTATCAGCTCCTCCCCCAAATCCACTCTCCATCCCATAGGCCCTTCAGATGAGACCCAATTTCTCTTCGTTTTTCTAGGATGATAACTGCTAGGAATTTACAGTAAATTCCTTCCAAAGAAAGTGCTTTCACTATAAGAGGGTACTCCTGAAACATATTCCTCAGCAATTGCTCCACTATTTATTAGAGAAGTCTGTGTAATGGTTGAAGCCAGGATTGCTGGCTTGGTGTTCAGTCGCTAAGCTGTGTCCGACTCTTTGCAGCCCCATGGACTGCAGCACACCAGGCTTCCCTGTCCTTCACTATCTTCTGGAGTTTGCTCAAACTCATGCCCATTGAATCAGTGATGCCATCCTACCCTCTCATCCTCTGTCATCCCCTTCGCCTCTTGCTTTCAATCTTTCCCAGCATAAGGGTCTTTTCCAATGAGTCGGCTCTTCACATCAGGTAGCCAAAATTTAAAATAGCACAAAGAAAGTGATAAAGTCGAATAAGTTTTACTTATTTGATATATTTAAGCCAGTGGACCAGTTTTCTGGGCCGAAATACCTAGTGTGAAACAAGTAAGGTTTTGAGGCTTGGATTTAAGGAAAGAAGTGTTCTTTTTACTAATCTTCAGGAACCATTGGTTCCTCTCTATAAACATAAATAAATCCATACTTAGGCATAATAACCAACTTAAAGAAGCAGAGGAGAACTATGAAAATAAGTGAGATATCTGTGAATGAAGCTGAGTGTCTCCTATCAGTGTGTAAAACAGTAATAAAGATTTGTTTCAAAAGATACACAGAAGGCCATTTGACAGAATTTGGCAGCTATTCCTAATAACCTTACTGTAATATTTTTAACTGAGGAAGATAACTACATTTCCTTAACTTTAGCTAAATTTTCCCACCTTAACCTATGAGATCATATTTGTCTGTCGTTTTGCCTCATTGGTGTCCCTACTGGTGGTTGACCATCCTTATGGGGTTATCTATCGCCTTAGGAGAAAAATGCCCTTGTTCAAGGAAATACTTTGATAAGTTTGTTGACATGAGATGAGGACTTGAAGCAGAGACTGGGAAGAGTTAAGGAAACAAACCAAAAAAATGGATAAACCATTCTACATTAGAAGTAAACCTGAATTTAGAGGGGAATAGAGAAGAAATCAGAGAAGCAAATAAAAAAGGAAAGAATAGAAAGCAGAGAAGAGAGGGAATTCAGACATGAGCCAGAGAATGACAAAAGCTCTCATGCGTTTGAGTAAATCACAGGATTTTAAGAAGAAGCATTTTTTAAACTTATAATGTTTTGTTTTCTTGTTTTTGTTTCCAAGCTTCTCCTACCCACTCCCTCACCTCTCCAAACCTCCAGCAAACCATGGTGTGCCTGTGCATTTCTGTCAGAGGTGGCACTGTGGTCAGTAAAAGGCTGGGGCAATGTGGCTGACTGGACACCGACTCACAGAAAGCATGGCCAGGGAGCTCCACGTGCTGAAGAGCAGAGAAGCACTGGCAGCCTGTGGGTCAGTGGAGGGGTTGGAGGCGCAGCTGTAGGGTCGCCCTGACTTGGGCATGGGCAGTTCCACCTTCTTCCTTCCCAACTTGATCAATTTTGTAGATCCATAATATTCCAACAAGTATAATAAGATGTGCAACAGAAAAAGAGATAGAAAATTAGAAAAACTGGAAAGGAATAGAGAAAATTTATTGCTGTTTGCACATAATATTTTAATCAACATGTTGGTGGTGGTGGTTTAGTCACTAAGTCATGACCGACTCTTGCGATCCCATGGACTGTAGCCTGCCAGGCTCCTCTGTCCATGGAATTCTCCAGGCAAGAATACTGGAGTGGGTTGCCATTTCCTTCTCCAGGGTATCTTCCTGACCCAGGAATCGAACCTGGGTCTCCTGCCTTGCAGGCAATCAACATATTACCATGCATGAAATTAGTAAACAACCAATAGAGAGTTGTGTATTGGTGCTTCACGGGAACCTCTGTGTAACACATCTTTACAATTTATTTTTTAGAAACATTTTTAGTAGGCTGATTACAGTTCCGATATAGAATACAGATTTACTCATAAATTCTTTTACCTTGTTTATAGGGCTTGAGTTTAACCCTCAAGGTATTGCGAACTCTAAATACAGGGTCTTGCTAAATTGAAATGAATGCCCAGAAACTAAACAACACCAGCTAGTATTTCCACCTCAGTGGACAGTGGAAAAAATAATTAAAAATATATTTGTTAAAATGGATGATATGGAAAAGGAATATATATATCAATATATTTGGGATATAAATGATGATTAAAATCTCTCTCTCTCTCACACACACACACACACACGCACACATCCACGGGATCCAGGAGGTACCTGTGTGTGAAATAGACAAAAGAGCTCTTCCTTTTAGCAGATACAGCTTCACACCAGGGCACACAGTTGATGTGAGGAGACCACGGCCAGCTTCCACCTCCCAGTTGCCCTTCCCCAGGTCCTCCTACTCAGAGATCAACCCAAACAAACATATGCAGCAGATTTGTGGAAAGAGAACTTAAAAGTAACCATAAGAATAAAATATAGTATGGTTAGGGATGACTTGAATAAGATATATGCATCATCCATATGAAAAAAATTCAAAACTTTACTGATACATATAAAATAATAAATTGAGAGTCATAGTTTGTGACTAAATTGGAAGATTAAATATTTTAAACACATCAACTGTTCATGCAAATATTGACAGATTTTGGAAACTGACTAAAATACTGTATTCTGCAGTAGAGGCTCTGGTGGATGTAAAGGGTGTTTTTTAGATTAGAAAACTCTTTTAAATTTTTTTTATTGATTAATTTATTTTTTATTAGAGGGTAATTGGTTTTCAATATTCTTTTTTAATTTCTATTTTTTTTATTATGAGTGAATCTGAGCTTTATTTTTTAGTTTACTTTAAAATGATTTTCATTGGAGTATAGTTGATTTACAATGCTGTGTTTCAGGTATACAGCAAAGTGAGTCAGTAATAAATATATATATATATCCACTGATTTTTAGATTCTTTTCCCATATAGGTTATTATAGAGTACTGAGTGGGCTTCCCTGATGGCTCAAGCAGGTAAATAATCTGCCTGCAATGCAGGAGACACAGGTTCAATCCTTGGATCCCCTAGAGGAGGAAATGGCAACCCATTCCAGTATTCTTGCCTGAAAAAAGCCCATGGACAGGGTCTCAAAGAATCAGTCACAACTTAATGACTAAACAGACAGAGAACTGAATACAGTTCCCTGTGCTTTACAGTGGGTCCTTACCAGTTATCTATTTTATTTTATTCACTATTGACCCTTAATTGACCACAACACAATCCCACAGAAATATTCATCCCCTTCAGCTCTTCAAGTCTCTATAACTGCCTTCAAAATGGGACAATCTTATAAGCAGTAGGGAAAGGAGAAAGGAGGCTGAAAGGATGAGTATGACAAATAGATTGACACTATTCGGATGATAAGATGGAACAAATGCTAGCAGATGGGTCTAGATGTCATTGCTTACTTTTGCCACTATTATCACTATTACCATCATCTTTCATTCTGAATTTTTCCAATCTTCTAATCTTGTTTGACGACTCTGGCCAGTTAGCCTAGCCATTCATCCCTGCCCAGGAGTTCATGAATATCTCTAATTCAGGCTCTTTCTTCCTCCATACAAAGTGAAAAACCAAGTACACTGCTCTTGGCCTTGCCCGTTGGGAGGATTTCCCTTCACCAGCACAGCCACCCCTGAGTGGGGCTGTAATGTGGCCGCAGTCCTACAGCTGGCTCTGACATACTGTGCTGTCTCAGCTGTGAGCCAGGAGCTTTTATTTCTAATCTTGTTTTTGTTTTTTCCCTGCTTCATCTGTGGATCATAATTAATGCCCATGAGGTTATCCGTGCTAATTGGGAAAGAGACAAGAATACAAAGGAAATAGGGGCCACAACAGTCAGGGCCACCTAATCATGTCATGTACTTAAGTCTTCTGGGCCTTCTTGGGACCCATCCCAAAATTTCAATTTCCATCAGCTAATAAATTTTTCATGTTCTCACAAGTAAGACCAAGGACTTATTTCTTGGTGGATATTATAATACCTAGGTTATTGATGGAAAGACTCAGTTGCAGGGTCCTTCCTCAAAGAGATCCAATTTACCCTTCAATGAATGGAGTCTGGGTCTATAAGCTCTCTTACGTCTGAAAACTGGATGAGGGACCATGAATTTTCTGTCCTGATGACTATCAGTCTTTTGCTCATCATCTTTTGATGAAGCCGTGTTTTGACTGATTATCTACTTCCACTCTGAGAACACCACAAACTGTGGACCATCACGACAGATACCAGTTTCTCCAGACCTTAATAATTGTCATTCCAGCCTTACCACTCATTGTAATAACTGTGTCGAACTTACCTCTGGCCTCTGCCATTCTGGAATGTCATTACCATAGAGGTAATGGCGGCAGCATCTTTTACAGTAAACTCCAGCCATTGGAGGACAACCACTGTCAGTCTCAAAGATGCCAGTATCCTTGTACCAGTGCAGTCCTTATTTCCTTGGTTAAGTAGTGCCATGTAGGCCTTGGGACTTCCCAGATGGCGCTAGTGATAAAGAATCCACTTGCCAATGCAGGAGATATAAGAGATGCAGGTTTGATCCCTGGGTCAGGAAGATCCCCTGGAGGAGGGCCTGGCAACCCACTCCAGTATTCTTGCTGGAGAATCCTATGGACAGAGCAGCTGGTGGGCTATAGTCCTTGGGGTCTCAAATTGTCGGACATGACTGAGCATGAGCACCATGTAGGCCTTCTCAAGGACATAATCAGATAGTGGATTCTGTCATCTCACATATACATTCATTAAAATATTCCCACCTCCCAAACCTTCTAATCCTCAAACTTCAACATTGCCACTTCATTTACTGTAGGTCATTTCTATATCCAAATTCCAAGGAATATTCTCAGCAGCATATTAGGAATGGCTTCAACTGTTCTTGCAGACATTAAATCCTTAGCCACAAAGGAATATTCTCATATCAAATAATTCTTCCTTGAGTGAAGTAGCAAAAGTGTTCATTGCCCAGTCGTGTCTGACTCTTTGTGACTCCATGGACTGTAGCCTGCCAGGCTCCTCTGTCCATGAAATTTTCCAGGCAACAGTACTGGCGTGGGTAGCCATTCCCTTCTCCAGAGGATCTTCCTGATCCAGGGCCTGAACCTGGGTCTCTGGCATTGCAGGCAGATTCTTTATGGTCTGAGCCTTTCCTAACCAGCTTTATATCCTATCTTCTAAAGCCCAACATCTACTCCTACATGTGATCTCAAAGTTCCTACCAGTATAGATAGACAAGCTCTTTCAGTTCCTTTGATGTGTAAGCTATTTCTCCCCAGAGCAGAGATTGTATTTCTCCATAAAGCCCTGTGAGACCTGTGATACTCAATGTGTCAATTTGGCTAGGCTATGGTGTCAGTTATTTGGCCAAATACCAGTCTAGATGTTGTTGTGAAAGTATATTTTAGTTGTAAATTTTCAATAGACTTGAAATAAAGCATATTACCCTCCACAATATGGGTGACCCTCATCCAATCCATTGCAGGACTTAAGGGCAAAGACAAAATTTCCCTGAAATGAAAGGAATTCTCAAGACTACAATGTAAAAATCCTTGCCTGAGTTTCTGGTTTGTTCTGCAGATTTTGGACTCATGTTGAATACCTACCTAAATTTGCAGCTTGCTGGCCTGCTGTATAGATTTTCAAGTTGGCCGACCTCACTATCATCCAGACCAATTTCTTAAAATAAACCTCTTTTTCTCTTTCAATCTGCACACACACACACACACACACACACACACACACACACACACACACAGTGTTTGATATGTATTTTTTCTGTTGGTTCTGATTCTCTGAAAACTCTATAAACCAAAACCCAAACTTGATCATACGTTTAAAGGCAATGAGAAGAGAATGGGTAGATTTGGAAAGAGAATGCTTATTCCCAGGAAGGCCCATTCATCTTGAGTTTTTTTCTTCTAGGGATACTATATTGTCTATTTTCTTGGCTTGGATTCTCCCAGAAGCAGAGCCTGAGGCAATGTAGGCTCTTGAGCATGGTTATTTATTTGAGAATTAACCCCAAGAAGATAGAGTAAAGGGTACAGGAGAAAAATGGGAGAGGAAGAACCAGTGCATGGGGACATTACTGAGTTGATTATCACTGTAGGTGACTGGCCCTCAATCCCATGTCAATTTCTGAAAGGCCTTATGAAATGTCCCCCCAAAGTTTTGAGAATAAAAGAGAGAACTACTTCTCCACCAGTTTGCATCCTCCGTTGTTTAAGATTGTGCATACTTGGGCATCATGTGTATTTGTTTTTGGTGTTCTGTCACTAAGTCATATCCAACTCTGTGCAACCTCATCAACTGCAGCATGCCAGGCTTCCCTGTCCTTCTCTATCTTCCAGAGTTTGCTCAAATTCATGTCCGTTGAGTCAGTGATGCTATCTAACCATCTCATCTTTTGCTGCCTTCTTCTCCTTTTGCCTTCGATCTTTCCCTGCATCAGGGTATTTTACAATGAGTCCGTTCTTCACATCAAGTGGCCAAACTGTTGGAGCTTCAGCTTTAGCATCAGTCCTTCCAATGAATATTCAGGACTGATTTCCTTTAGGATTGACTGGTTTGATCTCCTTGCTGTCCAAGGGACTCTCAAGAATCTTCTCCAATACCACAATTTGAAAGCATCAGTTCTTTGGTGCTCAGCCTTCTCTGCATGACTACTGCAAAAACCATAGCTTTGACTATACGGACCTTTGTCAGCAAAGTGATGTCTCTGCTTTTTAATATACTATGTTTGTCATGGCTTTCCTTCCAAGGAGCAAGTGTCTTTTAATTTTGTGTGTATTTACTAATCCCATAATGAACCTTGGAGCTGGTCACTCAGAGCCAGTGGAGGGATAAGATAGTAACCCAAGCATTCTGTTTTCTGACTATAACCAGTCTTCTGGAATTCAATCCACTTCCTTTCTTACTTTTATCAGTTTTCCAAATTGTAATCTTTTTTTCTTTTTTCTCCCAATTTCTAATCCTTGATTCTTATATTTTGCCCATTCACAGGGCTCTACTGCTTTCAAGTAGGTTCAAATCTTATCTCCATGACTTGCTGGCTCTCTGACCTTAAACTCTCTAGGCCTCAGTTTTCTTGTCTATAAAAATGGGATAATAACAGTACCAACTTTATAAAATTGTTATGAGCATGGTTTGAGATAATGCACGAAGAGCATTTAGTAAGGTCTGATACATAGAAACTAGTCAATAAATGACAGCTAGTATGACTATGATGGTAATTATAATAATGATGGTGGTATATGTCCAGCTCAGGTACTACAGCTCATCACTTCATTCACTCTCTCACCTTTTGACCCTTGGGTTTCTGCTGGTCCTAACCAATAAACGTCAAATTTGAATTTATGGTCTCTTCATCTTAGTTCAACTTTTCAAGTATAATTACCAAAAAAGGAAGAGTAGGGCTCATACTTATTCATCTTCTTAAGCTTTAGCTAGAGTAAGCCTACTTTTTCTACATAGTCATATTGTGCCTTCTCAGTCATGTCCAACTCTCTGCAACCCCATGGACTGTAACCCACCAGGCTCCTCTGTCCATGGGATTTTCCAGGCAGAATACTGGAGTGGGTTGCCATTTCCTCCTCCAAGGAACCTTCCCAACCCAAGGATCAAACTTGTATCTCCTGCGTTACAGGCAGATTCTTTACTGCTGAGCCATCAAGGAAGACCTTTCTACACAGTGGTCATTGAAAAGGCTTGCCCTTTGCAGTTGACTTTCATTATCTCACTTTTTTTTTTTTTTGAGTGATGTTCTTACTTATTTTGAGCAGAAACTTAAATCAAGACAAAGACCTCAAAACTGTCCTCTACGGCATCTTCATCAATTCTCCTGTCCTTTCCTTGAAGCTCAGAAGGCACTCTTTATCATTATCTAAATTAAAGAATTCAACATTTGATCTTGCTTCACTGATCAACGAACCTGTTGCTACCTACATGTGCCAGTCAGTGTATGAGACCCTGTCCCAAGAGCTCTCTGTAACCCACTGACTGCTGGCTTTCCATCTCTGCTCTGCCACTTTCTACTAGTGTAACACTTGGGGAGTTATTTGGCTATTTGATTTCTCAGCTTAACCTCTAGGAAAATGGAAAATAATAATAATTATCACATTGGGTGGTTGTGAGAAGAAGCTAATGTCTCTGAAGTGCTCAGAACAGGACCTAAAACATCATATGAGTTATATTAGCAGTAGTTATTATTGGAACTTCCCTAACAGTCCAATGGTTAAGACTTCATCCACACTCCCAATTCAGGGGACACAGGTTCAATCCCTAGTCAGGAAACTAAGGTCCCTCATGCCACACAGTGAGGCCAAAAAATGCAAGCTATTATTCTTCTTGATGCAGGGAATACATCAGTTGAGAGACTTCGTGGGAGGTAATGCAAAGGTGAGGGATCCCCTCTCCCTGCCATCTGGCATGTGAGGTAGAAGTTTAGACTCCCTCTCCTGGGGATTTGATAGTTGAGCAAGGGAAACAGAGGCTGAGAAGATATTCCTGGCCGTATCAGAGGCTTTGAAAGTGTTGTGTCCTGTCACCGCAGGTGGCCATCCTAGGCAGAGGCATCCTGTAACAGGATCTTCATTGTGTTTTCTGAGTGTGGTCTCCCTGGCTCTTCCCAGTTTTCTGAACCTGGTTCATTAGTTTTTGTGCTGATTCTGTAATGTATGTCTTATTACCTCATCAAATTCCTTTTCTATGATATTAACGGCTGTTCATTTCTATTGTCCAAAGCCAGGAATCCTGACAGCTTACAGGGATCATTGCTGAATCTTAAAACTCTCTCTTCCCTTGGGAAGACAGCTTTCCTTTGCTATTGTTCAGCCACTCAGTTATGTCCGACCTGATAGACTGAAGCACGCCAGGCTTCCCTGTCCTTCACTATCTCCCGGAGTTTGCTCAAACTCATGTCCATTGAGTCAGTGTTGCCATCCAAACATCTCATCCTCTGTCGTCCCCTTCTCCTCCTGCCCTCAATCTCTCCAGCATCAGGGTCCTTTCCAATGAGTTGGCTCTTTACATCATGTGGCCAAAGTATTGGAGTTTCAGCATCAGTCCTTCCAATGAATATTGAGGGTTGATTTCCTTTAGGACTGATGGGTTTGAGCTCCTTGCTGTCCAAAGGACTCTCAAGAGTCTTCAGCACCACAGTTCAAAAGCATCAGGTCTTTGAAAGCCTAAATTCATCTCTGAGAAATGAATGTAATGCATGGGACATACTATATGTTCCACCCTAGATCTCTTAGCCTTGCCTTCTCTTGTTTCTCTCCCAGATCTGCATGTTTCCTGGCTGATTTAACACAGATACAAAAAGCATCTTGCCTTCTGATCACAAAGAATTTTTTGCCATGTCCCTTCCATATCCCCATCACACAGGTTAGGAGTGACTTTAAGTCCTGAATAAATTATTGTTCAGAAAATGTCATTTTAATTTTATATTATTTAAAACACACTGGCATGGATTATAAGCAGAATCTAAATATGGTTACCCCCATATTGTACATGGAGGATAATTGGGAGTTTATATCTTATGTTGTTATATTATCTTTAGTAGACTTCTAGTATATAACGGTGGAGTCATCTTTTTGAAGGAAATTCTCCCAAGAAGCCTAGCAGCTACTTTATTGGAATGATTTCATAAATAAGTTTCCTAAGAATATTGTTTGACTCCATTTATTAATGCAATTCCACTAGGTTGCTAAGCTAAAACTAGAGTTTAATATTTAATATCCTTAATAAAATAAGAAGAAATCAAATGATTTTTATTAAAATGTTCTCCTTCATACAAATGAAGAGGTCACAAATGAAAACAGAAACTCTGCAACCTTATATTAGGATGATGTTTGCTGTGAAATGTACTTGCCTTTAGATTTATATATGAATATTTAAGGGACTCCCCTTGTGGCCCAGTGTGAAGACTATGCTTTCCAATGCAGCAGGTGGGGGCTTGATTCCTGGTCAGGGAGCTAAGATATCACATGCTTCCCAACTCACAGACCAAAGTTTAAAAGAGAAACAATATCGTAACAAATTCAATATTTAATCCACATGACTGCAAATTTCACAGATTGAGCAATTTATGTGCAGAGAAGTGTTTTAACTCAAAGAACTCAAAGGGTAGGAGGCAAACCTACCCTTTAAATGACTAAATGTCTAAATGACATTACCTATTATGCTGAATGGGGTTTTCCTGATGGCTCAGACTGTAAGGAATCCACATGCAATTCAGGAGATTCAGGTTCGATCCCTGGGTCCTAAAGATCCCCTGGATGAGAGCATGGCAACCCACTGTGATATTCTTGCCTGGAGAATTCCATGGACAGAGGAGTCTGGTGGGCTACAGTCCATGAGGTCATAAGGAGTCCAACACGACTGAAACGACTTAGCATAAGCGAATCATGCTAAATGAGAGCATTATTCCAGGAGCTCGGCCATGTTCCCTATCCCTCTTCTTCCTTTTTCTTCTATATTTATCTCTCTCCTTTTTATGCTTGAAAATAATTTATTTACTTATTTGGCTGTGCCGGCATGTGGGATCTTCGATCTTTGTTGCAGCACATGGGATCATTTGAACTCTTAGTTGCAGCGTGTGGGATCTAGTTCTCTGACCAAGGATAGAAACTGGGCCCCCTGCACTGGGAGCACAGAAGGAACCAGCAGGGAAGTCCGCTGCTTGAAAATAATTTTTAGGACTCTGTAACAGATTTTTCAGCAAGGAATTACAAACTCAGAATACAAAAGCCTGTTAATTTTTCCTAAAAGGATGAGAGAAATAGTCTATTCATCATACGCTTTTTCCCCCACTCCAGAGAAACCCCAGTACTAGGGAAAGGGGCAAAATCTGTGTGTTGGATGCTGCTGGACTCTGTGGAGACGATGATCAGCGAGATTGCTGGGGCCTTGCCCTAATGCAGGGCACGTGCTAATGGAGAAGATAGACAAAGAGACAAAAATAAATGAGATACAGTGTGCGGTTATAATAACTGCTAAGAAGGGAAAAAAGAAGGGACTGGTGGAGAAAATCATTGGAATCGTGGGATCTGCTCTCAGTTAGGTGGCCAGGAGAAGCTCTCGGAGAGGAAGATATAAGCTGATTCATGGCTTCCCAGGTGGTTTAGTGGTAAGGAATCCACCTGCCAAGCAGGAAACTCGAGTTGGATTCCTGGGTCAGAAGGATCCCCCAGAGAAGGAAATGGCAACCCACTCCAGTTTCTTGCCTGGGAAATCCTATAGACAGAGGATCCTAGCGGGCTACAGTCCATGGGGTCACAAAAGAGTTGGACACGACTGAGTGACTAAACCACCACCACTGTGGAAAGGGGGATGAACCAGGAGTGAACTAGCTGCTGAGGAGGAATTCCAGACAGGGATAGGGCGTGGCCAAGTCAAGGCAAGAATGAGGACTTACCTGTGTGGTCTCATGGGGACCAATTAATTTCTCAACACCTAATCCTGTCATTTTCTTTTTTATTCAACATATTTATTTGTTTCTATGTGGGAGGCATAATTCTAGCCAATGGGATTAAACAGTCCCTGAACAGAAAGAATTTATCGTCCAGGAAGGAAAACTTGCCAGTCAACTGGAAATGACTAATCAGAGTAAAAAGAGGCTTTATATGAGAAGCACACCTACTACCAATTCATGTGGGGCTAATGAACCAGGAAAGGTTTGCCTACACAGGTAATGTCCAAGCAGACACCTGGGCATAAGGGAAATTATATGTCATTAACAGGGCATGGAAACACAGGGAGTGTAATTGTCACCTTTCATTGGATTGGAAGAGTTGAATAAATGACTTCAGCATCTCTATGGTTGAATTGTGTTCCCCCCATATTCATATGGGCTTCCCCAGTGACTCAGCAGTAAAGACATCCACCTGCAGTGCAGGAGCTGCAGGGAACGTGGGTTCAATCCTTGGGTCAGGAAGATCCCCTGGAGGAGGACATGGCAGCCCACTCCAGTATTCTTACCTGGAGAATCCATGGACAGAGGAGCCTAGTGGGCTACAGTCCATAGCGTCACAAAGAGTTGGACATGACTGAAGCAACTTCGCACACACATGCATGTTTATATGCTGAGAACTGGTACCTCAGAATGTGACTTTACGTGGAATCAGGGTCATAGCATATGCCAATTAGCTAAAATGAGGCTATTATTATGGGCCCTAATCCAATATGACTGGTATCTTATAAAAAGGGGACATTTGGACATAGGGACACATAAAAAAGGAAGATAATGTGAAGGGGCATGTGGAAAAAACATCTCTAAGCCAGGGAGAGAGGACTGGAACAGATCCTACCCCCTGGAAAAAACACTTGGCTCACATCTTGTGAACAATGAGATAATAAATTTCTGTTGTTTAAGTCACCCAATTTGTGGTATTTTGTAACTGCAGCCCTACTAAGCTAATATAAACGTAAACTAGGAAGTACCTACATGATTGTCTTAAATGAGAGGAACATACAGAAATGAACATACAGAAAGTATATGTGTTATGTATATGCGCTCATTTGTGTCCAACTCTTTTCCACCCCGTGGTCTGTAGCCCATCAGACTCCTCTGTCCATGAAATTTTCCAGGCAAGCATGCTGGAGTAGGTTACCATTGATTTCTCAAGGGGATCTTGCTGACCCAGGAATTGAACCCAAGTCTCTTGAATTTCCTGCATTGGCAGGCAGATTCTTTACCACTGCACCATCTGGGAAGTCACAGAATGTATATATATTCACCTATAACTTGGTAATGTATCCTAAAAGAGCACACACACAAACAAAAATATTACACCTTTGGGAGAAAATATTTGTGAAAGATGTATCTGATAAAAGACTGGTAGCCAAGAATAGACAAAGAATGTTTCAAAATTTTCAGCAGTAAAGAAACAAACAAGTCAACTAGAAACTGGCCAAAGAACTCAAGCCCTCATCAAATGTGATATATATGTGTGTGTGTGTGTGTGTGTGTGTGTGTGTGTGTCTGTGTGTTAGTCAGTCCTGTCCAACTCTTTGCAACCCCATGGACTGTAGCCTGCCAGGCTCCTCTGTCCACAGGATTCTCCAGGCAAGAATACGGGAATGGGTTGCCATTCCCTTCTCCAGATGATATACAGATGGCAAATAAACATATGCAAATATGCTTCACATCATGTTATTAGGAAAATGCAAACTGAAATAACAGTGAGATACCACTGCATACGTATTAGAATGGCTAAAATCTGGAACACTGACACCACTAAATGCTGAAAAGGGTATGGAATAAAAGGAAAACAAAATGATACAGCTGTGTTAAAGGCAGCTTGGCAGTTTCTTCCCTGAAGAAGGAAATGGCAACCCACTCCATTATTCTTGCCTGGAACATCTCATGGACAGAGGAGCCTGGCAGGCTACAGTCCATAGGATCTCACAGAGTCGGATACAACTGAAGTAACTTGGCACGCATAAATGTTCTTGCCTGGAAAATCCCTTGGACAAAGGAACCTGGTGGGCTACAGTCTATGTGTTGCAAAGAGTCTGACACAACTGAGTGACTAAACAACAACAAGCATACTCATATTATCCAGCAATTGTATCTCCGTATTTATCTAAGAGAACCAAAAATTTATGTGCACCCAAAAACCTGCACAGAGATGTTTATAGCATTTTTATTTACCATTGCTAAGAGTTAGAAGAAACCAAGATGTCGTTCAGCAGTCAAATGGATTCACAGACTGCAATACATTCAGACAATGGAATATTGATTAGTACTAAAGAGAAATGACCTATCAAGTCATGAAGACAATGAAGAAACTTAAACATATATTACTAAATGAAAGAGGCCAATTTGAAAAGGTTCCATACTGTATGATTCCAACTATATGACATTCTGGGAAAGGCAAAATTGTGGAGACAGTAAAATGATCAGTGGTCTGCAAAGTTTAGGGTGGGGAGGAAGGATGAATAGGTGGAATGCAGCCTAACTTTAGGGTAGGTAAGCTATTGTCTACAATACCATAATGGAGGAGACATGTACATTCACCAAACCCATACAGTATATACCGCAGAAATCAATTTTAATGTGAACTCTGGACATTAGATGACAATGATGTATCAGTGTGCCAGCACTTGTAATAAATGTTCCATTCTGGTGAGGATGTTGCAAATAGGGGAAGCTACAATGTGTGGAGGTAGGAGGTATGTGGGAACTCTCTGCACTTTCCTCTCAATGTTGTTGTGACTCTAAGTTCAGTTCACTTCAGTCGCTCAGTCGTGTCTGACTCTTTGCAACCCCCTGAACCGAAGCATGCCAGGCCTCCTTGTCCATCACCAACTCCAAGAGTCCACCCAAACCCATGTTCATCAAGTCGGTGATGCCATCCAGCCATCTCATCCTCTGTCGTCCCCTTCTCCTCCTGCGCCCAATCCTTCCCAGCATCAGGATTTTTTCCAGTGAGTCAGCTCTTTGAATCAGGTGGCCAAACTATTGGAGTTTCAGCTTCAACATCAGACCTTCCAATGAACACCCAGGACTGATCTCCTTTAGGATGGACTGATTGGATCTCATTGCAGTCCAAGGGACTCTCAAGAGTCTTCTCCAACACCGCAGTTTAAAAGCATCAGTTCTTCGGCGCTGAGCCTTTTTCACTGTCCAACTCTCACATCCATACATGACTACTAGAAAAACCATAGCCTTGACCAGATGGACCTTTGTTGACAAAATAATGTCTCTGCTTTTCAATATGCTATCCAGGTTGGCCATAACTTTCCTTCCAAGGAGTAGGCGTCTTTTGATTTCATGGCTGCAATCACCATCTGCAGTGATTTTGGAGCCTCCAAAAATAAAGTCTGACACTTTTCCCACTGTTTCCCCATCTATTTCCCAAGAAGTGATGGGACCATATGCCATGATCTTAGTTTTCTAAATGTTGAGCCTTAAGCCAACTTTTTCACTCTCCTCTTTCACTTTCATCAAGAGGCTCTTTAGTTCCTCCTCACTTTCTGCCATAAGGATATTGTCATCTGCGTATCTAAGGTTATTGATATTTCTCCCAGAAATCTTGATTCCAGCTTGTGTTTCTTCCAGCCCAGAGTTTCTCATGATGTACTCTGCATACAAGTTAAATAAGCAGGGTGAGAATATACAGCCTTGACATACTCCTTTTCCTATTTGGAACCAGTCTATTGTTCCATGTCCAGTTCTAACTGTTGCTTCTTGACCTACATACAGGCTTCTCAAGAGACAGGTCAGATGGTCTGGTATTCCCATCTCTTTCAGAATTTTCCGCACTTTATTGTGATCCACACAGTCAAAGGCTTTGGCATAGTCAATAAAGCAGAAGTAGATGTTTTTCTGGAATTCTCTTGTTTTTTCGATAATCCAGTGAATGTTGGCAATTTGATCTCTGGTTCCTCTGTCTTTTCTAAAACCAGCTTGAACATCTGGAAGTTCACAGTTCATGTATTGCTGAAGCCTGGCTTGGAGAATTTTGAGCATTACTTTACTAGCTTGTGAAATGAGTGCAATTATGTGGTAGTTTGAGCATTCTTTGGCATTGCCTTTCTTTGGGATAGGAATGTAAACTGACCTTTTCCAGTCCTGTGGCCATGTGACCCTAAACCCGCTCTAAAAGTAAGGTCCGGGCTTCCATGGTGGTCCAGTGGTTAAGACTGCATGTTTCTAATGCACAAGTTGTAGGTTCAAGCTCTGACTGGGGAACTAGGATCCCACATTTCACACAACCAAAAAAACTTTTTAAAAAAGATTTACTTTAAAAAAATGCTGTACCTTGTTTCTTAGATCTCTTTAATTTAATATACAAAGTATGTGAAAGCAAGCTTAATCTTCCTAGTTTGGTAAAGACAAAGCATGACATTTCTCTTGACTGTTCAAAGAAAACCTTTATAGGTAAATCTGCAGCTTTGTATTTCGTTCTTGGTAATTACATTATCAAGTTCTATGTTTTATTGCATAAGTTAACACTTGGGATTCACAACCAGTCTAAACTGGAAATTTAAAAGACACATAATTTTTTTAAAAGAAAGTTTTCTCCAATAATATTGATCTTAGCCATGAGCCACCTTTTATTTATCTTAATATTCATTGGACCTTATTAAAATTAAAGAAAAAAATTTTCTCTACAAGACTGGGTAATGAAAATAAAAAGAAAATTCTTAAATAGCAAGCAGATATTTGTGTACATAGGGTAGCATGTGTGTGTGCATGCACACTTAGTCATGTCTGACTCTGCAACCCCATAGACTGTAGCCTGCCAGTCTCCTTTGTCCATGGAATTTCCCAGGCAAGAATACTGGAGTGAGTTGCTATGAATGCTCTGGTTTAAATCGTTTGCGGAATGAGTGAGATGTCCTTAGAGATTTTAAATACTCAGAATATGCATGGGAGTAAATCCACTTTTTTTTCCCTCCCTACCTTCCATTTCTCTATTTAAAAATTAATACATGAAATGACAAGAGAAAGAAATAGACTCATTTTTTTGTAGTCATCAAAACATGCAGAAGTGCCCTCAATTTGCTACCTTTTATTCTAAATTTCTGAAGATATCCACAGATTGGACGAAAGGCATTTCTTGTGAAAAGTTCATTAGTTGTTGTTAGAGGAGGATTCTCTTAGCTTATTTAGATTGACCAGTGGTCCTCACTCTTGACAGCACATTAAAATCACCTGGAAAGATATCTTTGTTTGGTTTCTTTGTTTATTTAAGTATCTGAAACTCAAATCCCAGAGATTTGGATTTAATTGGCCTGGGGTGGGGCCCAGATATCAGTAATTTTTTTTTTTTTAACTTTATAACTGGTTGAAGTTGAGAACCTCTGACCTAAGCTGTGTTTCTCCTCCTTGGCTAGTCAGCAGAATCACCAGGGGCAATTGTTAAAAATGTAGCTTCCTTGGTCACTCCCTCAAGAATCTGATTCCTTAAGTCTGAAGTGGACCAGAAGAATCTGTACTTTTTTTTTTTTTTAATTGTTTTTGCCATACATTGTCATGATATCACCATGGGTTTACATATGCTTCCCCTCCGGAACCCCCCTCCCTCCTCCCTACCCCCCCGGGAAATCTCGCTGCACCAGCCCCGAGCATCAATCCTGGGCTGGCAATTGATTAGACACATGACAATTAACATGCTTCAATGCCCTTCTCTCATATCATCCCACCCTTACCCTCATCCACAAAGTCCACGAGTCTATTCTATACATCTGCGTTCCTTTTGCTGTCTCGCATGTTGGGTTCTCGTTACCGTCTTTCTAAATTCCATATAAATGCGTTAATATACTGTATTGTTGTTTTTGCTTCTGGCTTACTTCACTCTGGATAATGGGCTCCAGTTTCGTCCATCTGAGTAGAATTGCTTCAAATGAATTTTTTTTTAATGCTGAGTAATATTCCATTGTGTATATGTACCACAGCTTTCTTATCCATTCATCAGTTGATGGGCATCTAGGTTGCTTCCATGTCTTGGCTATTGTAAACAATGCAGCGATGAACATTGGGGTACACGTGGCTCTTTCAATTCTGGTTTCCTTGGTGTATATGCCCAGCAGTGGGATTGCTGGGTCATATGGCAGGTCTATTTGCAGCTTTTTAAGGAACCTCCACACTGTTTTCCATAGTGGCTGTACTAGTTTGCATTCCCACCAACAGTGTAAGAGGGTTCCCTTTTCTCCACATCCTCTCCAGCATTTATTGCTTGTAGACTTTTGGATGGCAGACATTCTGACTGATGTAAAGTGGTACCTCATTGTGGTTTTGATTTGCATTTCTAGACAGTATGGTACTGGCACAAAGACAGAAATATAGATCAATGGAACAGAATAGAAAGCCTAGAGATAAATCCACGCATCTATGGACACCTTATCTTTGACAAAGGAGGCAAGAATATACAATGGAGAAAAGAAAAGCTCTTTAACAAGTGGTGCTGGGAAAACTGGACAGCCACTTGTAAAAGAATGAAACTAGATCACTTTCTAACACCATACACAAAGATAAACTCAAAATGGATCAAAGATCTAAGCATAAGACCAGAAACTATAAAACTCCTAGAGGATAACATAGGCAAAACACTCTCTGCCATAACCCAAAGCGGGATACTCCATGACCCACCTCCCAGAATATTGGAAATAAAAACACGAATAAACAAATGGGACCTAATTAAAATTAAAAGCTTTTGCACAACAAAGGAAACTATAAGCAAGGTGAAAAGACAGTCTTCAGAATGGGAGAAAATAATAGCCAATGAAGCAACAAACAATTAATCTCAAAAATATACAAACAACTCCTGCAGCTCCATTCTAGAAAAATAAACAACCCAATTAAAAAGTGGGCCAAAGAACTTAACAGACATTTCTCCAAAGAAGATATAAAAATGGCTAACAAACACATGAAAAGATGCTCAACATCACTCATTATCAGAGAATCTGTACTTTTAACAAGCACTCTGGGTGTTTTGATAATCAGCCAAGTTTGAGAAACACAGGAGACATCCAATACAAATGCTAAACTAGCTCAACTGGTCTGTTTTTTGTTTGATGACAAAATTCCCTCCAATTCATCTTACTGCTGCCTCTCATTGAAAAAACAAAGTTTTTCTTTTAAAATTTTCTACCTTTTCCTTGCATATGTGTTTGTGCATATGTATTTGGTTTAACTAACCATCCATCCCTTTCAGAGCATTCAAGGACCAATTCACAATATTCATTTTATGCACAGTCACAGATGCCCACAACATAAAAAAAAACTAAATAGCGGCAAAATATTTGTGTATTTTTAATCACTCTAAATATTGGAAAGAATTTTTAAAATGATATTTTTCTTTAGGGAAAAGTGCTTTGCAATCAGATGCTACTTTCTTCCTTGACTGGATCACCATATTCTACCCACATGAATTTAGGGTTCTTAAATGACATTCTCAGAGTCTGACACTGAATATAGAATGCATACGATCAAGCACTTTCCTTCAATTTCCTTCAAGTCCCCCCTGTCAGAACACCTTGTCTTCATCCTCATTTGGGAGGTAACACCTAGTGGCTCAGATGGTAAAGAATCTGCCTGCAATGCAGGAAAGCTGGGTTCAGTCCCTGGGTTGGGAAGATTCCCCTGGAGAAGGGAATGGCAACCCACTCCAGTATATTGGCCTGGAGAATTCCATGAATAGAGGAGCCTGGCAAGCTGCAGTCCATGGAGTCAAAAAGAAATCAAATGACTGAGCGACTAACACTTTCGTCACTAACTGGGGTTTGGAAGGAAGCTACATTCTGCTGACTAGACTTTTCAAGCGACTCTGCCCAGTGAGATTCTGTAAAAGGTGTTTCTTGTTAGACAGGTGCCTTTCAGCCAAGACTCAAATTGCAATTACCAAGTTTCTGGGGTGGGGTGAGATGGAAGGAATTCTGTCTATATTTTCATAGTTTAAATGTTATAAGCAGCATTCTAATTTACAGTATCTATTAAGCACACTTGTATTTCTTAAATCAGCATGGAATTCTAGAAGTATGCATTTCACATAGAAAGATTTCTTTGGAACTTGTATTCAGGAAATAAACCTCAAGTTGCTGCTTCAAGCATACTAGGATTTCCAGATTTAACAAACAAACAAAAATGAATAAAACAGCATCATCACCAATGAAAATAATGACAAAATAAAGGGGCAAGAACCCACAGAGGTCTCTTTCTCTATTTTCCTTTTCTGCTGTACCTGTGGCTGTTTTTCACTTGAATTTTCAGGCCCTCTATAATTAGACTTTTTACTTAGATACCAACATGTTTATTTTGTTTTAATTCTTTACAAGAAAGTGAAACATGTTGATATATTTTCTTTCATTTTTTTTTCTCACAATCGGAAAAAGAGTAAGATTGTCCTAGTCTAAAAACAAAACAAATAGAATAAATAATGTTATCCCTGTTGGTTGTTAAATAACCAATTCTCCAGAAAAAATATTTTTGAAAAAAATGTTCTGATTTAGAGCCTATGATGTTTGGCATGGGGTAAATACTCCCACCATTGTTGATTTCAGGCTACCAGTGTGATGTCTCTGAGAGCAGATTTGGAAGAGATGTGCATAGTTGGGGATAAAAAACCGGGACACACACCTTCAGTGCATCCCTGGCGGGAACGTTATGAGCATTTATTCATTTAATTTAATCCATTATAACCTAATGAAGTGGAAGAAGAAACTTAAAATCAATTGAGTTTGGGTCTTGCCCTAGCTCCTTACTAGCCATGTGAACTCAGGCAAGTAACTTCATTCTCTCTGATCCTGAGTCCTTCTCACTAATGTATTTAAATCTTTCTCTATAACCATCTCCTTTTGAATGTTTTCTGCTTCTCAGCATGTTTCAAAACAAGTGTAAAGCAATTCATGTTGCTAGCATGTACTTTGATATGATGTAATGAAAATGGCACTTTTACTGAAATTTAATCATGGGAAAAATATCAGACAAATCCCGTAGGACACACAGTCTCTGACCAGTACTCTTTAGAACAGTCAAGGTCACTGACAGCAAGGACAGTGTAAGAGACTACTACAGTCAAGAAGAACCTAGAAGACGTACTTACTGAATGTTATATGATAACCCTGATGGAAGGCTGGAACAGAAAAAGGAAGCAAAATAAAAGCTAAAGGAAAATCTGAATAAAGCATGGACTTTAGTTAATAATGTATCAATCTTGGCTCACCAATTATAAGAAATGTACCACATAATAATAGTAGGAGAAAGTGAGTATAGAGTGTGTAGGAACTCTGTACTCTTCTTGAAACTTTTCTAGAAGATTGAAACTGTTCTGAAACATAACAAGAACAACAACAAAAAAATTCAAGTGCAAAATTTTCCCTGTGGAATAAATATTTGGAAAAACTATTATATAATAGCACCACTGAATCCTCTCTTCCATAGGATGGAAATTCCCAGTTTCTTTAATGATCCTTTATGTGTTACATCTTCAAGTTCCTCCATCCTGGGAGTCTCTCATCATTTCCTAAATAAGCATTGTTCTTCACACTGTTTTTGGTTTTGGTTATAAGCTTCTCTGAGGATCGTTCTTCCTTTGGATCCCTTTAGTTGCTTAACTTCACTTCATCTTTCAAGGGCCACTCAAACAGCACCTCCTCCTTTGTGACGCACCAAATCTAATGCACTGCTTTCCTATTCACCGTGCCAAATGACTCTCTTCTTTATACTCTCATGACATTTGTTCGTAGCTCCTATTACATCATGCAGTGTTATAATTTTTCTCATCTGTTTCTTTTTTCACACTTTAACAAGAGGCCATGTCTGTAATCCTGGAAAACCTAGAAAAGCACCAGATACAAAGAAGGGGCATGCTAATTTCAGTTGATAAAGTTGGTCCTACATAGACTAGCTGGTAACACTAATCCATTTTGGTAAGTTCTCTGTTCAAATTTACAGTTGTTGCTGGGTATCCAAGGGGGACTGGTTCCAAGACGCCCCACTCACACCACTGAGGATACCAAAATCTGTGGATGTTCAAGTCCCTTATATAAAATGACATAGGACAATTGGGTCTTGATATCCATGGGTTGGAATCCAAGGAGGGTAACTGCAACCATGGGTGGGGGCACTGTGTCCACATGCCTCTTTTAGATCAGATGTTCTGTATCCTCTTTTCACTTATCTAATTCCTATCTACCTTTCAATTCTCCATTTACAAGATACACTTTCTTTCTGAACTTCCATTTCACTTATAGTTAGTGAGGCACCATTAACTTGTTTATCCTTGTTTTTATGCACACTTACTTTGATTTCAGGACTATTTTCTTGGTCTATGCTTGAAGTCCTTGGTCTATGCTTGGTCACCTAATACTGGCTAAGATGTTCTGATGGTCTAGTTTTCTGATTATCCTCCTGTTCTGTGAATGTCCTTCTTTATACTAGAAAACTAAAATTGTGACCAATATTTAGCATGTGCTCATGTATTTAATCGGAGAAGGCAATGGCACCCCACTCCAGTACTCTTGCCTGGAAACTCCCATGGATGGAGGAGCCCGGTAGGCTGCAGTCCTTGGGGTCGCTAAGAGTTGGACACGACTGAGCGACTTCACTTTCACTTTTCACTTTCATGCACTGGAGAAGGAAATGGCAACCCACTCCAGTGTTCTTGCCTGGAGAATCCCAGGGACGGGGGAGCCTGGTGGGCTGCTGTCCTTGGAGCTGCACAGAGTCGAACACGACTGAAGTGACTGAGCAGCAGCAGCAACAGCCCTGGTGGCTCAGACAGTAAAAAATTTGCCTGCAGCGCGGGACCCAGGTTTGATCCCTGGGTCTGGAAGATCCCCTGGAGAAGAGAATGGCACCCCACTGCAGTATTCTTGCCTGGAGAATTCCATGAAGAGAGGAGCTTCATGGGTTACAGTCCATGAGATTGCAAAGAGTTGGACACGACTGGGAACTAACACTTTCTTTCATATATTTCTTGTTCTGTTCTCTCTTTGAAACATAGGCATTTTGTCCACTTCACAACATTGTAAGCATTTTTTAGGGCATAAGTGTTTTCCCCTACAATTTTTGTTTTTCTCTCATTCCCAGGCAGTGTGATAGACACATAGCAAATCCTTATTGATGAATAGGGGTCTTATTCTAATTCACACTGTCTGATGACCTGGAAAAATACTGGGCCCATTCCGTTCTGAATCCAAACTCTGTGAGTTAAGTCTGGGAGTTCCTACAGTCAGCACTTTCTAGACTCACTTTCCCTAAATTATTCCACAGCTGGAGAATTGTGTGTTACCAATTGATTACAGAAGTATCTACAATGCAACAATAATTTGAGTCCAGTGCTAACTGAGGCTATTTCATAAAGGGAGTATGCTTTAAAGGGTGTGGTTTCTTTTGTTTAACATTAATCACTCTTAATCCATTTACATAAAAGGATATATTTACATGGTTAATACAAATGTAAAGTGTAGATATGTATTTTTAATGTAACTGAGTCCACAAATATTCATGGGGCACTATCTTACCTTTCTCCATCAATCACTGTTTTATGCATTATATATTCTATGAGTTAAAAATTTTTATATATTCTATTAATGAAAATAACACTATCAGGGCTTCAGCAAAACAGACCTTAGAATTCTTTTCTTTCTGAATAAAGGTAAAATAGCAAAAGAATCAGCACAATAGTTGAGACCAAGTTGAGATAAAGCTGAGTTCTTTCACTGTACCTGAGACCTCTGATCAGTCTCAGGAGAAGCACAGTGAGCAGCCAGGCACATCTTTGAAGTAGAAATATTCTCAGAAACAGTCTAGTTCACATGCGCATAGGAAAGCTTTTACTAAAACACAAAACACTTTACAAAGTGTTTCTCTATTCACACGGGAGAACATGTTTTTTTTTTTTTTATTATTATTGTTTTTGCCATACATTGTTATGATATCACCATGGGTTTACATATGCTTCCCCTCCGGGTCCCCCCTCCCTCCTCCCTCCCCCCTGGGAAATATCGCTGCACCAGTCCCGAGCATCAATCCTAGGCTGGCGATTGATTAGACACATGACATTAACTTGCTTCAATGCCCTTCTCCCATATCATCCCACCCTTACCCTCATCCACAAAGTCCACAAGTCTATTCTATACATCTGCGTTCCTATGTTGTCTCCCATGTTGGGTTCTCATTACTGTCTTTCTAAATTCCATATATATGTGTTAATATACTGTATTGTTGTTTTTGCTTCTGGCTTACTTCACTCTGGATAATGGGCTCCAGTTTCGTCCATCTGAGTAGAATTGCTTCAAATGAATTTTTTTTTAATGCTGGGAGAACATGTTTTGTTTGATCATGCACAGCAGTTTCTGTTTCCCATTCTCATTTTTCTAATTATCTTCCTGTATATGACTCAAGATGTAAAGAATCCACCTGCCAACGCAGGAGAATTGGGTTTGATCCTGGTCGAGGAGATCCCTTAGAGAAGGAAATGGCAACCCGCCACTATATTCTTGCCTGGGAGATCTCACCATGGACAGAGGAGCTTGTTGGACAACAGTCCATGCAGTTGCAAAGAGTTAGACACTGCTAAACAACTAAACAACAACACTACATGTAAGAAGTAGCAGCAGTTCATAGCAGTCCTTGTAAGGACCAACCATTTAATCCCTCTTCTTTACTCTTTGAGCCTTAGGCAGCAGCAGGACCACTGATTTGATGATTTGACAGTCTGTTCAGTTAACCTCAGTTCAGTCGCTCAGTAGTGTTCAACTCTTTGCGACCCCATGAACTGCAGCACACCAGGCCTCCCTGTCCATCACCACCTCCTGGAGTTTACGCAAACTCATGTCCATGGAGTCGGTGATGCCATCCAACCATCTCATCCTCTGTCATCCTTGTCTCCTCCTGCCCTCAGTCTTTCCCAGCATCAGGGTTTTTTTCCAATGAGTCACCTCTTCACATCAGGTGGCCAAAATATTGGAGTTTCAACTTCAACATCAGGCCTTCCAATGAACACCCAGGACTGATCTCCTTTAGGATGGACTGATTGGATCTCCTTGCAGTCCAAGGGACTCTCAAGAGTCTTCTCCAACACCACAGTTCAAAAGCATCAAATTTTTGGCGCTCAGCTTTCTTTATAGTCCAACTCTCACATCCATACATGACTACTGGAAAAACCATAGCCTTGACTAGACAGACCTTTGTTGAAAAAGTAATGTCTCTGCTTTTTAATATGCTATCTAGGTTGGTCATAACTTTCCTTCCAAGGAGTAAGGGTCTTTTAATTTAATGGCTGCACTCACCATCTGCAGTGATTTTGGAGCCCCCAAAATAAAGTCAACCACTGTTTCCCCATCTATTTGCCATGAAGTGATGGGACCGGATGCCATGACTTAGTTTTCTGAATGTTGAGCTTTAAGCCAACTTTTTCACTCTCCTCTTTCACTTTCATCAAGAGGCTCTTTAGTTCCTCCTCACTTTCTGCCATAAGGGTGTTGTCATCTGCGTATCTAAGGTTATTGATATTTCTCCCAGAAATCTTGATTCCAGCTTGTGCTTCTTCCAGCCCAGAGTTTCTCATGATGTACTCTGCAAACAAGTTAAATAAGCAGGGTGACAATATACAGCCTTGACGTACTCCTTTTCTTATCTGGAACCAGTCTGTTGTTCCATGTCCAGTTCTAACTGTTGCTTCTTGACCTGCATACAGATTCTCAAGAGACAGGTCAGATGGTCTGGTATTCCCATCTCTTTCAGAATTTTCCACATTTTATTGTGATCCACACAGTCAAAGCATTGCCTTTCTTTGGGATTGGAATGAAAACTAACCTTAGATAAGAACAAATTCTTAGGGGCACTTCATGAAACACTATTCAAAATCTGATCAATAGACATTTATTTTTATGACATCCAAAACAAGCTACAAGAACCTTGGGGAAATGGGTTTTAGTTTTAGTTCAAGAGTGAAAGAAATTAGGAATGGTTCCATTGAGTGTGAATCACATTTGCTATAGAAATGACAACACATATTTCAGTCTAGCCAAAAATCAATTTATAAAGCTCTGGGTGAGTTCATGGCTGTTACTTCAGAAATATCAGTTTCTCAGAAGAGAAGATTAGTGTTTCAATGGACTTATTAGGCAGAAATACTTTTGCAGTCAACAGACTCAATCACAAAGTTACAAAAGGCTAGAAATTCAGTGTAAAAACTTTCTCATCTCAAGAAGCTCCATTAAAGAAAGGCTTTTAGTTATTAACTTGTTTGGTGTGTTCTATAACTATAAGGAAACTGGTGTGCCAGTTTCCTTATAGTTTCAGATATGTGCCAATACATAAAAAAGAACATAGACATCATTTAAAAATACAATGGCTTGGTAGTTGTGAAAAGTGCTATACATCATGATTAGGTAAATAATTCAAATTAAAATTATAATTTTTAACTTAGTAACATAGAAAGATTGTTAGTGATATAACTTTTGATCCTGGTGAGAGTGTTTATTGTTGCATTCATTGTCAGTAAGAATGTACACAGGTAACATCACTCATTATTAGAAAAACGCAAATAAAACCACAATGAGGGACAACCTGGATGAAATGGACAAATTCCTAGAAAAGTACAACTTTCCAAGACTAAACCAGGAAGAGATAGATAATATTAATAGACCCATCACAAGCACGCAAATTGAAACCGTAATCAGAAATCTTCCAAAAAACAAAAGCCCAGGACCAGATGGCTTCACAGCTGAATTCTACCAAAAATTTAGAGAAGAGCTAACACCTATTCTACTCAAACTCTTCCAGAAAATTGCAGAGGAAGGTAAACTTCCAAACTCATTCTACGAGGCCACCATCACCCTAGTTCCAAAACCCGACAAAGATGCCACCAAAAAAGAAAACTACAGGCCGATATCACTGATGAACTTAGATGCAAAAATCCTTAACAAAATTCTAGCAAAGAGAATCCAACAACACATTAAAAAAATCATACATCATGATCAAGTAGGCTTTATCCCAGGGATGCAAGGATTCTTCAATATTTGCAAATCAATCAACGTAATACACCACATTAACAAATTGAAAAATAAAAATCACATGATTATCTCAATAGAGGCAGAGAAAGCCTTTGACAAAATTCAACATCCATTTATGATAAAAACCCTCCAAAAAGCAGGAATAGAAGGAACATACCTCAACATAATAAAAGCTATATATGACAAACCCACAGCAAACATTATCCTCAATGGTGAAAAGCTGAAGCATTCCCCCTGAAGTCAGGAACAAGACAAGGGTGCCCACTCTCACCACTACGTTTCAACATAGTTTTGGAAGTCTTGGCCACAGCAATCAGAGCAGATAAAGAAATCAAAGGAATCCAGATTGGAAAAGAAGAAGTAAAAGTCTCTCTGTTTGCAGATGACATGATCCTCTATATTGAAAACCCTAAAGACTCTACGAGAAAATTACTAGAGCTAATCAGTGAATATGGCAAAGTTTCAGGATACAAAATCAACACACAGAAATCCCTGGCATTCCTATACACTAACAATGAGAAATCAGAAAGAGAAATTAAGGAAACAATTCCATTCACCATCGAAACAAAAAGAATAAAATACTTAGGAGTATTTCTACCTAAAGAAACAAAAGACTTGTATATAGAAAACTATAAAACATTAATGAAAAAAATCAAAGAGGACACAAACAGATGGAGAAATGTGCCGTGTTCGTGGATTGGAAGAATCAATATAGTGAAAATGAGTATACTACCCAAAGCAATCTATAGATTCAATGCAATTCCTATCAAGCTACCAGAGGTCTTTTTCAGAGAATTAGTACAAATAATTTCACAATTTGTATGGAAATACAAAAAACCTCGTATAGCCAAAGCAATCTTGAGAAAGAAGAATGGAACTGGAGGAATCAGCCGACCTGACTTTAGGCTATACTACAAATCCACAGTCATCAAGACAGTATGGTACTGGCACAAAGACAGAAATATAGATCAATGGAACAAAATAAAAAGCCCAGAGATAAATCCACGCATCTATGGATACCTTAACTTTGCCAAAGGAGGCAAGAATATACAATGGAGAAAAGACAACCTCTTTAACAAGTGGTGCTGGGAAAACTGGACAGCCACTTGTAAAAGAATGAAACTAGAACACTTTCTAACACCATACACAAAGATAAACTCAAAATGGATCAAAGATTTAAGCATAAGACCAGAAACTATAAAACTCCTAGAGGAAAACATAGGCAAAACACTCTCTGACATACACCAAAGCGGGATCCTCCATGACCCACCTCCCAGAATATTGGAAATAAAAGCACGAATAAACAAATGACCCCCAATTAAAATTAAAAGCTTCTGCACAACAAAGGAAACTATAAGCAAGGTGAAAAGACAGCCTTCAGAATGGGAGAAAATAATAGCCAATGAAGCAAGGGACAAACAATTAATCTCAAAAATATACAAACAACTCCTGCAGCTCCATTCTAGAAAAATAAACAACCCAATCAAAAAGTGGGCCAAAGAACTTAACAGACATTTCTCCAAAGAAGACATAAAAATGGCTAACAAACACATGAAAAGATGCTCAACATCACTCATTATCAGAGAAATGCAAATCAAAACCACAATGAGGTACCACTTTACACCAGTCAGAATGGCTGCCATCCAAAAGTCCACAAGCAATAAATGCTGGAGAGGATGTGGAGAAAAGGGAACCCTCTTACACTGTTGGTGGGAATGCAAACTAGTACAGCCACTATGGAAAACAGTGTGGAGGTTCCTTAAAAAACTGCAAATAGACCTGCCATATGAGCCAGCAATCCCACTGCTGGGCATATACACCGAGGAAACCAGAATTGAAAGAACCACGTGTACCCCAATGTTCATCACTGCATTGTTTACAATAGCCAGGACATGGAAGCAACCTAGACGCCCATCAACTGATGAATGGATAAGAAAGCTGTGGTACATATACACAATGGAATATTACTCAGCATTAAAAAAAAAAATTCATTTGAATCAGTTCTACTCAGGTGGACGGAACTGGAGCCCATTATCCAGAGTGAAGTAAGCCAGAAAGAAAAACAACAATACAGTATACTAATGCATATATATGGAATTTAGAAAGATGGTAACGAGAACCCAACATGCGAGACAGCAAAAGGAACGCAGATGTATAGAATAGACTCGTGGACTCTGTGGATGAGGGCAAGGGTGGGATGATATGGGAGAATGGCATTGAAACATGTTAATTATCATATGTGTAATCAATCACCAGCCCAGGATTGATGCTCGGGGCTGATGCATCGAGATTTCCCAGGGGGAGGGAGGAGGGAGGGAGGAGGGAGGGGGGTTCTGGAGGGGGAGCATATGTAAACCCACGGCGATATCATGTCATTGTATGGCAAAACTAAAAAAAAAAAACCACAATGAGGTATTATCTCATGCTGGTCTGAATGGCTGCCATCAAAAAGTCTACAAAAAATAAATGCTGGTGTGGAGAAAAGGGAACCCTTTTTGCTCTGTTGGTGGGAATGCAAACTGTACAGCCACTATGGGAAACAGTGTGGAGATTCCTTGAAAAATGGAAATAGAACTGCCATACAACCCAGCAATCCCACTGCTGGGCATACACATGGAAGAAACTAGAACTGGAAGACACATGTACCCCAATGCTCATTGACACACTGTTTACAACAGCTAGGACATGGAAGCAACCTAGATGTCCATTTGCAGATGAATGGATAAGGAAGCTGTGGTACACATACACAGTGGAATATTACTCAGCTATAAGTTCGATGCATGAAGCAGTGTTCTCAAAGCCAGTGCTCTGGGACAACCCAGACAGATGGGTTGGGGAGGGAGGTGGGAAGAGGGTTCAGGATGGGGGGACACATGTGCATCCATGGCCAATTCATATCGATGTATGGCAAAAACCACCACAGTAATTAATTAATTAATTTTAGAAAAGAAAATACCCAGGTTGACAAAATTAGAAAAAAAATGTACACTGGTACTCTGCTTTTGTGACGCAAGTTGATTTTATATACCAAAAGCTATTAAGTCCCATTAAGTATTTTTGATCTAGAACTTTTACTTGTAGGATTCTATCTTGAAAAGATGCTCCTAAATCTAGAGAGAGCCTTCCCAGATAGCATGAGTGGTAAAGAACTTGCTTGCTAATGCAGGAGACAAGAGATGAGGATTTGATCCCTGGAGTGAGAAGATCCTCTGGAGGAGGAAATGGCAACTCACTCCAGTATTCTTGCCTGGAGAATCCCATGAACAGAGAAGCCTGGTGGGCTATAGTTCATAGGATTGTAAAGAGTCAGACACAACTTAAGCAACTTAGCAAACAAATCTAGAGAAGGGATTATCTATCAAGATGGTCTTTATAACCATAAAAATGAAAAATGAAATGACTTAGATACCCCGTATTAAGGAATTGGGTAAATCAATCATAAATCATTTATTTGAAGAAGTTTAATACAGTCACTGGCAAATCTATATAGGACTTATGACATAGGACAAATGTTTGTTTTATTTAATTAAGTGGACAAGGCATGCTATGTAATAATATTTATAGCACAGTGTAACAATGGTAAAAAATTCTATATACAGAAACTGGACTGGAGTCTATACCCTGGAAGATTACCTTTAGATCATAGGTGAAGATTTCCTTCCTCATTTTCTATCTTAACAAAGAGTTTAGGTAGGAAATATATATTTTTATGTTTAAAAATCAACACTTAAAAATATGATTTCTAATATGTAATATGAATAACTGACAGTAAAATTCCATCTGTTATTTTTTTTTTATTGTTTTTGCCATACATTGTCATGATATCACCATGGGTTTACATATGCTTCCCCTCCGGAACCCCCCTCCCTCCTCCCTCCCCCCCGGGAAATCTTGCTGCACCAGCCCAGAGCATCAATCCTGGGCTGGCGATTGATTAGACACATGACAATTAACATGCTTCAATGCCCTTCTCCCATATCATCCCACCCTTACCCTCATCCACAAAGTCCACGAGTCTGTTCTATACATCTGCGTTCCTTTTGCTGTCTCGCATGTTGGGTTCTTGTTACCATCTTTCTAAATTCCATATATATGCGTTAATATACTGTATTGTTTTTGCTTCTGGCTTACTTCACTCTGGATAATGGGCTCCAGTTTCGTCCATCTGAGTAGAATTGCTTCAAATGAATTTTTTTTTTAATGCTGAGTAATATTCCATTGTGTATATGTACCACAGCTGTTATTTAAAAATACTTTTTAAAAACTTAATTTTGAAAATCAGCACAGAAAATAATAATTGGAGGAAATATCAGAAAGAGAATCAAAGTCTAAAATATTCATTGTGTTTCTTTCCCAGGATGAAGTACTTTAATTTTTGAAACTGATAGTAGACTGTAAGCTTCATGAGGGCAGAGATGATATTTTTCCAGCTTCCATTCAGTAGCACCATGACTAGTGATTAGGAAACAAAAGGTGTTAATAAATGATTCATGGATAATCCACTGACGTTGTTGAAATGAGAATAAAGAAAAGGTCAGTTTACTGGGCATTACATAATTTGTTTTTCAAGACTCCTTTTCTGTCAATAGCTGACAACTGTCTTGGAGCAAGATCCTTCTCACCACTTATTGCCCGTGTGCTCTGGCCTTCCCTTGAGTTTAGCCTTTGGGGCAAAATTCTCCAGTGGGATTGTGTTTACTCCAACCAGTAAAAAGGAGACATGCTCTTTCAACTATGGATTACTGAACTACTGACTGTGGAGTTTCTGGTTACCATCTTTGGCTCTGCACTGAGAAAACTGAATGATAGTGAAACCAACAGAAAGTCAGCAGTAAGAGATGAAGAGAATTAATAGCTTTCTTTATTCACTTGTTTTTGGCTGCGCTGGGTCTTTGCTGTGGGGCACAGGCTTTTCCCTGTGGTGGCTTCTCTTGTTGAAGAGCACAGACTTCAGGCCCCGGGGCTTCAGTAGTTGTAATGTGTGGGCTCAGTTTCGGTAGTTGTGACACAAGAGCTTAGTTGCTCTGAAGCATGAGGGATCTTCCTGGACCGGGGATCAGACTGGTGTTCCCTGCTTTGGCAGACAGATTCTTAACCCCTGGGCCTCCAGGGAAGTCTGAGACAGCCAGTATCTTGGTGACATCATTTGATCGCTTGACTTGACCTATGCTTGAATCTAGGACATCCCTGGACTTCCCAATTACATGACCTAACAAATGCCTTTATTCTCAACAATTTTGTTTTGTTTTGTTTCTCTTAAGCCAATTTAAGTTGGGCGTGTGTGCTGAATAGAGAGAGTTCTAAATTATACAGATATTTATGCTGATGTTTCTTTTCATAAGCCTGCCAACAATTTTGATGATAATGGGAAGTGGTCATTTTTCAAAAAATTAGTCAGTACTCTATGCAAACAGCCTTAAGAAATCATTCCTTAGTAACTGTCAATAGCTATGAGTTACTTCTAATTTTTAGTAACATTTTACCCAGATAAAAGTCCATGAGTTCACTGGGATTGTAGGGACTTTCCACAGCACACTGAATCTCTGAGACCCAGACGTCTTCTACAGTTAATTTCTTTTTAACTTCTTTATACATTTCTAATCTTCCACATTAAGCCCACACACTCTGTTTTACTCCTGTAGTTTCTGTTTTCTTCAGTCCTGTACACTTAACCTACAAATGCTTTGTGAGGGCTTTATTAACATGTAAAGCATTTCTACCAGTCCAAAGTCTTTCACAATAAACTGGGTAACGTGACACAGATAATATTTTATGAGCAAGAGGCTATTCTGAGGCCTAGATTTTATTACTAAGCAGCACTTTCTGCAAGTTAGCTGTGAATAAATATCTTTTATAAAATCTGTCACTGTGCTTCTATAAGACACATTCTTTGAAATTCATAGGAAGGCATATATTCTTGACACCTTTTAAACTAAAAACTAAAGAACTGCAAAGGTCAGGTGGATCTTTAGACTTAAATCCTTCTCTGTGTGACCATAAATCTATGGTGGAAAACAAAATATACAATATATACATATTTTAAATTAATTCTTTTCTTTTCTTTCTGTTAAGCATGTATGCTTATCTATTCTTAATTTCTCTCTAAATTGTTAAGATATTTAATATTTGCTAAAGTGCCTCTTTTTAACCTATGTGGTGTGCTGTGATTTTGAACTAAAAGAGAATACATTTGTGTTCTGCTCCACAAAGTATGCCTTTTTAAATAGTAAGATTTCATCTTCTTTTCTTTCTGTATATGGTGCTAATTGTCTAGCAGGGGTCAGAGCCCAGTATACAAACTTTCAAATATTTCTTCAGTGAATCTATCTGCTAGTATATCTTTAGACAGCGTTTTCAAGAGACCGTGGATTTGCAGTAATTTAGTGTTTATTTCATTTAAAATTCAGTCTCTGATTTTTTATTACACACCTGGGCAATTATATGGTATAAAACATTAGTACTTGCTATGAACCAGACAGTGTTCAAAGTGTTCTGTGTAATATCATATTTACCCTCATAATAGCCTATAAATTAGCAGCTATTATTATCCCCATTTTACTATGAAGAGATTGAGGCACAGAGGGTTAAGTGACTTACCTAATGGCATATTGTGAATAAATAGTAAAGCCAGGAGTTGCAGCCAGAGTCTAAGCTCTTAACCACTATACAACACTATCAGTCAGTTATGTTGTTAATTCAGACACAGACTAAAAGAAACAAACTACAACAAACGTACACATAAAAATAAAACAGAGCTCTTTTTGAAAAACCTGATGGCAGGAAACTGAATAATTTTAGGGCTAAATTTTATTTTCATTTAACTTGATTTTAAGGTAATTGAATTATTATAATTTTATTTTATTATAAAAATAAATTGTTTTCATATAAAGTGCTTAAATTTTTAAGGAAAATTTTGTGCATAAGTAACAAAAGTACAGGGAAAATATTGTTGATGTGGTAAATTTGCATACCAATGATTCAGAGTTAGCCTTTTTAAAAGTTTTTTAAATTACTCTCAAGAAAGAGCTAACTGAAGGAAAAACAAAAACCATGTAGCAGGCAGGCTAAAAGAAATAGAATTAAAAAGAAAAGATTCCAGAACCATGGAGAATATTCTGGATTAACTTGAACTTAGTGATGAATGCCTTCCATTTTTTCTGTAGGTCATACATGCTAATTTTTTCAGTATCACCAATTTAATTTTTGCAATGCATTCTTCCCCATTTCAATGGAGAATGTTATAATATAGAAGATGCAATTATGACTTCATTAATTGGAAAATATAACCCAGCTTTCCAGGATTCAAGAGTTGAAGAACTTTAGTCTTTGAATTTAGGAATATATATATATATAATTAAATATATGCTTACTTCCAAAATCTATATTTAGATAATTATGCTTAAACATACACAGACATAATTTCAGTTGAATTTACACATATACATTTAGGTAATTATTCCTGTTTCTACATTTTCATTCTTTTCTTCCAAAACATCAAATATAAAATTTGCCAATTGAAATGATTTTATCTTCTTAGTGAAAATCAATTGCAGCACAGATTCAGAATATATATTTATCGGTGATTTTATCTTTGGCAATAACATACTACAACATATCATTTAGTTCTTTTTCCAGGACCTTTTATTTTCCAGTTATATTGTTATTTTCATCTCTACATATTCTGTCAGGTTACCAAAAGAAAATCTTTCATTTTTCCTTTCTCTGAAACATGGAGATTGAACTATACTTTTTTATCTTTTCAGTTACACATGAGGTAGAAATATAAGCAACAAGAGCAAGAAGACTAATTTCAAGTATATGTGTATGTTAGTTGCTCAGTCATGTCCAACTTATGATCCCACAGTCACGACCCCATGGTCTGTAGCCCACCAGGCTCCTCTGTCCATGGGATTCTCCAGGCAAGGATACTGGAGTGGGTACCCATTCCCTTTTCCAGGGGATCCTCCCAAAACAGGGATTAAATCTGGGTCTCCTGCATTGCAGGCAGATTCTTTAGTGTCTGAGCCACCAGGGAAGCTCAATTTCAAGTATAAACATTTATAAAGTAAGTCGTTGAATAGCCATTTTACTTTGCCTGTAGAAAGACCCTCACAAATGAAGCCAGATGCCCATAGTATTCTAGAATAATTGACTGCAATTAAGAAGTGTAGCATATCACTGCTTCTGAATATATTTCACTGGTTTCAAACTGGCTTATCGTTCAACAAGACAGAATTCTCACATACCTGACCATCATTTTCTGCCCATTTTCAGTATATTGATATACATTTATTGTCAGAATAGCATGAAAGAGTGAAAGAAGTAGCACTTTGGTGACAGTCAGACCCCAGTTCACATGTTTACTTCTCTATTTTCTCTGGGTTAGTGGGCAGAGGTTGGTTACTTCCTTTCTCAAGGTTTCATTACCTAAAAGGAGCCCTCATTGGGCTGTTTGGGAAGGTTGAGTGAAATGCCTGTCAGTCAGTGGTTTCTGATTCTTGCTGCTGCTGCTGCTAAGTCACTTCAGTCGTGTCCGACTCTGTGTGACCCCATTGACGGCAGCCCACCAGGCTCCTCCGTCCCTGGGATTCTCCAGGCAAGAATACGGGAGTGGGTTGCCAGTTCCTTCTCCAATGCATGCATGCATGCTAAGTCACTTCAGTTGTGTCCGACTCTGTGACCCTATGGACGGCAGCCCACCAGGCTCCTCTGTCCATAAGATTCTCTAGGCATGAATACTGGAGTGGGTAACTATTTCCTTCTCCCTCTGATTCTTAGTAGTGGCTAATTAAACATGAATTTAAGTTTCCTTTTGATGCTTCAAAGTAAACAATTATCATATGAAAATATTTACCCTCTTTCCTAACTTCCATTGTTGTTGTGAGTGTGCAATTGATATTGGTATTAAACTCATTGAGTTATGGTGGGAGAAATGATGTTAAAGTTGCCATTGCAGGGGTCATTAGTGTTTAAAAAAACTAAGCTTGATGGGAAAATGTACTTTTAGGCAAGAATGTCCTGCATGTAATGTACAAGTAATTTGGATGAATGGAGTGATTTTTAAAAAGAGTTGGTCTTAGATTATAGGTGTTCTCAAATAAAGATATTCAAGGGAAAACATCTCTACAGGAGTAATAAAAAGAATGCAATAAGAAGAGAATTGATATTTTATATTCCAATGATATTTTTCACAGAAAGAGAAAACGCAGTCCTAAAATTTGTATGGAACCACATAAGGCCCGAAAGAGCCAAAGCAGTCTTGAGAAACAATAAAATTTGGAGACATTATGGGACCTGGGTTGGAGGAAGCACAAGCTAGAATGAAGATTGCTGGGAGAAATATCAATAACCTCAGACATGCAGATGACACCACCCTTATGGCAGAAAGTGAAGAAGAACTAAAGAGCCTCTTGATGAAAGTGAAAGAGGAGAGTGAAAACGTTGGCTTAAAACTCAACATCCAGAAAACTAAGATCATGGCATCGAGTCCCATCACTTCATGGCAAATAGAGGGGTAAACAATGGAAACAGTGGCTGACTTTATTTTTGGGGGCTGTAAAATCACTGCAGATGGTGAGAGCAGCTGTTAAATTAAAAGACACTCCTTGGAAGGAAAGTTATGACCAACCTAGACAACATATTAAAAAGCAGAGACATTACTTTGTCAACAAAGTTCCGTCATGTCAAGGCTATGGTTTTTCCAGTAGTCATGTATGGATGTGAGAGTTGGACTATAAAGAAAGCTGAGCGCCGAAGAACTGATGCTTTTGAACTGTGGTGTTGGAGAAGACTCTTGAGCGTCCCTTGGACTGCAAGGAGATCCAACCAGTCTATCCTAAAGGAGATCAGTCCTGGGTGTTCATTGGAAGGACTGATGTTGAAGCCGAAACTCCAATACTTTGGCCACCTGATGTGAACAGTTGACTCATTGGAAAAGACCCTGATGCTGGGAAAGGTTGAGGGCAGGAGGAGAAGGGGACAACAGAGGATGAGATGGTTGGATGGCATCACTAACTTGATGAATATGAGTTTGGGTGGACTCTGGGAGTTGGTGATGGACAAGGAGGCCTGGTGTGCTGCAGTTCATGGGGTTGCAAATAGTTGGACACAACTGAGCGACTGAACTGATGGGACCTGATTTCAAACTCTATCACAAAGCTATCATAATCAAAATAGTGTGGTATTGTACTCGAATAGTGGCTGCAAGAGCAGGAACAGAGTGGAGCAGTTGCAGCAGCTGAGCTAAAGACCCAGCATGTCTAGTCAGCTGGATTTGGACCCAGTGGTGCAGTGAGCAAGGCTTGGCAGCTCGAGCAGTGCAGGACCGTGTGCCTATGGAGTTGCTGGTGAAGAGGGCGTCTCCTCAGACCCACCTGCCAGGCTTGGAGAGGTCAGAGGCCCAGGCACACAGGGGTGGGTGTTAGCCTCAGGGTTTCTCGAGTGAACCTTTAGGTAAGTGTACTAAAGGAGAAGGATATTGGTCAGTGGGCACTACCTCCTCAAGGAGGGAGAGGAGGACCCAGACTAGGATGCACTCTATGAGAAGTACTGCCTACATAAATTTTTAGAAATAGTACAATATCAGCATGGAAACAGACAGATCAATGGAACAAAATAGAGTCTAGAAATAAACCTAGTTAATGTGGTCAATTGATTTACAACAAAGGAGCTGAGCATATACAATGAGGAAAAGAGTTTCCTCAATAAATGGTGCTAGAAAAACTGGACAGCCAAATGCAAAAAAACAAAAAAACAAAAAAGAGGGAGAGAGAGAGAGACAGGACCACAATCTTCCACCACACACAAAACTCAGAATGACTAAGATTTGAACATAAGACCTGGACGCATAAAGCTCCTAAAAGAAAACAGAGGTGATAAGCTCCTTGAACTAAATATTGGCCATGATTTTTTGAATCTAATCTGAAAGCAAAAACAACAAAATCAAATACTGATACAAGCAAGTGGGACTATATAAACTAAAATGCTTCTTCACAGCAAGGGAAACTATCAACAGAATGAAAAGATAATCTACTAAATGGGAGAAAATAATTGCAAATCATATATTTTATAATGGGCTAATATCAAAACATATAAAGAACTCATGCAACTCAAGAGCAGAAAAGCAAACAATCCAATATAAAAACAGACAGAAGATCTGAACAGACATTTCTCCAGAGGAGACATAGAGATTGGTCAGTAGGTACATGCAGAGATGCACAATATCTGATCAACAGGGAAATGCTAATCAAAACCACAGTGAGATATCACCTCATTCCTGTTAGAGTGGCTATCATCAAAAAGATAAGAAATAGCAAGTGTTAGTGCAGGTGTGGAAAAAAGGAACACTTCTGCACTGTGGATGGGAATTTAAATTTTTACCACCACTATAAAAAGCGGTATGGAGTTTCCTCAAAAAATTAAAAATAGAACTACCATATCCAGTAATTCCTCTTCTGGGTATTTATCCAAGGAAAATGAAAACACTACTTTGAAAAGATATATGCACCCCCATGTTCTTTGAAGTATTGTTTACAATAGACAAGATATGGAATCAACCTGGATTCCGTTGATCAAGTCTCCATCAATGAACGAGTGGATAAAGAAATTGTAGTGTGTATATACACAATGGAATATTATTCATGTGACAACGTGAATGGGCCTGGAGGGCATTATGCTAAATGAAATAAATAGGACAGGGAAAGGCAAATGCCCATGATCTTACTTTCATGTGGAATCTAAGAAAAAAAAATAAGTAGATGGAAAGCTAAGCTCATAGATACAGAGAACAGATTGGTGGTTTAGAAGAAGGAGCAGGAGATGGGACATGGTGGAAGAAATGAGTGAACTCAGGGTTTCTTGTTTTTGTTTTTCTCCAGTTTAAATAAATGGAATTTTTAAAAATTGAAGACTGCAATAAGAAAATTATATCTCATTCACTTACTTTTATAACATCAATATACACTGTAGTAAATTCCTCTGACAGCTAGAGAATCAAACCAGTGTGCAGTCAATAATAAGGAGCAGACACAAAGCCATCTGCGAAGTTGCTACTGTGGACGGTGGCGCTCCTTCTCCAGCAGAACGGCTGTGCTGTGTGTGACAGACTACACCTAAATGCCTAGATGGGGAGATAAGTCCTGATGTATGTGATTGCACACGCCTGTGTACCCCTGATTTGCCAAGGGCGGTTGAGGAGGCATGGCTTCTCTGCATGGAGTTCGTGCACAATCTACGTTTGTGCCCAGGGGCAAGGCAGGTTAATAAGGCCAGGAAGGAGGGGAGGACGTGGGAGTGGGTAATAACTGGGGAGGACTTCAGAGCATCGACCTGGGGGGAAGGGAGGAGGGCCGAGGATGGAGGGTGTTCCCTGTTGCTTCTGCCGATGTGTCAAGTGGCAGGCGAAATTTTGAAAGCTGTGAGGAGGAGCCAGTGGCTGCATTTGGGGGTGTTTTGTACCCCACCCTCCCCACTTGTAGGAAAACCTCTTTCCATTCCGAGGTAACTGAATTGGAGGACGAAGACTGACCTGGGAATAGGAGGAAAGCAATTGTCCCGCTGCTCCCTCTCCTGTCATTTCTCCCATTTGCCTCCTGACTTTTCTCCAAACCAAGTTCATCTGCGCCAAGGTGGCAGCAGGTTACCCTGCACGGGTGCCAGCCGTGGGAAAACTGCCGAAGCCGCCCCGTGCATCCCAAGCTACCCTGTTATCCAGACACCATCCCTGAGCATCAGGACCACTTCTGATGGCTGTGGCCTTTGCCGCCCCAGGGAGCATCTTCTGGAAGCAGCTCCTATCCTCTCTCCTGGTGAGTAACAAGCAAAGGATTAGGGAATCCAAGCCTGTTACTCGGTGCTGCCTTCCTTCAGGCTGGGCTTGAAAGAGAGGAGGGCGGGAGTGGAAGGCAGAGAGGGGAGACTGGAAGAACAGGAGCGGAGCTGAGTGACCTTCAAGGAAGCTCCGAGAGACTTGTGACCCAGGACAGCCAGTGTTTGGTTTGCTTTTCAAGTTTCCACCGTCAAGCTGTTCATTTTTCAAGGGAATCCCCTGTTCAGTCTTGCTGGGGTGTTTTTCTAAGGAGCAATGGGATGAATTCACTCCTCAGGCATTTGGCCCAGAAAGTTCTGAGGTTTGCTTTTGCTACTCGTCACTAAATAAGCTGTACTTGTTTCACCTGCTTAGTTCCCCTGAACTTCAAGAAGAGGAAAAGGAGTCTGGTTGAAGATGTGAAATATCCAAGACTCACTTCATTTTAGCCAGAAAGGGCTGAGAGAAGGGCGGAGCTCTTAGTTCAAGGAAGGTGTTTAACTGGGGGAAAAAAAATAATAATAAAGAAAAATGTGACATTCATTGATAAAATATATGAACTTGACTTCTGCTTATGTTTTTTGTAACTGTGTTTTTAGGTGCTAATTTTTTCTTTGGTGGGGGTTAGGAAGAGGGGAGTTGTCCCATATCTACATCTGGCATTTCTGAATTTCTTTCTTGTTTCCATTTTAATAAAATATTTTATCTTCAAATTATATTTTCCATATTTAAAGATTTTATTGTATAAGGGTAAATATTTTCTCTGTGTAAATAGTACACTAGGGAACTTCCCTGGTGGTCCAGTGGCTAAGGCTCAAAGCTCCCAATGCAGGGCTCAGGTTCAATTCCTGTATCGGGGAACTAGATCCCACACGCGGCAGCTAAGAGTTCTCATGCCTCAACTAAGATCCTTTGACTAAGACCCAGCACAGCCAAATAAATAAAATTTTAAAAAAAATACACAAAGTGGGGTTAATGGTCATATGCTCATCCTATAATTGTCTGGGGGTGTGTGTGTGGGGAGAACAGAGATCTTTAGCTAATATTATTAGTTAGGTAAAATCAGGGGAAAGCTTTCCAAGATATCCACCCAGATTTCTTTTACTTTTGGTCTCTGCTCTGCCCAGTACCCTTTGGTTCATCCACTGCCTATCCATTCCTTATGCCCATGATGCCTAAAAATGTGTCTGACCCCAGCTTCCTCCAAATAAATAAGCTGCTTGTTTAACTTGAAGATTGAGATATAGTATGTCTTAAAGACCTGCATTGGCTCTGTCTGTGAGGCAGAACCAATGAAGTGGGGACCCTAGGGCAGGAAGGAAAAATGATGGAGGTATGAGAGGAAATGTGGATGTATCCTCTGAGAATAATGTGTGACTATATAGTATAGATGTATAGGTCTATGAATCTATGTTTGTAATGTGTGTATATATATGCATCTATTTCTAATTACAAAATGCTCTTCCACATTATATACTTAGACCATTATTAATATAATTTTTTATATACAGAAAGTTCTTTAGGTATATTTTTGTACATTCCCTGACATTAGAAATGAAAATATTAAAAAAGTCAAGTAAGTAGTCAAAAGACCCATTTTTTTAAAAAGAGCTTATTTAATTTAAAGCCAGAATACAAATACAACTTTTTAAATTCCACTTTTTGGTGTTATCTAACAGAGTTATTGTAAAATTACAGACTATTTAAATAGGTTTACATGATATATCCAATAAACTTGGGTTGAGTTAGAAAAGAAATGTACATCCATAGTGTAGCTGATGATTTTCTTTCCTTCTCTCAAATAATGGGTCCCCTAACTCTAGAAGGGCTTCTCTTGTGGCTCAACTGACAAAGAATCTGCCTGCAATGTGGGAGACCTGGGTTCAATCCCTGGGTTGGGAAGATCCCCTGGAGAAGGGAAGGGCTACACTCTAGTATTCTGGCCTGGAGAATTCCATGGACTGAATAGTCCATATGGTCTCAAAGAGTCGGACAGAACTGAGCAACTTTCATTTAACTCTAGAAATATGTCCTCAGAGAAATATTGGTTATAAAACTCACCTATCTGTTAAAGCTCTATTTTATATTTAAGTAATAGCAAAACAGTCATTTTGAAAAACAGTAGAGGAAGCAAATAAACAGAAAATGCCAAGAATAATAGGTTCTGAACTTACAGACACTTTTTAACTGATAGTGTTTCTTTTATTTTTCAGATAGTCTTGTTTTTTTTCTTGAGTTAGATATATGGCTTTGTAAAGCAATATTTGTGTCTTGAATTGAATCTTTACCCTGTTGAAGTCTACTCTCCATATTTTGAAATATATTTCTTTTTAGCCTAAAAAAGAATGAGATAATTTTGTGAATGAGATAATTTAGACTTTGAAGTTTATGTCAAGCCTTTCCGAGGAGTATCAGGGACTACTGGTGGGTGTTGATCTTTAGGAATTTAAAAACATCCTAAGTATTTTTTGACTTAATCAACTATACCTCAGTTTGCTTGGGGCTGTGAAAATGATGATTTGTATACAAATACGTAATTACTGAATTCCTAAGTTAAGTACTTTCTTCACACTGAGAAATCAGAATGACATTTACAAATGACCTTAGAGATGATAAACTCTACATAATGTCATTAGTTTGTAACACATTTTCTTGAAATGATGTAATACAATTCAGGTTCTAAGAACTCTGTTCATTTTTATTTTTTCATTGCTACTAAATGACTGTTGTGTTCCTAAAGCCACTTTCTTTGCTGTTTCCTTTTAAAATGAATATTAAAAATATTGAAAGATTAGAAGATTAATTTGTTATTGAAATTCACAATATTTTTATCAATAAGACAAAACAGTAATGTGAAAGCTTCTGATCAAATGTAACTCCTGATTTTTTTCTTTCTTTTGAGGTTTTAATATTATTTTGCGATGCTTGTCAGAAAATTTCTCTTCAAGTTCCTTCTCATCTTCGGGCTGAAGCACTTGTAGGCAAAGGTGAGACAGGATGTTAAGAATTTTACAGTTACATTTAGCTTTCCGCTGCTCAAGCCATACGGTAGTCATTTGGCACTAAAATTCAACTTGAAATGAAAGATAAACAACTTGGTTTTTGGTTGTGGTTAGAAACAATTAAAGCACCAAGTTAGTTGGTACTTTTCTTGCCAGGAAAATTAGCAAACATCAGAAGGCTAAATTATCTTAGTTTAGTAAAAACAAAGCATCAAAATGAGAAACATTTTAATTTCCAATGACTGATCTGCTGCCAAAATCGCCAAGCCAACAGTCTTTAATTGATTAGATGGAAAATAGACATGTCAAAATTGAAATGCCCCAAAATAAAATATATGCTGGAGGTTGATGACAAAGACCAGGTGCCCAGCAAGAATTTATGTGATCTATTTTACAGAAAGGCTTCTGAAAGTCAAATAAAATTTTAAGTAGTCTTACTGTCACAGCCTCTCTTCCCTGGTGGCTCAGCAGTAAAGAATCTGCCTGGCAATGCAAGAAACGCAAGAGAACGTGGGTTCAGTCTCTGGACTGGGACCATCTCCTGGAGAAGGAAATGACAACCCATTTCAGTATTCTTGCCTGGGAAATCCCATCGACTGAGGAGCCTGGTGGGCTACAATCCACGGGGTTATAAAGAGTCCGACACAAATGAGTGATTGAGGATGTAAACACACACTGTCCACAGCTATACCTGAGGCATGAGCTGGTTGTTCCAAGTTCAGGAATAACATCCCTTTCATCAGTATTTTTCACTAGCCTTAAGTTTACAGCTAGAAAAACACATCTCATATACAGAAGTGGTGTTCTTTCCAAGACAGACAATGCTTTGCCCAGTGTTTGGAGGTTTTAAATTAATCCCTTTTTCTTTCAAAAGTACTGAAAGGATACACAGCCTACACTCTAAAGACACAGAGTAAATATGCTAAATATTGGGTTAGCCACAGAGTTCATTGGGGTTTCTTTTGTAACATCCTATGGAAAAATCTGAATGAACTTTTTAGCCAATCCAATATATTAAATATGAATCTGCAAAGGAAATATTTTGAGCCAACCACTAAGCATTATTAAGCATGGAGTTTATTAAGCTTCCAAAAGATTTTATAGAAGTAGTACTTGCAATATTACTGAGAAATATTATTTAAGTATTGATCAGTTTTCTAATTTTTTACAAGACAGTTTTATATAACTATCACAGATGATTACAAAGAAGTTCAAAATCTGACATCATGCAGTTAGCTATACTACATGTAATAGAGAACGATGCATTTGCACATAATAATAAGTTAAAGTGGAAACAATAAATCCAGTGACATTAAAAATATTTTATATCTATTCATAAATTAATTGCTAATGAAATCAGTGGAGACAGTGACTCCATCAATTTAATTATTTAATTTTTATGGCCTGTAAGTTTTAGAATAGTAAGTACTCCACACACCCCTTGCGTAACCTCCCTCTTTTTGCTTCTCCCACACTAACTAGAGGTTGTCATTCCTGTAAAACTTGTTCTATCCTTGTTTCACTTTACAAATTACTGTGAAATTTTTTCCCTACAGTGAATCTGAAGGAGTGTCTCCAATCGGCCAGCCTAATCCAGTCAAGTGATCCTGACTTCAGGATTCTAGAAGATGGCTCCATTTACACAACACATGACCTTGTTTTGTCTTCTGAAAAGAAGAGTTTTTCCATTTTGCTCTCAGACAGTCAGGGACAGGGGCAGAAGGAGATAGAAATCGTACTGGAAGCAGGAGGAAAGAAGGTAATTAGATAAGACTTGAGCACAATAATCTGCTCCCTAGAGCCCTTCATCTCATTGATTTCCGTCTGTGCTAAAATTTTTGTTCTCGAATACTCACTTTTTTTCTATTCCATTTATAACAAACATATGTAAAGACTAGACTGCTTTAATGAATAATAGACTGATTTATAAGTGGTGTAAAAATGAACAGCTCTGTAGCCAGGGAACGAAGGCAGAATATCAAAGGTTTCAAATAATGTTCTAAGGTGTGGCAACAAGGGTGACCTACCTGCAGAACCAGGCGGGCAGGTCTAAGACTCATGGAAGACCGATTCTGGCTGGAGGCGTGACACTCCACCCTCAGTGGCTTTCCCTCAAGTGACTGTGGGTTTGAGTCTCTCTTTAAAGAAAAGATGAGAAGGTCTCCATTTTATTCCTATCTTAACAGAACATTTAACAAGGTCCTTCTCTTCAGAGAATGCAGTACGGCCAGTCCACAGGATTGGTTCGAACGTTCTGACTCTAAGCTAGTCTGCTTGCAGGGAGTGGTGATGCTTAGGAAGTGAGAAGGAAGAAGATTCCTGGAATTCATATAAATCTCCCTTTAAAAAACTTACGCACAATGAACTTGGTCTTAGAAAATAATTTATTTATAAGCAATTTGATTTATAAGGAAAGTTTTCAGCTCAATTCCTTTGGACTATAAGAATCTTCATCAACTTTAGAGTATGCTTGCATAGTACATATACTTTACATTTGTTTAACATTTAGACTTAATGTTATATAATTACATAACATTAATGTAAGCCTTAATGTAACATAGGCTTATACAATATTATGTTATACCCAAACTGTAGAGTATCCATATGAAATAAAATATGCTGGAACATACACTGTCTTTATGTAGGTATACAAATGCTTTTCAAGGTAGCTAGTATTTTAGCAAATTTTGGTTGTACCACTCTTAGTGGAATAAAATCAATTCTTTATTAATGGATTATTTCTTTATAGTGGGTCAGTATTTCTTCAGATAGTCTTTTTCATCAGAACCCTGTAAAGTTCTGGTTGGTTAGGTGATAAGTGATTAAAACAGAAAATAGGTGGAACTGATTCTTTGTGTGTGTGTGTGTGTGTGTTACTAACAAAAAACAGAAATCGGGCATTATTCATAAAATTGTTACGTGCAACTGTTACCTGTTTTCTTCATGTTACAGTTTATGTGAAAAATCATTGCCTCTAGCATGATAAGCAATGCTGTATTTCTTCACCTCTCATCAAATGCAGATTCCTAAGAGACATATGACAGACACAGTCCTCAGGCGAAGCAAGAGGCGATGGGCGCCTATTCCATGTTCACTCATGGAGAACTCACTAGGTCCATTTCCACAGCACGTGCAGCAGGTACATTTCATCTCATTTGATGTTATATATTAGCTTTGTTTCTTTGTCTTTTAAAACTTTCCATTTGAGTTGAATCAGGGTTTTAACCTGTTGGTACCAATAAGGACCATCTATTTACGAGAACTAGGGTCCTATAGAGGAAAGTTTGAATTTTATAATTTTCCTCCAAAAGCCACATTTTAGCACTAGAAACAAGTTGTATATTTTGAGTTTCTGATTCTTTTAGGTCTGCACCCAGATTCTCCCAAATTATCTTGCCAGAATTTAGCATTCACATACAGAGGACATGCCTACAGATTTTGCATAATTCAATTCTCCCTTGCATTAGCACTTACCCTCACAAAAAAAGGCCAATGTATCTGTTTTCCAAAAAGTAGTATTACTGCCACTTAACTTGGGCCAATTTTCAGTTCAGTTCAGTTTAGTTGCTCAGTTTTGTCCAACTGCTTGCGACCCCATGGACTGCAGCACTCCAGGCTTCCCTGTCCATCACTAACTCCCAGAGCTTGCTCAAACTCATGTCCATTGAGTTGGTGATGCCATCCAACCATCTCATCCTCTGTCATCCCCTTCTCCTCCTGCCTTCAATCTTTCCTGGCATCAGGGTCTTCTCCAATGAATCAGTTCTTTACATCCAGGTGGTCAAAGTATTGGAGCATCAGCTTCAGCATCACTCCTTCCAATGAAGATTCAGGACTGATTTCCTTTAGAATTGACTGGTTTGATCTCCTTGCAGTCCAAGGAATTCTTAAGCATCTTCTGCAACATCACAGTTCAAAGGCAACAATTCTTCAACACTCAGGTTTCTTTATAGTCCAATTCTCTCATCCATACATGACTATTGGAAAAACCATAACTTTGACTAGATGGCAAAGTAATGTCTCTGCTTCTTAATATGTTGTCTAGGTTGGTCATAGCTTTTCTTCCAAGGAGCAAGCACCTTTTAATTTTATGGCTGTAGTCACCATCTGCAGTGATTTGGAGCTCAAGAAAATCAAGTCTGTCACAATTCCATTGTTTTCCCATCTATTTGCCACAAAGTGATGGGACTGGGTGCCATGATCTTGGGTTGAAATTGTGCAATTAATGATGCATTAACTATGGGACGAAAGTTGTGTTATTTCCAGTTTTTTAGTCACAAAAATTTCTATTCCAAATAATTCAAAACTACTGAGATCATGGCTGTATACAGGAATAAAAATAAGTGAATAAGAATAGAAAAAGAATTAATCAATGCCATGATTTTTCCATACATATGCAGATAACGTCAAAGAATTTAATATCCAATAAGTAACAGAGTTTGTGGCATCACACAATGCAGGATATAATTGAGAATTTAAAAATATGGGAGACACTGGGAAAGAAAGAATAGATATGTGGGAAAGAGAGCAAGAAATAAAACATAAGGGCTTCCCTGGTTGCTCAGTGGTAAAGAATCTGCCTGCCAGTGCAGGAGATCTGGGTTTAATCCCTGGGTTGGGAAAACCCCCTGGAGAAGGAAAAGACAACCCACTCCAGTATTCTTGCCTGAGAAATTCCATGGATAGGGAGGCCTGTCTGGCTACAGTCTATGGGGTCACAAAAGAGTTGGACACGACTTAGTGACTAAACAACAACAATAAAAAATAAACCATTACAAGAGATTAGGTTGAAAGTATTTATCATGATATATTTGCTCTTTTCCTAAACTGTCAATTATTGTTACAGGTTCAGTCTGATGCTGCACAAAACTACACCATCTTTTACTCCATAAGTGGACCAGGGGTAGACAAAGAGCCCTTCAATCTGTTCTTCATAGATAAAGATACAGGGGATATATTTTGTACAAGAAGCATAGACCGTGAGCAATATCAAGAGTTTCCGGTAAGATGATTGCATCATTAATTCAGATTTATGTTTGTTATTACTGGTTTAGTATTTTAAAGCTATTTATATATATCAGAAGAAGCAATTATTTGCCTTAATATTTTAAATATTGTTCATGTGTCATACAAACTTCAAATTCCTATTAGTACAATAAATGAAAAAGGATGATTATTACAGGGGAAGAAAAGGGAGGGGGGAAGGGAAAATATAATAACACTTTTAAAGGACAGGTTTTGATGTGTATAATCCTGGGACAATAGCAGTGAATTTTATTGAACTTAAAGTTCTTGATAATAACTTAGCTCTGATCACATGATAATTTTTAAAAATACTGATGATTGGGCCAATTCCCAGAAATTCTAATTTAATCGTTTCAGGATGAAAGTAAAAGTGCTAGCTGCTCAGTCTTGTCCGACTCTTTACAACACCATGGACTGTAGCCCACCAGGCTCCTCTGTCCATGGGATTCTTCAGGCAAGAATACTAGAGTGGGTTGTCATTCCCTCCCCCAGGGGATCTTCCCAACCTAGGGATAGAACTGAGTCTTCTGCAATGTAGGTCGATTCTTTACCGTCTGAATCACCAGTTGAAAATTTGTAGCCAATGGTATAAAATTTAAATAATAGTCTTCTAACTCAGCTAAAAATATGACTAATTATAAAATACAATATTCTATTCATACTTAATGTAGCAATACTTAAATATATTATTCTTGCTTTCAATATAGAATAATGGGAACTAGCCTACAAGGTCATTAGTTTCATTGAGCTTTTTGAAACTGTTGCTGTAGTAACTAATTATGAAAATATTTATAGTTTCTTTATTATCTAAGTATAAGTGAATTATCCCAGGGATCCAGACTGTAGTTTAAAGTTAACTGAATTTCCAGTTTAAATCATCTTATATTTATTTTGAGATACTCAGCACATGAATAGTGAAAAATAAAATTAGAACCAGAAACAAAATCACTGCATCTGAAAAATCAATGGGATGTGAAATAATGATATTTATTTTAAACATCGGGACGTATCATTTTAAACTACAAGTGATTCTACAGTAAGAAGCAGATGATCATTTCCATTGAGGAGAAAAACTAGCAAAAGCTAATGTAAATTACAGCAGGATGGACTCAGGTTAGATGGGGAGATGTTTTACTGCCAATGAGATGAGGTAAAGAAATTCATTACAAGTGGTCCTGTAAGGCAGTTTTTATAGAGGGCAAACCCTTGGGGGTAGTTTGTTCTCCTAAAAAAGAAAGATGGATAGAATTACATACAAAAAGCTATTTATTGAAGAATTATCCAATGTAAGGCACTGTGCTTTCGTCACACAAATATCCTTAGTCTCAGGCTTCAACTCTGAGAAAAACTGGAAACCAATAGGGACATAAAACAATTATAGAGTTTCCTCTAGCCAAAAGTCTCAAAATGACAGCAGTCTAAAGAGAGAAAAATTACATCAAATACGAGGGGAGAGAGAGGATTTGATAGGGAGGCCAAAAATGTGGTGGTGGATGGAGGTGATGATGGTTATGGTGAAGTGGTGATAATACACTGTTGTATCCCTTAGTGCGGAATTTATTAAGATACAGGGATCAGACTGATAGAAACAAAAGTATAAGTTTTATTGATGAAAAAGCCCAGCTGGAGGTTGTTTGGGGAAAAGTGAAAAAGGAAACAGAGGGAACATGGGTGGTTATTTCAAAACCTTCCCTCCTGGAGATTAGAAGTGGAAATGTCTTCCCCATCAGGTTAGCATGTGAAGATGAAATATCGCCTTTCAACACAGCAATGAGGGTTTTGTGTTACTTTGGTAGATAATGATGAGATCACAGAAGAGTCTGATTCAGGAATATCATGATAAAATTGTGCTTTATGGAAATGCGTCTGACTGCTGAGGGCTACATAGTTTGGAGAAGATCAGTTAGGACAACTCTAGGAAAGTTTGTCAGACACTAGTTGGAAAATTGGTTGGCCAATACTTTGGCCACCTGATGAAAGAACTGACTCCTTGGAAAAGACCCTGATGCTGGGAAAGATTGAAGGTAGGAGGAGAAGGGGACGACAGAGGAGGAGATGGTTGGATGGCATCACCAACTCAATGGACATGAGTTTGAGCAAGGTCCGGGAGTTGGTGATGGACAGGGAAGCCTGGGGTGCTGCAGTCCATGGGGTCGCAAAGAGTCAGCCATGACTGAGAGACTGAACTGAACTGGTCGGACGTGTGTGTAGGATTCAACAGGAGAGTTGATAGGATGCATCTGGGGTCACATGAGGATGGTGGCTTTGGAAATAGAAAAGAGGAGATGAATAATAGAGACCCAGAAATGCTGTAATCTTAAGAACCTAGTGCACAGAAATGCTTCACTCTCTAGAGTCTGGCAATTGACTAGCATAAGGCTAAAGAGGGAGGGGTTAGATACCTGGGATTTTAATCTTGGTTCATTCTAGAAAATGGTTGCAGTAGGGGAATCAAGAAAGTTAGCAATGGTGAAGAACTGAATTCACACAGAGTTCACTCTGGGCAGCTTTAGTTGTTCCTGTCAGTGGAGAAAATCTGTTTAACTCAATAACCACTTACCAAAGACTGACTGTGCATATACCACATAAGAAGAGTTCAAAAATAATCTGATGGTATTTAAAGAGAAAGGGTATTAAATAATTGCATTTGGGGCCAAGATATATCATTTTAAGATAGAGTTTAGAATTCATATATGGTTTTGCTAACACTTTTGCTACACAAGAAATAGAAAAATGAGAAAATACAGGTAAATAGAGAAAAGAGCATAACTGAATCACCCAGAAATAGTTGATATATATTGTTTATTTCTTAGGTCATTAAATCGTGTCCAACTCTTTGCAACCCCATGGACTGTAGCTCACCAAGCTCCTCTGTCCATGTGATTTCCCAGGCAAGAATCTTGGAGTGAATCACCATTTCCTTCTCCATATATGTGTATCAGTTCAGTTCAGTTGCTCAGTCATGTCTGACTCTTTGCGGCCCCATGGACTGTAGCATGCCAAGCTTCCCTGTCCATCACCAACTCCTGGAGCTTGCTCAGACTCACGTCCATCAAGTTGGTGATACTGTCCAACCATCTCATCCTCTGTTGTCCATATATAAGTCTACAAATAACTAGAATCATATTTTGTATAAACTTCAGAAAAAAAAAAACCAACCGAACAGCTTGTCATTAGCATGACCTGGGGAAGTCTACATGCATTCTGACAAGGAGAACACTGCACAGTTAATTCAGGGACCAGAGAAGCCTCATTGAGCTGGAGTGTGTGGTCTCTGATGGGAGAACAATGAGAAAGGATCAAAGCTGGAGGGCAGGCACAGAATGTACAGCTGTGTTGTCTCTCTGTTGCATACATTCTTAGTTAGATAGACCTTTGCCAATGATTTTTTTTAACATTTTTTTTATTAGTTTTGCCAAACAATGACATGATATCACCATGGGTTTACATATGCTCCCCCTCCAGAACCCCCCTCCCTCCTCCCTCCCCCCAGGAAATCTCGTTGCACCAGTCCCAAGCATCAATCCTGGGCCGGCTATTGCTTAGACATATGATAATTAACATGTTTCAATGCCATTCTCCCATATCATCCCACCCTTTCCCTCATCCACAGAGGCCCTGAGTCTATTCTATACATCTGCGTTCCTTTTGCTGTCTCACATGCTGGGTTCTCGTTACCGTCTTTCTAAATTCCATATATATGCGTTAATATACTATATTGTTGTTTTTGCTTCTGGCTTACTTCACTCTGGATAGTGGGCTCCAGTTTCGTCCATCTGAGTAGAACTGATTCAAATGAATTTTTCCTTAATGCTGAGTAATATTCCATTGTGTATATGTACCACAGCTTTCTTATCCATTCATCAGTTGATGGGCATCTAGGTTGGTTCCATGTCCTGGCTATTGTAAACAATGCAGTGATGAACATTGGGGTACACGTGTCTCTTTCAATTCTGGTTTCCTCGGTATATATGCCCAGCAGTGGGATTGCTGGGTCATATGGCAGGACTATTTGCAGTTTTTTAAGGAACCTCCACACTGTTTTCCAATGATTTTTTTTTTAAGTATTATGACTTTCCCCAACTGCTAAGTTCAATTCTGTGCCTAATTTGTTGTTTAAGAATCAACTGACAGTGTTCATGTACCTTTCAGATCTATGCCTATGCGACCACTGCAGATGGTTATGCACCTGAGTACCCACTTCCCCTAGTATTCAAAGTTGAAGATGACAATGATAATGCCCCATATTTTGAAACTAAAGTGACTGTCTTTACTGTGCCTGAGAACTGCCGAACTGGTAAGTTCATGTTTTAGGAGAACACGAGATTTTGTCCTTCAATTGAATTCTTTACTACTGTTTTAAGCACGGTTAGGCAAAATATTTTTAAATGTTTTGACTTTCCTTTACTTTACTTATTTTCCAAACAAATTGAAAAAAAAATTTAAACTCGTTTGATGCTCTTAGCAGGCAAGATTGTGACCTCATCAAACCAAAGGGTATAACAAGTCTAATTTATTCTTGAAAACCACAAGATATGTTCTTAGTGTTTAAGCCTTCTCCATTCTGTTGTTACTTTGTGTGCATATTTAATGTTACTCTCCACAAGAAATGTTTCACAAGGTAACGTTGCTAATACTCTGATTTCTGAGCCATAAAGCTTGTCCAGATGATACTCAGACTGTTGTGTAATGTTTGTCTTGTATGTATTAGCAATTCAGCACATTTATTAACCTATAAAAGCATGAAACCTTTGTTATCACATGCAAAGCTATTCTTTTCCTTTAACATTATCAATTGAATATAAAAGAAACAAGATATATAGAGAAGGTCTCATCCAAAAATGGTCATGGACTAGATTGGGAGGAAGAATTTGAGAACCCCTGTTCCCAAGGGTGGGGTGGATATGCTCACCTATGTAGAATACAATTCATATTATCGGTGGTAGCCACCTAATTGAAGTTTCCAGGTAAGGAGAGCTTAAAGCTATGGGAGAGCATTTAGATACTTCCCAGTTGGCTCAGTGATAAAAAAGATTTATTTGCCTATCTGTGCAAGAGCTGCAGGAGACGTGGGTTCAATCCCTGGATTGGGAAGATCCCCTGGAGGAAAAAATGGCAACCCACTCCAGTACTCTTGCCTGAGAAATAGACAGAGGAGGCTGGAGGGCTACAGCCCATGGGGTCACAGAGTCGGACATGACTGAGCATGCATGTATGCTTCAGTTCAGTCACTCAGTCATGTCCAACTCTTTGTGACCCCATGGACTGAAGCACACCAGGCTTCCCTCTCCATCACCAACTCATGGAGCTTACTCAAACTCATGTCCATTGAGTCAATGATGCCATCCAACCATCTCATCCTTTGTCGTCCCCTTCTCCTCCTGCCTTCAATCTTTTCCAGCATCAGAGTCTTTTCTATTGTAATAATAAATTCAAGAAAGACTTTTTTCTTTACATTATTGTGTTGCTTTTGCCATACATTGACATGAATCTGTCATGGGTATACATGTGTTCCAGGGTCTTTTCTAATAAGTCAGTTCTTCTCATCAGGTGCCATGCTTATATATTGATAAATTAATTAACCTGAAGGTTTTAGGGGAGAAAATGCCACAGCAATGCCTTGATTTTATTTTTGTTTGTAATTCAATTAGATCACTAAGTTGTTGACAACATTGGATTTATCTAAACAGGAACTTCAGTGGGAAAAGTGACCGCAATAGACCTTGATGAACCTGACACTCTACATACTCGTCTGAAATACAAAATCTTGCAGCAAATTCCAAACAATCCAAGACATTTCACCGTACATCCAGACACAGGTGTCATCACCACAACTACGCCTTTACTGGATAGAGAAGTAATGCATTGTTTAATTTCTCAATCACTAAACTACATTTAAACTGATCATGAATTCCCAGAGAAGTTACAGTAAGGTGCTTGGTGGCCACCTCTCCAAGAATGTTTCCATATAGACTGTGTGTAAGTCTTCTCAGGTCTATTCCTTTGTCCCTATAGAGATAGTGGGAAGATACAAGGTCTCAGAGATCATTGACCTGGTTTGATGTGTGGATTTTAAAATAGCTTTACTTTTTAAAATAGTCTATCAGAAACATCAGCTTTTCATGTACTGACTGGAATATCTTTTCTTTATTTGCTTTTACAGTGGCTTCTTGTTTTTAATCAAAAAAGAATGTTTGTGAAAGAATCAGAGCCTGAGAAATGGCTATGAGACTCACAAGTTATGAGAAATATGTGTTCATCAGTGTATCTTTTTCCTTTCTTTCAGAAATGTGATACATACAAGTTAATAATGGAAGTTCGAGACATGGGGGGCCAACCTTTTGGTTTATTTAATACAGGAACAATTACTATTTCTCTTGAGGACGAAAATGATAATGCACCATATTTTACAGAAACTTCTGTGAGTATATATGTGTATTCATTTATCTAGGTTCATTTACTTTTTCAAAAAAAAAATCTAGAGTCTTGTAGCTCCATGAGATTATACATTTTGATTTTAATAGCTACCATTTGGTAATATCTGTAGACGTTCTTGGTTGTCATAACTAGGGGTACTACTAAAGTCTAGTGGGTAGAAACCAAGGCCAAGGATCATCCCATATGCACAGGGCAGTCCCCACAGCAAATTATCCACTCTTTCAGTGTCAATAGTGCTGAGATTGAGACACCCCAAATTAAAATAACCTGTTGGGGTTTGAATGCTTTTTCTTTTAAAGTTGTTATCCTGCACAGAGAGCTGAAAAATGGCCGTTTAGGGCCTTCCATGAGCAATGAGTTCTGTATTCTAAGTAATCACAAAACCAAAAAAAAAAAAAAAAAATAGCTACCATTTACAAATAATATCCACAGAAAAACATGATTTCTGTAAAAATAATTACAGTGCTAGGATGCAAGGAAAATCAGGATGCAAGGAAAATAAGTACTCTCTTAGTCATCTACAGTCATCTACAAATCTTTCAGTTTAGTTTAGTCGCTCAGTTGTGTCCAGTATTTGCGACCCCATGGACTGCAACACACCAGGCTTCCCTGTCCATCACTAATTCCCAGAGCTTGCTCAAACTCATGTTCATCAAGTCGGTGATGACATCCAACCATCTCATCCTCTGTCGTCCCCTTCTCCTCCTCCCCTCAATCTTTCCCAGCATCAGAGTCTTTTCCAGTGAGTCAGCTCTTTGCATCATGTGGCCAAAGTATTGGAGCTTTAGCTTCAGCATCAGTCCTTCCAGTGAATATTCAGGACTGATTTCCTTTAGTTTGGACTGGTTGGATCTCCTTGCAGTCCAAGGGACTCTCAAGAGTCTTCTCCAACACCACAGTTCAAATGCATCAATTCTTCAGTGTTCAGTTTCTTTATAGTCCAACTCTCACATCCATACATGACTACTGGAAAACCATAGCTTTGACTAGACAGACCTTTGTTGGTCAGGAAGTTGAAAAGTTAAGGCATGATGAAAAGACAAGATTTGAAACAGCATTATCAGTTTATCAAGGAAAGAAGTGAGTTTATGCATTAAATGTGTATATCCTTCCCACTGTGTGTTTGCACATTTCCATATCACTTTGCTTTCTTTTTCTTTAAATATAACTTTGAATAGAAAATTACATTAAAACTATGAATTTATAATAACAATGGGCAATTATTTCAGTATACTGTAGAAGTAGAAGAAAACAGAATTGATGTTGAGATTTTACGAATGGCGGTACATGACCATGATTTGCCAAACACACCTCATTCAAAGGCTGTGTACCAGATCCTACAGGGAAATGAAAACGGAACCTTCAAAATTAGTACAGACCCAAATACAAATGAAGCAGTCTTGTGTGTTGTCAAGGTAAAAAACATTTATATATATATGTATGTATGTATATAGTAATTCCTGTATGTATATAACTAGGGTTGTTGTAATGCAATGCTGAAATGATTTACATTGTTTCATACATGAGCTTTATTATTATTATTTTATCCTCATTTTCTCTTAGATGAAAGACATGGTTGGTACATAATTGATTTTTCTATATATGAGGAAAACCAAAGCAGAGAAATACCAAACTAATAAATAGATATTAACCTTAGAAGGGGTCTTAGACACTCACTTATCTAATTCCTTATGAAGCATAAGACAGAGAGAAATGGGGAAAAAAATCAATATTTGAAATTAACCTTTTGACGTTTCGATTCTCTTCACACTCACATTATAGTTTTACCATTCTACAATATATTTTATAAGATGACTATTTACTAAACATTTAGCATCTATTCCCATGAATTCTCCTATATTTGAGGTAACAAGTGTGTTGGAATTTTTAAAATTTAATTGCATCTGCTGGCTCAGAGAATGTTCTCTTTAACTGAACTTGGTTTCTTTCTGAGATCTACCTGCAGTCTTCACTAACTTCTTACAACTTTCCATGTTAATTTCTTAGAGACAGTGTATTTTCTTGGAAGGGATATGCATAAATTTTGCCTTCCTCATGAAATTTTTAGAAAAAGTCCTTTAATTATAATATTACCTGTTCTTTTTTCCTCTATTTCTTTCCTTTTAAAATTTTTGGACTTTTTTTCTAGGTTTAGTTCTCTCTTTTTTTTTTTTGTTATTTTGGTAGATTTTAGTCTCTACTCGTTAATTGTTTGGAGATTCTTTCTAGTTATTCACTTCAGGAACAAACAAATCCAAATATAAGGAACTTTGAAAAGGTGCTGCTAGATAACATGATTATGTCTTTTGATTTAGATACTCACAGTAACTGCTCAATTATAGCCATATCTCATGTCCTAGTAGTCTTATTATGGAGCCAAACTTGGGTCCTCTCACTCCTGCATGGTAAAGACAATCTACTGACACTCCGTTGTGGTAAAGGGCAGCTTTCTTGTAAAAGTTCCAATACAAGGAGAGTGACTGACTTGTGCTTGAAAGCCCCAGACTCCCCTATAGTGTGTTTGTGTTAGTTCCTCAGTCTTGTCCGACTCTTTGTGACCCCATGGGCTGTAGCCCACCAGGCTCCTCTGTTCCTGGAACTCTCCAGGCAAGAATACTGGAGTGGGTTGCCATTCCCTTCTCCAGGGGATCTTCTCAACCCAGGAATCAAACCCAGGTCCACATTGCAGGCAGTTTCTGTACTGTCACCAAGGAAGCCCCTAAGGGTTTCAACAAACCATTTACAAGGGCAAGGTGAGGAAGGGGCATTCCAGGTATGTGGTCAGCTTGTACACAGTGCTCTGATTGGCTGATGGTGAGGTAACAGGGTCCTGTCACTGGAGTTGACAGTATCAGTCTTTAGGCCTGGGGGCTATATGCTCATGGTCATCAAGGAGTTAAAATCTTCCATTTGGTGGGTTGGGAGTGGGGTTTCACATCTCTAAAACAACTCAGCAAGTGTGGACCAGGTACCATTGTCTAGGCACTTCAGAAAGGAGCTAAAGCAGAGGATATGGGGACAAGGCTGCCCTGGGAAGGCCCCATAGGGTCCTGCTTGGTTACAGTCTATCTAATTATTTTATATACTTGGCTTAGAGGGACTTTTGCTGATTCAGTTATCACTGTTACCCCATTTGATAAATAATAAAATAATGAGAAATAGCCCATTGAAATTCATTCAAATATTCTGTATTTCTATTCATATTCAAACCAGTTAAAAAAAAAATGGAGGCAGGAACTTCCCAAAGGAAAGCAAGAAGAAAAATTGGTTGAATCTTAAAAATAAACAATTTTGCATTTGGTAGTGTTTGTCGCTTATAGGAAGCTGATTATACATTGTTAATACATGAGCTGCAACTTCAGGTAACATTTTATATGTAAAAATGATTCTCCTTTTGGTGCTAAAACTTAGAATCATACTTTTGCCTTCTGTATATAGCGTTACATATTGACTCACTGAAGTGTGTTTATTGAACAGCCGCTGAACTATGAAGTCAATCGCCAAGTTGTTTTGCAAATCGGTGTGCTTAACGAAGCACAATTCGCTAAAGCAGTCAACTCAAAAACCACTACGACCATGTGTACTACAATTGTCACTGTTAAAGTTAAAGACCATGATGAGGGCCCAGAGTGCCACCCACCAGTGAAAGTTATCCAGAGCGAAGACTGCCTCCCTGCAGGCACAGAACTCCTTGGATACAAAGCAGTGGACCCGGAAAGGGGCACTGGCGAGGGCTTAAGGTAAGGTATTTTTCAAAATTTTCTTCTTTTTAATTGTGATGATCCTCTTTGTGCTCAGTTGCTCAGTAGTATCTGACTCTTTGTTACCCCACGGACTGTGTAGAGTCTGACTCTTTGTGACCCCATGGACTGTAGCCCACTAGGCTCCTTTGTCCATGGAATTTTTCAGACAGGAATATTGGATAAGGGTGCCATTTCCTCCTCCCACTCAGGGATGGAACCCACATCTCCTGCACTAGCAGGCAGATTCTTTACCACTGAGCCACCCGGGAAGCCCCAGTTGTGATGATACTTGATTCCAAATTTGGGAACATTCTATGTGTTTTTCAAAATGACAGATTTTGAGATTATGTCCACTTTTTGGTTTGAACTTTTACATTTGATTTCTGAAAACTAGGTATAAGAAGATAAGAGATGAAGCTAATTGGTTTGAAATTAATGAATACACTGGTGACTTGAAAACTGTAAAAGTGCTGGATAGAGAATCAACATTTGTAAAAAACAACCAATACAATGTTTCCGTGATTGCATTCGATGCAGGTGAGTGCAAGTTTCTAGAAATAAAATATAAATATAGGACATATTTTTAAGGAAATCTTGGAGTTAAATTTAAATTTGTTTGTTTCCACATCAAAATTTAATGCAAACAATGACTGTTTAATTGCAAACAATGGTTGCTTCATGATTGCTTAATTTCCTGGCAACCACCAGTTGAGGTCTCAGTGTATCACTAATTCAAAACTTGGAGGTTCCAGTTTCAAGGTTCATATTATTTGATGTCTGCCATGGACCTAGTGGCATCATCAAGGATCTCTATTGTTTTCAGGATTTTAGATTTAGATTATTCTGATTTGAACTTGCTGGAGGGGTTCAACTCCATAAAATAGATGGGTTCAGATTGGTTTGTTCTGAGTCTTTCTTAATGGGGAACAAAACATTTATCCTATTTCCTAAATAAATGTCCAAACAATGGTTTTTGAAGTCTTTTTTACTGAGATTCGCAATCGTTCTCCAAGGTTAATTCTAGAACCTATCTTGTGAAGAAATGTCCTAAGATAGTGATCTCAAAACCCTTTTGAGCATAGCCTGCAAGCAGTAAATCATTTTCTAATATGAACCTTTGCAGTGTAAGCTCTGTCATTTGGCTTCTCTTTTTGCAATGCAAGTGCTTGACTTATGCTTTGATTGCCATCTCAAATAAACACATTCTGAGCCACAGAGCCAGATCCAGAACCTTGTCAACCCCTATCCCATCTCCCCAGGCTCTTTTGTTTTGGAGATCTTGGTTGATTTCAGTAACTCATTATTTGAGCTGCTTGTTTTTCTCTTCCTGTGCTTTAAATTCCTGCTCTTGTGTTTTAAATAAAGAGTGAGCCTGTGAAACCAAGGCCCCAGGCTCCACTTCAATACAAACAGAATCCCAGGTGTCACCCCCCTTGTCCCACACCATCCCCTACAAACTTACTCTGGCTGTGTGATGTATGATTTCCAAGACTTGTAAATAATAAACCTTCCCCTGCTCCCAAAGCTTCCTGATGGCTTTTACTTAGGGCATCTTGCAATCATAATAGAATCACAAGAGTCAGTTCAGCTGCAACCTTGATTATTGATAGGCCAAACAACTACCGCAGTATATTAACTGGTGTGTTTATTTATATACATATACAAACATGCTAACATCATAATGTACTACTATGTATGCATTATAAAAATAGACATTAAGAGAAGATTATAAAAAATATAAGTTAAAGTTACAATATGACATTTCGTCTCATCAATTATATACTCACTCATTTGGGGTAAATTTCCATAAATGATAAAGATGAATGAACTTGAGTTTTTACGATAGTGCCTATCTGTTTAATCCAAGATGGTTGTCATGGCCTATACCTGGGTTGGAAAAGAATTTCCAGACATGAGGCAGAATGAGAGATGAGTAAAGTTTATTAGAGTGGGAGAGGCTGTTAGAACAGCGGGCTGGCTCAAGGGAGAACCAACCCTTTTCTTGGGCTAGTAGCTGATGTTTATGGCCTCAAGACAGAGGAAATTCCCACTGAAAATGATGACATTAGGTGATTGGTTAGGATGCTATACGGTGGGTATTTTACCTCCTATAGGGTCAAGGAACTGGCCAGTTTAGATCTAGAGGCTCATGGGAACAGTTGCTAAGGGGCTTGGTCAGTTCCAGAGAGTTTTGTCCTGTGACGTTGGTACAGGGTTCCACTCCTGTGATCTTGGTATAGAGCTCTACAATGGTGCTCACTATTTTTATGGTTAGCACATTTTTATACACTGCGTGTTCAAAACACACAAGCTGGTACAGCAATGCTGTGGTCTTTTTCTATAGAATCATTGGATTTCTTTAGCAGGAATGGGCAAGTGCATGAATAAACATGTCAAATCCCATGGAAATAAACAAAAACTGAAATGGTCCAAAGTCATGAAATGACTTATTCATTTTACCCTGTAATAGTTGGATAATAAGATAAAGACAAAAATTTCTCACGTATTATACTTCTACTTTTTTCTAGAGCTTTACAGTAAAAGCCACATCTACTTCAAAAAAAAAATAGATTCTCTGTTGAGAGACAAAGATTAAACTAATAAAGATGCTGCTGCTTGAGATGTACATGGCAAGGGCAAACCAGTCCCTTCTCATTTGTCCCACTTGGGTTTTTTCCTTACTTTCTCTCTCAGCCTTGGTGTATTCTCATTGCCTGGGAATGGGTATGGTCTGTTGCACGTCATAATCAGTGAGAAAACCAAGCATTCTGAAAGAAGTATGCCCACGAGCCGATAATGTTTTGGTTTCAAAGTCTGAAAGAAAACCACAATTTGAATATTGTTGCCTAATCATGTGCATATGATGTTCCTTTAATCTTTTTAAAAAAATTTATTCACTTATTATTTATTTCACTTCATTGCTACATGGCTCTTTCCTAGTTGCAGTGAGTAGAGGCTACTCTCTAACCAACATGTGAGGGCTTCTCGTGGCGGGGGCTTCTCTTGTTGCAGAGCACGGGCTCTAGAGCTTGCAGCCTTCAGTAGCTGTGGCTCTGGGGACTCTAAAGTGCTGGTTCAATAGTTGTGGTGTGCAGGGTTAACTGCATGTGGAATCTCCCCAGACCAGGGATCGAACCTGTGTCCCCGGCACTGACAGGCAGATTCTTAACCACTGGACCACTAGAGAAGTCCTTCCTCTCCTCTTGGCACCTCTCACAGAATCTTTCATTGTAATTCTTTCAGTATAAGTAGGAAAAGAAAATACCCTACTACACAGTGGGGGAAACATTAACTGAGAAATACAGTCAATACTGCCACTACTTTATAATCATGGTGGTTTGCTGCCTATAAAAAAGCAAAAGTGAAATCTGATTGGTTCAGGAACACAATTATGATGTGAAACAAGGATTTATATTTACTCACTTATTACACCAATGTTGATTGTCTTCTAAGTCCGAAGTTCTAAGCCATGTAAACTAGGATTCATAAGACGAAATCGAATTTTTCACATAATATCAATTGAAGGATGATTATATTCTCATAAAAGATTCTCTCATATAAAAACTTTCCCCATCAAAGAATGTATGAATATCATAAGAAGTGGAAAGCAGTTAAAATGTTACCAAGATGAAAGTATAAAGGGAGATGATTTCACAGCAGTTCAAAAGCTTGGTGATAAAAAAGGAAATACTCTTTGGGGAGAAGGAAAATATGGAAAATAGAGATATAAGAAGTTAATTTTGTCTTTTTGTGATAAAACAATGTCTGTAGGTATAGTGATTATAGTACAAAGAAATGCAATGTCATATCTATGTCCCAAGCTCATGGATAACCTGGGTGTGCTCAAGAAGGAAAGATAGGGTATTAGAAATTTTAAGGGAAGATCATATGATGAAGGATTTTGTTTATTTAAACTTTAATCCATTTTAATATATGCTTCCAATGGTCAAATATATAAGTAATTATTTATATTTCTACATGAATATTTAGCTTTGATGCTCATATATAGTTCATGATGATTATCTAGGCATCCAGTTAATTTCCTTGTATTGTTTGTGTCAGTTCTTTTTGTCAACCAGGTGGCTTCTTCCCTGCTTTCACTCTAAAAGCACTGTTTTGTACCCCCTCACCCTACAATAAGGCTGCCCCTTCTGTTTGAAATTCACGTCCCTTTGCTTCTTCAAATGGATGGATCAGTGATGACTTTTGTGATAACTCTCACTAATTTTTGTTTTGTTCTTCTCTGAATGCCTTTTTAACCCTCCTTCCCTGGAAATAATACTATAATTATCACAATATAAGTATATATACTTATATATAATTAAGTATAAGACACATCTAGGTGATGTGTCTTCTCTATAAAATGAAACTCTCATTGTTTCTCATGTACATTCTTTTCCTCTAGCTAGGCTGACTATGAACTCATTTTCATATAAAGACCCTTATCTTTGCTAAATATCTTTTTACCAAGCATCTAGCAGATATCCTGGCATGTTTGCTTCGTGTAGGTATTGGTATTCGCCATTCCTCTGCAGTTCTGTGAGTCTCCAGGTCCAGGCTGTGAATTTTACTGCTTAGACCTTTGCAAACTCAGGTGCATAACAGGCACTGGGAACACTTAGTTTTAATGTAGAAACTTGAATTCAAAAGTTTACGAGAACCCAGCATGCGAGACAGCAAAAGGAACGCAGATGTATAGAATAGACTCGTGGACTCTGTGGATGAGGGAAAGGGTGGGATGATATGGGAGAATGGCATTGAAATATGTTAATTATCATATGTCTAATCAATCGCCAGCCCAGGATTGATGCTCGGGGCTGGTGCAATGAGATTTCCTGGGGGGAGGGAGGAGGGAGGGGGGTTCTGGAGGGGGAGCATATGTAAACCCATGGTGATATCATGTCATTGTTTGGCAAAACTAATTAAAAAAAAAGGAAAAAAAAAGTTTACGAATGCTTTGATATACTTGAATGTAAAAAGAATTTTCTTAAAATGAATATTTCAGGGTTGTCATGTGGAAGAGGTAAACTTTTTGTGTGTACAGTCCAAAAAAAGAAGAAATTAGAAATGATTAGGAGGTGTATTACAGCTTGGTAAGAAAGAATCTGAAAACTTTCCAATCATTAATTTAAGAGTTTTGTATATGGAGTGGGCTGATTTATAACCCAGTGAACTTTCTGTTCCTGAAAACATTTAAATAACAACTGGGAACTCTTGCTTTTCAGAGTTCTTATTGTAAAATTTAGATTTTAGTTAACCCAAGATGTACTTTCTAGCATGGAGATTATGACATTTCGTACTCACTGATTCTTGGCAGTTGTTTATGTGTTTAACTGAAAATAAGGTTTGTTCTTATTTAGTTCCTTAGTTGTGTCTGACTCTTTAGTGACCTCACAGACTGTCGCCCGCCAGACTCCTCTGTCCAAGGGATCTCCCAAGAAAGAACTGAAATAGGTTGCCATTTCCTTCTCCAGAGGATCTTCCTGACCCAGGGACTGAACTAGTGTCTCCTGTACTGCAGGCAGATTCTTTACCACTGAGCCACCTGGAAAGCCCAAAATAAGGTTTAGAAGCAGGCAAACTTTCACAGTCTTTTTTTTTTTTATTATTAAACATTTTTTTTTATTAGTTTTGCCAAACAATGACATGATATCACCATGGGTTTACATATGCTCCGCCTCCAGAACCCCCCTCCCTCCTCCCTCCCCCCGGGAAATCTCGTTGCACCAGTCCCAAGCATCAATCCTGGGCCGGCTAACTATTATCAGGAATTACTTTATTTTTTCGCTCTGTTTCCCAGAAGGAAAATATTTGCAATCAGGCTTTCGTAGTTTTAGAAGACATCTAGGCTTTGTTTTCAGCTGTGGCTTTGCCTACTATCCATTTTAACAGTTTCGAGTTTTCCTTTTTTAACAACATGCTTAAAACAGAGACTGTGATGGAAAATAATCATTTATGTGATAAATGTTGGTTGAATATAGAATTAAATGAGTCTTTATTTGCTTCTGGATGGCTGCCCTATTTCTTTATTTCACTTTTTAAAGTGTGATTTCTATTTTACCTTAAAGAGAAATAGTTTTCTTCTTATATTTCAATAGTTAAAATTCTAACACACATGTTGATTCATACTAGTATCTGTAACTATTTTTTACATTAAAAAACTTATTTTTCCCACTTGGCAACTTCTTTTTTAGGTGTTGAAGTTGTCATTTGTACTCAAATTTATTTATAAATTTATGGCAAACTCAAAATGTTTATATGCTGTTGTGAAAGTGGAATCTTTCAGTCATGTCCAACCTTTTGCGACCCCATAGACTGTGGCCTACCAGGCTCTTCTGTCCATAGGATTTTCTGGCAAGGGTACTGGAGTAGGTTGCCACTTCCTTCTCCAGGGGATCTTCCCACTTCAGGGATCAAACCCAAGTCTCCCACATTGCAGGCAGTCACTTTACCATCTGAATCACCAGGGAGATATCTGTTATTATAGATTTTTTTTTAAACAAAAGTGGTTATTTCTCTTTAATTTCTAGATGTTGTTAAATTTGTTTAGATTGAATAATTTTTAAATAGGTATATACTGCTGTTACCTTGTGAGTAACTAATTTAAAAGTCACTTTGAATAAATTCTTATTCAACAGAAAAAATTCCACTGAAATACATTACCTGATATGGCTTAATTGTTATTTTAATCTAAAAAAGAAAACATTAAATTTGCACATGATTTATGGTAGTCTATATGATAAATTCAATGTTTATGCACCAAAATTTAGACCAGCATTCAAAGCAATAAAAGTGAGGAATTTCATCAGTTATTTTTCTGTTTATTTCAATTTTGAAATCTTACTATTTAGTTTTATCACAAGCTTTAAAATTTGAACATGTTCTCTGAACTTCATTATCTCTTAAACACCAATAATGGGCATTATGCTAATTTAAGATACTTATTTAGATTTATGTGTTGAAGCATTAGGCCATTAATAGTGGAGTTCTGGAGGTAAGAGTTCTTATTCTCAAAAGCATATTAAGTTGATTAGGGAGGGGGGTGCAACTTTTTTACAGTTTGTTCAATTGATTTTTTTAAGTATAAAAATTAATGCTATGACAAACCTAGACAGTAAAAAGCAGAGACATCACTTTGCCAACAAAGGTCCAAATAGTCAAATGTATGGTTTTTCCAGTAGTCATGTAAGGATATGAGAGTTGAACCATAACGAAGGCTAAGTACCAAAGAACTAATGCCTTCAAATTATGGAGAGCAAGGAGATCAAACCAGTTAATTCTAAAGGAAATCAACCCCAAATATTCATTGGAAGGACTGATGCTGAAGTTCCCATAGTTTGGCCACTTAATGTGAAGAGCTGACTCATTGAAAAAGACACTGATGCTGGGAAAGATTAAAGGCAAAATGAGAAGAAGGTGGCTGAGGATGAGATGGTTGGATGTCATCACCAATTAATGGACAGGAGTTGTGTAAACTTGGAGACAGTGAAGGACAGAGAAACCTGGAGTGCTGCATTTCATGGGATTGCAAAGAGTTTGAAACAATTTAGCAACTGAACTACAAGTGTTCAGAGTGTTAATATTAAGTTAGCCAGGAAATACTGGGCAGATCACTAAACTGTCAAGATGAATATAAAGTAGCCCTTAGGATGAAAAGCTAAGTGCATGAGCTAAAGATGAACAAGGGTTTTGAAAAATTGAAGAACGTGGCAAGCATTGTCCATAAAAGTCAAGGCAAGTTTCATGCAGAGGTCACATTTGAACAGATTCTTAAAGGATAACAAGGTTTTATCAGGCAAAAGGGAGGAAAAAAGTATTTCCAGCAGTGGCAATAACATGCACCAAGGCTGCACACAGGATGGAGCACAGTTTCTGGGTTTGATGATCAGTTTTACAAAGTTTGGGCTTCCCTGGTGCCTCAGATGGTAATGAATCCGCCTGCAGTGTGGGAGACCTGGGTTCGATCCCTGGGTTGGGAAGATCCCCTGGAGGAGGGCATGACAACCCACTCCAGTATTCTTGCCTAGAGAATCCTCATGGACAGAGGAGCCTGGTGGGCTACAGTCCATAGGGTCCCAAAGAGTTGGACACGACTGAGTGACTAAGCACACACATGACAAAGTTTGAACAATGAGTATATGAGGTAAAGGGTCAGGAGAGAAAGTCAGGAAGTGATTGTGACCTAATGTAAAGTGTTTATATTTTAAGCTTGAATGCACTTTCAAAGAAGGATGTAAGAAATCAATTCTCTTCTAAATTAGTCATTTTTGTAGTAACATTACTCATAATCTCATACCTTTTAATTTTAAAAACCACTTCACAATGTCATCTGATACAGCTACCAATCTCCAGGGAAGAGTAATGTCACTATTTTGTACTGGTAGCAGTGGTATTTGTGGCTTGAAAAGTGTGTGAAATTCAAGTTCAGACAACTAGTAGAAAGCAGGTGTCAACTGTACATCATAGAGATTGTTGAAAATAAATGTTTAAGTGGAGAAATATCCTATTTTTTATTTTTCTTAGATGGCAGATCTTGCACCGGAACGTTAGTAGTTCTTTTGGAAGATAAAAATGACCACCCACCGCAGATAAACCAAGAAGAACTGACAATTTGCCGGCATGATAGGGACTATGTTGTCCTCGAACCTACAGATCAAGATGGACCTGACAATGGGCCACCTTTTCAATTCATTCTTGATAATTCTGCCAGCAAACTTTGGACAGTAGAGACAAGGGATGGTGTGTAAATTATGCTAAACCTTCTAATCAATAGGACCTCAGAATGTTTGGTGGCCTAGACTTTTACCCTAGTTACTTATACTAAATAAATCTTAATTTTAGTAAATTATTTAATTGATCCCAGATAAAGGATAATACCTTGTTTCTTAAAACAATGAGTAACGTGATTAGATTCTTATTCTGAATATCTTTAAGAAAACAGGCAAACCCATTTTAATAAAATATTTGAATGACATAGTAAATATAGAATAGTAAAGAGAAGCATAAAGCAATATCAATTAATTTTCCTGTCTTTTCAAGAAATCAAAATCTCTTTTTTTTTCACATAGGTAAAACTGCTATTCTTCGGGGGCGGCAAGATCTTGATTATGACTATTACACTGTTCCTATTCAAATAAAAGACAGACATGGCGCTTCTGCAACACACATGCTATCAGTGAGAGTATGTGATTGTACAATTCCATCCGAATGTAGAATGCCTAGTAAACTTCCAAGAGAGGCGACACTTGCAAATGTGTTCCTTGGAAAATGGGCTATTCTGGCCATGGTGTTGGGCTCTGTACTGTTGTTATGTAAGTATGATTATATAGAACGTGTTAGCTGAAGTGTTAGCTGATATTTTAAAAAATATATGACAATTCTTTATATCAGTGACATTGATAGCCTTTGAGAAATGTGTCCTTTTAAAAATCTTGTGCCAACTCTATGGCTTGGAATTCTGAGTCACAGAAGAAAAACAATTTTCAGAACTATGGCCTCACTTTTTCCAATAATTAGCTGTGAGACACTGGGTAAATCATTTCTTGTTCTTTAAGCTTTTTTTATTTTAATGGTGCAGTGAAGAGGTTGGGTAAAATTAATGTTAAGTTTCCCTCCCATACAAAGTACAGTTATCTTTCAACCAGCCACATTCATGTAGTGGATGCACAAAAAGAGTGAAAAGGGTAGTTTAAAAATTTACTTAGATGTTTGTGCTCAATGATATTAATGAATATTAATGAAATCATTTAGCATACATCTTAATTAGACTCCAGAGTGTGAGGGAAATGGCCATATGATGAGCTGCTGAGGAAAAGCAATAGATTTTGCATTCTGCAAACTGGTTTTTGGAGATGCAAAAGTGATGGAAATCATTGCTCAGGCATCTCCCCTCCCTTCCTCTCTTTTTTTCCCTTCCTTTGCTTCTTTTTCTTTTCCCTCCTCCCTTCTTTCTTTTTCAAAAATCTGTCTGACCACACATAGCCTATTTGCATTTACAGACCTTTCCCATAGCCTTTACTGTGTCTGTGTTCAGTGATTTGTATTTCAGGTTAAACTGGATATTCCTCTTAGCACTTGATGGATGCTTTCAAAACCAAGCACTGGTTTTATGTAATGGCTTTTCCTGCTTGATTTATGTCTAATGTTCTTTGTTTCGTGATTCTAAGATCTTTGAGTTGTTCCATATGGACTTTAACACCAATAAGACTAGCTTAAAGTCCAATCAAATGAAGTTACTATTTCAGTGTGTAGAAAAGAAGGAAAACGTTGAATTCTGAACCTGGGAAGAGAGCTATTCACAAACTATATTCACTTCATCTTTCTTTCTTTTTATTGATTTGTTTCTTATTTAGCCTAATAACATAACCTCACTAAGACAAAGATAGTCTATATATATTTGTTAATAATCTTTTTTAAATTTTATGACCCAAAGAAATCTCAATTTATGGAATCAATATTTTAAAGTTCTGTGAGGAAACTTTAAAAAAATTATTCAAATGATTTGCTATATAATTCAAATGATTATAGTCATTTACTATAAATCAAATGATCTCCTATACCAGCATGAAAAAATGTGATTTTACTTATATATTTTTATTTTTTAGGTATTTTGTTCACATGTTTCTGTGTTACTGTAAAGAAAACAGTAAAGAAGTGTTTTCCAGAAGATGTAGCCCAGCAAAATTTAATTGTATCAAATACTGAAGGACCTGGAGAAGAAGTGATGGTAAATCAGATTTCACCTTTTTTGGTATGGTAGTTCAATGAGGCTGTGCTATGCTTAGTCACTCAGTCGAGTCCGACTTTTTGCAACCCCATGGACTATAGCCCCACAGGATCATCTGTCCATGGGATTCTCCAGGCAAGAATACTGGAGTGGGTTGCCATTCTCTTCTCCATCAAACCCAGGTCTCCCGCATTGCAGGCAGATTCTTGACCATCTGAACCACCAGGGAAGCCCAAGTTCAATGATAATAGTTGATTATTACATAAAATAGTAATAATGATACCCTGTGTGCAAACTAAGTGTCTTCAGTCATGTCTGAAGAGACATGGCCCTGTGGACTGCAGCCTGCCAGGCTCCTCTGTCCATGGAATTCTCCAGGCAAGAGTACTAGAGTGAGTTGCCTGTCCGCCTCCAGGGGATTTTCCTGATCCAGGGATCAAACCTGAGTCTCTTAAGCCTACCTGCCTTGGAAATGGGTTCTTTAGCACTAGCGCTACCTGGGAAGCCCAAATAATAACAGCTAATGCTCCTGAGAAATCTGTATGCAGGTCAAGAAGCAACAGTTAGAACTGGACATGAAACAATGGACTGGTTCCAAATTGGGAAAGGAATACAAAAAGGCTGTATATTGTCACCCTGCTTATTTAACTTATATGCAGAGTACATCATGTGAAATGCCAGGCTGGATGAAGTACAAGCTGGAATCAAAATTGCTGGGAGAATTATCAATAACCTCAGATACACAGATGACATCACCCTTATAGTAGAAAGTGATGAGGAACCAAAGAGCCTCTTGATAAAAGTGAAAGAGGAGACTGAAAAAGTTGGCTTAAAACTCAACATTCAAGAAACTAAGATCATGGCATCTGGTCCCATCACTTCGGGCAAATAGATGGGGAAACAATGGAAACAGTGACAGACTTCATTTTGGGGGGCTCCAAAATCACTGCAGATGGTGACTGCAGCCATGAAATTAAAAGATGCTTGCTCCTTGGAAGAAAAGCTATGGCAAACCTAGACAGCATATTATAAAGCAGAGACATTACTAACAAAGTTCTGTATAATCAAAGCTATGGTCCTTCTAGTCATGTATGGATGTGAGAATTGGCCTATAAAGAAGGCTGAGTGCTAAAGAATTGATGCGTTTGAACTGTGGTGTTGGAGAAGACTCTTGAGAGTCCCTTGGACTGAAAGGAGATCAAAGCAGTCAATCATTGAAAGGACTGATGCTAAAACTGAAGTTCAAATATTTTGGCCACCTAATGTGAAGAGATGACTCAATGGAAAAGACCCTGATGCTGGGAAAGGTTGAAGATAGGAGGAGAAGGGGATGACAGAGGATGAGATGGTTGAATGGCATCACCAACTTGATAGAAATGAGTTTGAGTAAGCTCCAGGATTTGGTGATGTACAGGGAAGCCTGGAGTGCTGCAGTGCATGGGGTCGAAAAAAGTTGGACATGACTGAGGGACTAAATTGAACTGGATACTTATTGAGCACTTACTATACCAAACAGGGGCTCCCCTTGTAGCTCTGCTGGTAAAGAATCTACCTGGAATGCAGGAGACCTGGGTTTGATCCCTGGGTTGAGAAGATCACCTGGAGGAGGGCATGGCAACACAATAACAAAGCATGACAAACTGAATGTAACTGAATTGAAATTTATTGTCTCACAGTTCAGGAGGCTAGAAATTAGAGATTAGGTATTGACAGAACTCTGCTCCCTCTGAAGGTGCTAGGATTCTATTACAATTCTCCCTCCCAGCTTTTGGTAATTCTTTGACTTATGACAGCATTAATTGAGTCTTCATGTGGCATTGTGTGTGTGTGTCTGTATCCAACTTTCCTCTTTTGGATTAGAGACCCATCTTACTTGATAAGCACCTTGTCTTAATTTAACTAATTGTCTAAAAATGACTCTATCTTCAAATAAGATCACAATCTGAGACACTTGAGGGTTAGGACTTTAACAATTGAATTGGAGTGGGGGATGTGATTTAACCTATAACACCTATGAGTATTATTATTATCCTGATTCTATGTATGCGGATATAGAGAGGCACAGCAGTTAAGTGATTTGCCCATGTGAAAGTCGCTCAGTCATGTCCGACTCTTTGTGACCCTATGAACTATGCAGTCCATGGGATTCTCTTCTTCAGGGGAATCTTCCCAACTCAGAAATTGAACTGGTGTCTCCTGCATTGCAGGCAGATTCTTAACCAACTGAGCTATCAGGGAAGCCCTCAGATTTGCCCTATCAGATTTGCCCATGGTGGGAAAGAAATGAAAGAAAACTATTAGTTTCAATTTGATTCATTTATTTTAGGATGCAAATATTAGACTTCCCACACAGACATCCAACGTTTGTGACACAAGCATGTCTGTTGGCACCCTTGGTGGCCAGGGAGTCAGAACACAGCAAAGTTTTGAGATGGTCAAAGGCGGCTACATTTTGGATGCCAACAAAGGAGGTGGACATCAGACCCTGGAATCTGTTAAGGGAATGACGGACGCTGGCAGATACACATACAGTGACTGGCACAACTTCACCCAACCTCGGCTTGGCGAAGTAAGTGACAGTGTCTTCATGTTCATTTTACATGAAAGTTAAACACTTTTTATAAATCAGGATTTTCCCAAAGTTTTACTCCTTATACATCTGGAGCTCATCACCATTTTCATGTTCCCAATTATCATAGATACATGAGTATGAGATCCAAACTCAAAGAGAAAAATGACCTCATAAAGTTCAATTTTTAAAGTAAGGCTTCCAAAATTTGACCTAGGAGTAGCATATGTGGGCATTTCTATACTTTAGGAAGTGTAAAAAGACTCATAGCTTCTTTCCTAAAAATTGCCAGGAAAATCATGTAGAGTGAAATGTTTGTTACAGGGTACTACATGGATCACAAATTATAAATATTTTTAGTATGCTGAATCCTCCATGTGATTATGAAATCTTAATGATCGCCATCAACCACATAGATCATTAAGCTTTTATTTAGTTCCTCATTTTATGTTCAGATCAGTCAATGTAGATTAATATTAGCCAGTTAAATATATTATGATAAGTATGTAATAATGTATAAACATAAGGGACATGGCTTATATTAGTTTCCCCTAAATATGTAAAAAAGTTGTAGACACATTTCAATAATACAAATCTCATGTTTAAATGGGAAATTGTAAGCTAGTTGTGTGATGCATGTGGAGCTTTAGTTTTTATCAATGTGTTCAGTAGGAGCATTTATATATTTGCTATATTTTAAGAATGAATATAATACAGACCAATCATGTGCATTTTTTATATGTAGGAATCCATTAGAGGACACACTCTGGTTAAAAATTAAACAGTAAAAGGTAAATCAAAGCCATTATTTTTAAGCTAATACATTTAGGTGTTTTTTAAAAAAAATAATAAAATGTGCTCTTTCTTGACACAGAAGGTGTATCGGTGTGGACAAGATGAGGAACACAAGCTCTGCGAAGACTACGTTCGCTCCTATAACTATGAAGGGAAAGGGTCTGTGGCCGGCTCAGTGGGCTGTTGCAGCGATCGGCAGGAAGAAGAGGGGCTTGACTTCCTAGATCATCTGGAACCCAAATTTAGGACGCTAGCGAAGACATGTGTAAAGAAATAAATGTGCCTTTTAATAGCGTAACATCTAGGAGCACATATGTAGGAGTTTATTGAATGTAAAACAATAGCAGCATCTGCTAAAGTATTTGTTTATGGAGGTAAACTTCCAGTCTTGTCTAGATAAGGATACTATGAATACTAAGCTCCCTTAAATTCTCCTTGTCTGAGATAAGTTTTGTCTTCTCTAGAAATCAGTGTTGCATTTGTTAATTTCCTTTTTCTATGCATGTACATTTTCTTGCCCTTTCTAGGACTGCACTGTGCTTTCTCACACCTTCTGTTTGAAAACGTATGTTACTTATGCTCTGGAAGAGTATGTGAGGGAGTTAGGGACTGTGGAGATTAAAGAAAAATACATTGTTATTTTAGATGAAAATGAAATATTTTCTTCAGAATCTTGGGGACAATTATGCTTTTAGAAGTATTGTCTTTGGTGCTACAGAATTGCTTCCTTTACCTGAATGGCTCTGTGCTGAAGACTTTTTGGTGCATTCTCTGATGCAGTCTTTGATTTGGTGAATAAGAGCTCATCTTTCTTTGTGTTTTTACCCTGTGGAGTTGCTCCCAGCTTGATCCTGGGATCTCTGTTGATGTGGACGCATTATCAGGTTCCTACAGGTTCTAGAATTGTTGGAAAGATGCAGACCAGAAGAGGCTCACAGCAATTTGAGTCATTGAGATTTTTAAAAACAGCATTTCCATGAAAGAATTGCAGCCTTAATGCCCATGGGTTGACTGAAACACCCAAATCTGTTTTGTTGGCCCACCATGATGTATTATTGCTTTTTAAAAATGTAAATACCTTGGCAAGGACATGTTCTCTCTAGTTTGACACCGTCCCACCATCCTCAAGCATTTGAGTAACTAGACCAGTAGGCATTAGGCTTACAGCCCTGATAGCCCTTTGAATATGCGAGGCACTGAATGATTATCCATACTGGAATGGATACTCAGGCTACATTGGTAATTACTTTCAGAAAATGTTAAATAAGAAAAAGTATCTGGTATACATATATTAAAAAAACTGAAATGTGTTAACTTGATTCTTACCAAACATTTGTTGAGTGATGCTGGATAAAAGAATGAAAACAAGAGTTAATGGGCTATTTTGAATACATAGCATTTTAATAAGATATTCTATTTTATTAATTTAGAAAAAAAGTATATTTAAATAATATTTTAATAGTTTTTCTGCCAAATGCTATAGATTCATAAATCATTAACAGTATATATCACAAGGAAATTTTTCATTCAGACAAAAAAATTTTTTTCATCTTTTAGCTACTTAATCTTCAAAAAAATGAGTGACTAATTTTCTTAAATTTTGTGAGTTATTCTCCTTCTTAGTCACAGGATCTAAATAAAGATGTTTCTTGAAATGAAATTGAATAGTAGAGCAGAATAAACAAGTAGCTTTAGTAAGTAAAATTTTTATTTTATAAGGTGTCCTCTATGTATTATTTTTATGTCCATTGTCAATAAAATAATTTTGTAGAGTAATGCAGCTTCTGAATAACTGTTATCTGATGTACATGTTATTCTGACAATGATGCTAGCTTTTAAATTTTATAATATTAAAATTTTGGAAATATATCATATCATAATAATGTTGTAAGTTATATTTTTGAGCATAGATGCAGAATGTTTACTGAGCAATTAAAAATCATTAATTGAACATTAGTGTACATGTTTGTTTATATCTTTGTATTTCTTAAATTTAAGTGTGAAAGAGAAAATTTGAATCTGAACATAAAGTACAAATAAAGGCCGAAGGCTGATTTCTCAAATCAACAAGAGAAGTTACTTTACAACTATGACCAGAATTATTAGAAAGTATAGGAAATGAATTCATATTAAGGTATTTTGACTATTTTAAGATGTTTCAAAATATCTTTAAGATTTATCTCATAGAAGAACTATGATGTCTTTTGATTTATTTAGGAATTTCAAAGTCATTCTCTATTTACACTCAAAATTAAATGTAAATTGTGTGATTAATGAAATGTGTGAAACTCTGCTGGACTGTTTATGAATTTAGTTATTAGAATATTGTATATTATGAATTATTTCATGTATGTTAATTTTCACTTAATTAATTGTAGGTAAGTTAATCATTCTGAATTGTTTTAAATAATGAAATCTAAAGTTATACAATTAAAACTTTCACATCTTATCAAGATCTCAAACTATTTCATGTGAAAAATTTGATGGAAACTCCAAGATAGAAGAAAATTGACATAATTGTTATAAGTTAACTTTTGCTAAATACTTCCTTAACTTTATTGAGCTTTTAATTCCTCCTAGGTTTTTTAAAACTATTTTGTAAAACTTGATATCTATGCATATGTTTACTTTTAGAGAATGGAATACGCTGTTATTTGGAAAATATTCACAATAGTTGTTCTAGAGTTGAGGACTTTCATTATCATAGAGAGGAAAAGCTAACTTTTTTTATTGCGTGTTAGTTATACAAGTCCTGTACTACTTGAAATTCCTCAATTAGATTAATGAAACAAACTTTATATTGCTGCATATTTTTGGTCTCTTTTATCTGCTTTTCTAATAAATCTGATGGAACATTTTTCATTTGGCCAGACATTGCATTTGTCTTACTACATGGTTAGATTAAAGAAAAGAGGACTATTTATAGCAGCAGAAAGCATTACTAAGAATGGATAGACCTTTGCATACTTTATAGGACCTAGTAAATTTGAGGGAGCATAGTTTTAAAAAATTTCTTTGAAAGGGTAGTGTTGCATGAAAAGTAAAAACCACACTTGATCTCAAATCCTTACCATTACAAATGAAATGATAACCACTTTCTAACATATAAGTAGAATAATTGTTTAAGAAATGTTATGTGCCAAGTATATTTATAATATGCATTTCATGCAGGTATATCAAATTATTTTAAAATCTTCTTAAAGTAAGTATTTTGAACAATAGGAATAAAATGCATTCTATAACATCAATCTGTATAGAAGATGTTTATTTCCTAACGTTAGAGAAAAAACAATTAAAAAATAAGTGTGACCATCCTCTGTATTTAGCCTGAGAATATATGAAATTTCAAAATGTTTAAAGTTAAACACTGTCAGAGTGCAACAATGAATACTTATAATCGTGGAATGTTTTTATTTGTTCATATTTAGGGACCGTCAAATGCTAAAATGTGAAATTATTATTGAAAAGAAACTTCAATGCTTCCTTTGAGATACCTGAGTTTTTACCCAGAATTCATACCAAAAATTCAAATAGAATTATTTTCTGCCAGTTATAGTTCAAGAAGAACTAAAAGGAACCCTCTGATCCACTGTGGAAATGAAAGAATTTTCTTGTTTTGATTTTGTCTTTCTTAAAATATGTAGAAAACTTAGAAATTAAAAGTGAATGACATTTATATAATTCATTTACACAAAATTTAAAATCCAACTTCACAAAGACCTTTTGTCCGTACTAGGCATTCCATAAGAGGGACAGATTACCGTTCTACATTCACCATATTTCTCACCTCTTGGAGAGCCATAATGAAATTCTAAACTGGTGGTTCTTCAAGTGTGATTCCTTAACTGGTAGCATCAGCATCGCCTGGGAATGTGCCAGAAATGCTAATTCTTGGGTTCTTCCTCAGATTCACTAAATAAGAACTCTCAGGGGAGACACTCCAGGGGTTTGCAGTGTACAAGTTCACCTCTGTACCAGGTCTTTGCTACTCAGTGCTGTTCACAGCACCTGAGAGCAGGTGAAGAAAGCAGATTCAGGCCCCACCCCAGACCTATTGAGTCAGAATCTGCACTTCAGCAAGATCTTCCAGGAAATCCCTCTGTACATGAAATTTTGACAGGCACTGTGTAGATGATCCCTTGATTGGAACCTGAAAAAACTAATAGATGAGCAACACGATTAGCCAATTAAAGTGAGTGCACAGATAGTCTCAGACAGCAGGGCTATGGCTGCCAAAGGGTAGGGAAATTTGTCCTGGCTCACCTCGTGACTCAGTTGAAGACCAGCTGTCTTCTGTCTTCTGTCCACCCACACAGCAGAACACCCCTCCACCCCACTCTGTGTTATTCTGTACTTGGATAATTGACTCTCTGTGCCATATGTCTGAGAATATACAATGGTAGACTTTGACATTATTTCTGATCATGTCTAGGCAACAAATTTACCAAATTATGTTTAAAAACCAACTGAATTAAAAACCAACTATCTGAATAACCTGGATAGTTTAAGCAATGCATGCAATACCCTGAGATCATTTTAGCAAATAGATATCTTGACATATTCTTTTCTTACTAAGCCAGTTCATCACCATGTACATTTTTAACCTTTTATTTTCTGGGTGTAGCTGACTTTGAGTATCATAGGTGTGGCTAGGAAGCTGTCAGAACCAGTTGTATTTAACTGAGTAAACATATTCTTTCATTTTTATTTCTTTTAGTTTCAAACTGGAAAATCAAGCAGAAGAAAATGAAAACAAATTTTCAGTTATTTTCATTTTAATAATTTAATATTTATACATGATTAATTAACATTAAATATATAACAAATGGACTTTCCTGGTGGCTTAGAGGTAAGGAATCCATCTGCAAATGCAGGTGACATGGGTTCAATCACTGGATTGGGAAGATCTTTTGGAGGAAGAAATGGCAACCCACTCCAGTATTAGTGCCTGGGAAGTCCTATGGACCAAGGAGCCTGGAAGGATACAGTCCATTGGGTTGCAAAGAGTTGGATATGACTTATCTACTAAACAACAACAAATATGACAAATACTTATTAAAAATTAAATGTTAATTTGATATTGATGTTTTAATATTAAACATATTTAAAGCTAAATATTAGGGACTTCCCTGGTGGCCTAGTGGTTAAGACTTTGCTCCCTAATGCAGGGAGTGTGGGTTCAATCATTGAGCAGGGAGCTAAGATCCACATGCCTCACAGCCAAAGCACCAGAACCTAAACAGCAGAAGTAACACTGTAAAAAATTCAACATAGACTTCAAAAATGGTCCACATTAAAAAAAAAAAAAAAACTTAAAGAAAATAAAGTTAAATATTAAGGAGACATTTGACACTGACAAACATATATCCCTTGATAGTTCTTGGGAGTCCACTGGGGGACACTGCTGATTGTCTACCGACTACCCAGTAACCTAGCTGTCTCTTACAGATGATGGAGCTTAATTTCATTCGAGATAGCTATAGGAGACCATTATGTCCCAATTCCTCAAACTAATTTCTGGTCAGTGAGAAGTAAGTGAATTGTTGTGTCTCAAATTTTTGAGTAGGTGTTTTCAAGGATAAGATTTAGCTGGAAGATGTCTTTAGTTTTTGTGGTTGTTTTGTTTCCCTTAATTGCATTTCCTAATTTCTGGAATACAGATATGATACCTGGTGCTCAAGCAGCCATCTTATGATGTTGCAAATTGTAAACCATGAGCTACTTGTTGAGAGTGGTAGACCACAAAGACAGGAGCCCAGATCCCTAGTGGCTTTGTGGAGACTGGACTTCATGCCTCCAGACTTGTCCACTTGAGTGAATAAAGCTTTCTGCATTTAAGCAATGCAATTTTAGGTTTTCTGTTAAAAGTTGCTAGTCTAATCTGATGTAGGGAGAATAGAGGTTGGATAGAAATAATTGTTTTACTTAAGTCATGATTCAATAAAATTAAAATGAATCTGCTTTGGGAACTTATTTTCTTTAGGTTAAGATGTCAAAAATGGTTTATTTTGAAGATAGTTCAGTGTTCTCTGAACAGTCCTGAGACAAAATAAAGTATTAATTATTTGTTGTTTTGTTGCTTAATTGTGCCTAACTCTTTTGTGACTTTGTGAACTGTAGCTTGCCAGATTCTTCTAATAGTGGGATTTCCTAGGCAAGAATACTGGAGTGTGTTGCCATTCTTCTCCAGGGGATCTTCTTGACCCAGGAATCAAACCTATATGTCTTGCTTGGCAGGCGGATTCTTTACCACTGAGCATTACCTGGGAAGTTGGAAGTCCAGAAGGTGTACGTTTTCTGGATCATTTGAACATCCTCTTTTTTTTCCAACTCTTTCTAAAGTCAGAAGCCTGACTTTGTCAGAAGCCATGTTTCTAGCAGTAAAGGATCTGGATTCTTCTATTAATCTGGTGTATGACCTTTAACAAGTCATTGAATCTTGTTTACTTCACCTTTTCAACTATAAAAAAGATTTTAATGTTGATTTCATCAGCCAAACAGATGTTCTTCAATGCAAGGATGATGTTTCAGACATCACTGTGTTCTCCCTTACACCTGTACTTGACAAGGGTTTTTATTTGTTTGCTTGTGTGTATGTTTATAGTATATATGCTGCTGCTGCTGCTAAGTCATTTCAGTCGTGTCCAACTCTGTGCGACCCCATAGACTGCAGCCCATCAGGCTCCCCCATCCCTGGGATTCTCCAGGCAAGGACACTGGAGTGGGTTGTCATTGACATTTAATATTTAATTGATGCATTAAGTTAAAACCTTTAATGAAAATATCCTCCCTAATTTTAAAACACACTTTTAAAGATTTAGCATACTATTTCTACTACTTAAGCCTCTGTCCCTGAAAACTGTGCTCCTTTAAATCTGAGGGATTCAATGTTTGGCTGCATTCTAGTATCCCAAGGCATTGTTTTTCAGTCAATTACTATAGGTGTATGCTAAGTCGCTTCAGTCATGTCCAACTCTTTGTGACCCCATGGACTGTAGCCCATCAGGCACTTCTGTCCACAGGATTCTCCAGGCAAGAATACTGGAGTGGGTTGCCATACCTTTCTCCAGGGGATCTTCTTGACCCAGGGATTGAACCCACATCTCTTAGGTCTCCTGCACTGGCAGGTGGATACTTCACCATTAGTGTTACAGGAAGCCCCAATTACTATACAGACAAATAAAAATAAATACAATTTATTTTCCTATTAATTAATCCAACAAATTACATCACAATCTAAAATGCTTCTTATGCCAACTCAACTAGACTTCACAATGAGTAAAGGTGAGTTTAACAAATCCAGGAAGTTGAGGAGGTTTCAGCAGGTGACAAAGAAGACAACTTTATGGTTTTGCTGTATGACAAATGGTGATTTCGTATGCTGATTGACTTAGATGGAATTCTATTCTTTCATATTAGAGACTAAACAAAAAGATATTTTTAAAATGACTTCAGTGAATTAGCTAGGACTTGCATTAGACTATTTGATGACTGAGATAGAGTGGTTTGTTTATTTATTTATTTACATTTAAGTCATGCACCATCTGATCCTGTCAGCTCAGGTTGTAATGTCTCCCAGCAGTCTGAGCCAGAACCATGGGCATCACCTTGACTCCTTCCCCCACCCCAGTTTCCCACATAGAATTACAGCCAGTTCACTCTATCTCCTAATTACCTCTTAACCAATTACTTATAAAGTGGTTTAAGAAAATCAGCAGGTAAAAGTTGATTTTCACTAATGTAAAACAAGCTTAGAGAGTCTTGGACTTGTATGAAGGCTTCTTAATGTCATCTGTGTTCCAGGAGCCTTCCCTTTTTCTGCTCAACCATTCTCTGTACAAATTGCTTCATAATCACAAGATGGTTAATGCAATGCCAGCCATCACATCTGAGTCTGGAGTAGAAAAACAAGGAAGGAGGAAGACTTTCTTTTCAGGGAGCATCCCCAGAGACTTCCTTCAACAAATTCTGCCTACATACACTTTGTAGAACTTAGTCACTTGTCTATCCCTATCTGCAAGAGAGAGTGAGAAATGTGGTATTTCAGCTGACCAAAGCCAGGGCACTGTAATTAAGGAAGATGCTGATAGGAGGTAATCTGTGGGGGAATACAATGGAAAAATATGATTTAGTCTTTTTAAAAAAAATCTAATTTTAATTTTTCTGGCTGTGCTGCGCTGCATGTGGGACAGAACCTACAACCCCTGCAGTGGAAACATGGAGCCCTAACCATTGGAAACAGGGAAGCCCATGGTTTCTTATTCTTAGCCAATATTATCCTGCACCAGGCAAATAAGGGGGTTCCCTGGTAGCTTAGACAGTGAAGAATCTGCTTGCAATGCAGGAGACCTGGAGTCGATCCCTGGGTTAAGAAGATCCCCTGGAGGAGGGCATGGCAACCCACTCCAGTATTCTTGCCTGGAGAACCCCATGGAAGGAGGAGTCTGGTGGGCTACAGTCCACGGGGTCGCGAAAAGTGGGACATGACTGAGCGACTAATGCTTTCACTTTTTTTGGGCAAGTAAGATTCTTAGCAAAATATTTATCCCTTATATAATAGTTAAGGGCCTATAGAGTAGTTAGGCCAAAAGGTCATGCTCTTTCACTTGTCAAGTTTTAAAAAATATTGCAAAGCAAAAGTTTTAAAAGTCACATAAATAAAACCTCAGTTTTTTCAGAGATTAAAACCTGTTTACATCCTTAAGCCAGATGTGACCTGCAAATTTTGTTGGGGGGTGGGGGAGGACTTGAGGGGAAGAGAAGAAAAGCTTTTACAGTTGAAAATATTACGAGTAAACTGCTATGTTAAAAAATCAGGACATTTCATTCTATGTACAAATGTATGACTTCCCTTGAAAACTTGGTAGGTGTGGCAACACTGAGTCTATATTCCCAAAGGCCACCAATTGCTTAGAAGTGACAAGTGACTACTTGAGGGCCCTGCCAGTGCCTGTGCTCTCTGAGGCTGGCCATTTCTGTCTCAGATAAGAAGGCTGTCAACTGTCATTTATCATAACACTTGTACTTTTGTTCTCTGAAGGTGGATGTAGTGAAGAAAAGAGACATATTTTCTGTGCTTTTATCTTCTCAAAAGCAGAATAATGAAAAAGGACTGCTTTTATCAACCAACCTAATATGTTTATTTTAATTACTTTCCTGGACCCTGCAGGCATTAAAAGTTATAACGACTGCTTGCACTCCATGACTTTTCAATATAAACTGGATTATGTTGCCATTTGCTGTACAATGTAATTTGCTCCTTCATTATGTTCATTGTTATTGTCTTCACTCCCATCCTCACATTTGAGTGGAAGCTCTATGAGGGCAGAGATCTCTGTGTCTAGAACAGTGCCTGAAACATGGAAGGAACTCAATAAATATTTGTTGAAGACATTTATTGAGCCCCTACTATGTGAAAGCATTATAGGATTCATATACAAATGTTATCTCATTGAAAAAAATTATTAACACACTTCCAAGTTTAGATGTTTACTCTTCCTTTGACCAATAAGAAAACTGAGGCTGGGAGAGGTTAACTCACTTAAGACTAGACTGCTAAGCTTCCGTAGAGCAAAGATTTAAATCCAAGCCTGAGCAAAGATGCCCCCGTGAGCGTTGTTACTGAAATGGCTGTCTTGGGTCCATAATACAGTGGGAAAAGTATTTTTAGCTTATCAATCCCGAAAGAAAATATGCTTCCTATGAATCTGTGTTAAATATTAATATTTTACATACTCACAACCTTCTATAATGTAAATTTTGATCTTCACCTGGGACATTTCTGTGGTAAAGAGGAAGACACATAATCTTTCTCACATCAGAACCATTCTCTCCACACCAAAATCAATGGGTTCAATAGATGGCTGCCATTTGGAGTTGCTCTTAACTCTTCATATCCCAATAGTAAATTTGCATTTCCAAAGCAGATGTCTCTCTTGAATTCCATATCCATACTGCTTATTCCAGGCTTCCCTGATGACTCAGATGGTAAAGAATCCACCTGCCAATGCAGGAGACCCAGGTTTGAACCCTGGGTTGGGAAGATTCCTTAAAAAAGGGAATGGCTACCCACTCCAGTATTCTTGCCTGGAGAATTCCATGGACAAAGGAGCCTGGCAGGCTACAGTCTATAAGGTCGCAAAGAGTAGGACATGACTGAGAGACTTTCACTTCACTTCACTGCTTTTTCTGGTCTGGTGGCTCCCAGAAATCTCAAATTCAGTACCTTCAAAAGCAGGTGATTTAGCTCCTACGTGCACTAACACGTTCCTGCCATCCTTAACTTTGTTAGTAACAACACCATCACCTCTTTGTCCAAACAAATATGAAACCCAGAATTCTGCAATTAGCAGAGCATAAAAAGAATAGCACATGAATGCATCCAAAGGAGGCAGATTAATAAATTGAATAATTGCAACACTTTGGCCAGATAACAAATTACAGAGGCACACTATCAAAGCTAATGAGCACACAGAAAACTCACAATGCTTCCCCTCCATGGGCAAGTGGAGAAAGCTCCTTTAATAAAGTGGTAGAAGGCATTCTAGGTGGAACAAAAGTAAGGATTACAAAACCAAGCAAAGCCAAAAGCAAGTGACCCAAAGCAAAATGAAACAAGCAAAAACCAAGGTCTTCTTGAGCTCCAGAAGCCACAGTTTGAAAACCACCTGGGGGTGGAGGGGGGTGGGTGGGCTGGATGGGTTGTAGAGCTGGAGGACCAGTGAAGATGGTCCAGATAAGAGATGAGGGGTTAAACACAGCAATGAATCTGGAGACTGAGAGTATGTGAGGGTGTGAGGATGAGGCCTTAGTTACTTTCTTAAGTAAGTGGGAGGATCATGAAACCATTAACCACAAGGAGAGAAGCAAAGCTGTTTTGTTATGGAAAGATAGTGGCTCCTGTTTGGAATATGCTGAACTTGAGGTATTTAAGGGAGTCTCAGGAAGGTACTTCCTGTTCAATGAACAGATCTGATGCTCTGCACTCCTACCACCCATTCTTTATTACTTAATACCCATGTAATCCTTTCCCAAACACTGGATGCTCACTTAGGGCAGAGAGCATTTTTTAGTTTTCTATCTAGTTAATAAATGGTATAAATACTTTTTCCTGCATGAATATTCAAAGCATCTTTTCTTTCCTCTGCTCAGTGAGGACTGACTAGGCATTCTCCTTATACCTCTTTCCTTCTCTGACCCCCAACCCCCCCCACTCCTCACCGCCTCTAAGCTAGAGGGTTTTGTTATGAAAATCAAGTTGTCAATGGCGTGTCAGTGAGGATTACTATTGGGTGAAATAAAATCAATGTGAGAAGGATGTGGATTATATCTGGATAAATCTTTTATGAAAAAATGAAAGAAAAGAGATGGAAAAAAAAAGAAGACTTTAGAGACTGAGGAGGGGATTCATTTTACTTATGTGGTGATAATTGTTATGCTGAGGCTGAGAAAGGAAGAAGTAGAAAAAAGGTACATTTAAAATTTCAGGAACCAGCAACAAATTGTATAAAGGGCACTCAGAAGGTTAGCCATGGGAGGAAAATTTTTTTTTTTTTTAATGTATTTGTTTGGCTGTGTCAAGTCTTGGTTCCTGTTCATGGGAGCTTCGTTGCTTCATATGGGATCTTTCCTTGTGGCCCAAGGACTCTCTAGTTGTGGAGGAAGGGCTCAGTTGCTCCTCAGCATGTGGGATCTTAGTTAGGAATCTGCAAGGCAGATTCTTAACCACTGGATCACCAGGAAAGTCCCTAAGAAAACAATTTAAAGGCGATTGCTGTGTATTGAGAATACCCCTGTAAAGGTTAGTTAGTGTCAAGGGGGAGGAAATTTCCCCTCTACCCTCTTGAGTTCTTGTGCCCAGACTAATAATAAAATCTACAGGAAATAGGTTAATGGGAAAAAAATAAACATATTTTAAACATATTTTAATTTGCAAGCACAGAAGTGTCATAGAAATGAATCTAAAGATTGGCGAAAGCAGGCAACTTTTATACTTTTTAGACAAAGAAACAAGAAATTTGCAAGCAATTGACAGGACAAAGCAGCTTAGGTTTTGGTGCTTGATTGGTAAAGTATCTAAACAGAGTTTGGGCTTGGGGTGGTCAATTAAAGAAGTAAAAGGTTTGTTTATAAAGGTTTCTCAGCCCAAATTCCTTGTCTTGGTGATAAGGATGACCTTTTACCTCCAGATTCAGGAGGGCATGGAGAGATTTATTTCCCACTTTCAGGGAGACAGAGAGGAGGGTCAGAGTGTCTTGCATTGGCCATTTCTTAAATAACTTTAACTCAAAATAATCACTATGCCATGGAGGCATGTTTTGAGATGGCCCGCCCTGAGCCCTAGTAATAGAAAAGATTTGAAATACTTGAACAGCTTTTCAAAATTTAAAAAAAAAATTAGATTAGTGACTATGTCTCCTAGAAAACCCACTCTGCTGGGACTGAACTCCGTGTGGGGGTAGGCTAAAAATACTAACATGGTAGCTGGCCAGGTAAATGTTTGGAAAATGATTGGATTGTTTTTGTTTTCAGTTTTATTGAGGTACAATTGACCAAATTGATATGCTTGAAGTGTACAATGTGATGATTTAATATCTGTATAATTTATGACACAATTGTTGGAATCAAGTTAACACATTCATCAACTCACATACTTTAGTTTTTTTGTTTGTGTGTATCACAGTCAGACACGACTGAGTGGCTGAACAACAATTCTAATTTATTAACTACAGTCATCACGCTGTACACAACATCCACAGAGCTTATTCATCTTGTATTGAAGGCTTGCACCTGCTGACCAGCTTTCCCTATTTCCCTACATCCCAAATATCTACTTATATATACATAGCTCTGTGTATCTATCTACCTGTGTATCTCTCCATATTTTTAAGCTGGCTTCCCCAAAACTGATTAGATGAAAAACATTTAACCTCAGTTTAGTAAATTAATCCCTCCTATCAGTTTCTTTGGAGGGAGTTACATAGAATTGTCTTTATGACAATTGCATTTCTATGCTTGTGATTACAAATCAATGTTGTAACTAGAAGTTCTTTTGTTTATATATATATATATATATATATATATACACACACACACACACACACACTTGTTGGACATAATGTGTGCTAAGTCACTTCAGTCTGATTCTTTGTGATGCTATGGACTATAGCCCACCAGGCTTCTCTGTCCATGGGATTCTCCAGGCAAAAATCCTGGAGTGGGTTGCCATGCCTTCCTCCAGGGGATCTTCCTGACCCAGGAATTGAACCCAAATCTCTTGGGTCTCCTGCATTGCAGGTGGGTTCTTTCACCACTAGTGCCATCTGGGAAGCCCAGGGGAGATAGAGATGGAATAAATTGAAGACATAGGAAAGAAGGAGGAGAATTGCTAGAGCAACGTTCTTGAGTAGGTGGGAGGAGATGGGAATGGAATCCCAAGTGGAAAAGGTGACCTTAGCCATGAGCAGAGGCAGTTTCTCCACATCCAGAAGAAAAGGCCATGTATATGGCACAGATGCAGACAGCTGGGTCAGTGTGGGGAAGCTTGATAGATTTCCTCAATAATTTCAATTTTCTCTGTGAAATAGAAAGCTAAGTCAGTAACAGAAACTGAGGTGAAGGAGGGTGTTTGGGAAGCTTGAGCAGAAGTAAGGAAGTACAAAAATACTGCCAAGGAGAATAAAAGTCTAGACATAGAGTAAGACTATTGGGCACTTCTAAAACCTACTTAAGATACTGCCCATGACCTTAAAGTGAAGCTTCTGAACTCGGATATGAGTTTATCTCTAACTGAGGTTAAGTAGAGAATCAGTTTTGTTTTTCTCTAATAATGAATCATTTTCCTAACACAATCACTAAATAATTTTCATTTTTTTTCCCCAATGGTGTGTACTGTCCATACTTTCACCATATATAAGTTCCTGTTTCTGCACTGGTGTCTTTCTGAATTTTCATTTAAAGCTCTTTAGCCTATCTGTCTGTTTTTGTGCAAAAACCATGCTAGAAATTCTTGGTTGGCCCAGCTTTCATTTTGACAAATATACCAATACATGTCCATCATATCTGAGATCAGATTAGGAATGCCCACCTGCTGAATTTGACTCAAGACATGATTTATTTTAATAGGCCAATAAGCATTAAAATTAGGAAAACAAAGAGCCTGTCAGGAACCATTCATTCATTTATTCATTTACTCACTCATTCAATAAATATTTATTAGGCATCTATTGTGTGCCAGGACTCATGATGATTAATGCTGGTGAGGTGGGCAGAATCAAAAAATGTCAACTGCAGTCATGAAAACGTAGTCTTTGGTGAATGTGTGTGTGCGCTCAGTCACTCAGTTGTGTCCAACTCTTTGCAACTCTCTGGATTGTAGCCCACCAGGCTCCTCTGTCCATGGGATTTCCCAGGCAAGAATACTGGAGTGGGTTGCCATTTCCTTCTCCAGGGAATCTTCCCAACCCTGGGGTGGAACCCACATCTCTGGTGTCTCCTGCAAATATTAATCAAATAATGACTCAAATTTAACATTGTAATTGTGACAGGTGTTCTAAAGAAGAGGCAGCTATTTGGTAAGAAAGATTTGACCCTATCAGAGAGGGTTTGACCTTGTGGGGAAGGAAATAAGAGTTGCTATTTATAGGATGAGTGGGAGGAGAGACAGGAGAGAGACAGAAGAGAGTTCTAGGCAGAGGGAAGAGCAGATACAAAGCATCCAGCGATGGTAGGAGCCTCCTGAGTCCAAAGATTTGAAAAAATGCAGATGTGTTTGTGCACAGTATTTAGAGATCAGATTGTGCAGAGGAAGCCAGGCAATAAGAATGCATAAACACAGCCAGCAGAGAAGGAAGAAAACAGGAGACTTGGCTGTCAGAGAAGCCAAGAACAAATATGTTCTAGGTGAAGTGATCCCACAAAACAGTGAGTTTCCTGTCCCTAGGTCCACTTCAGAAGAAGTTGTTGTTGTTTAGCTGCTAAGCCATGTCTGACTCTTTGCAACCCCACGGACTGTATCCCGCCAGATCTCTTCGTCCATGGGATCTCTCAGGCAAGAATACTGGAGTGGGTTGCCCTTTCCTTCTCCAAGGAATCTTCCCGACAGGGGATCAAACACCTGTCTCCTGCAATGGCAGGCAGATTCTTTACCACTGAGCCACCAGGGAGGCCCTCAGAAGAAGGTAACAGTAATTCATGAACAGATTTAACAAATGATTTTTGAAAAAAATAAATTTATTTAATTGGAAGATAATTGCTCCACCATATTGTTAGTTTCTGCCACACATCAACATGAATCAGCCATAAGTATACACATGGCCCCTCCCTATCCTCCGTTCCACCTCCCACCACATCCCACCCCTCTAGGTTCCCACAGAGCACTGGGTTGAGCTCCCTGCATCCTACAGCAAATTCCCACTGGTTATCTATTTTGCAGGGCAGCAGTGGAGACATAGATACAGATGACAGACTTGTGGACACAGTGGTAGAAAGAGAGGGAAGGACGAATAGAGAGAATAACATTGCAACAAATGATTTTTTGGTGGAAGGCGATTTTCCATCCTTATAGAATGCTGTTTATGTATCATTTTGTGCTTGAGATTAGTCTTCTCTTTTACAAAAGCATCAGCATGAGATGAATTGCAGATGAAGAAGGCTCCCTTAGGTGTTTGCCTGGAGCACGATCCCTTTCTGTTTTAAGCACCACAGCAAGCTTAGTGCTGGGACTGTGCCTGAGACAGAGTAGATACTGAATAATACTTGTCAAAGTAGTCAATTAGTGAAGCAAATAACTCAAAATTCTGTGGTTCTAAGAATATATTTGTTCAGAGCACTCCATGGTGGCACATGTCAATGGCATCCATTAAAGGTAAGAGCAGACGTGGTGAGGTTCACCACAACTGCCTGGGAATTCATTCATTGGCTTCTTTTCATTGCTGTGCTGTGCTTAGTTGCTCAGTCATGCCCGACTCTGCAAACCCCTGGACTATGGTCCACCAACCCTCTGTCCATGGGGATTCCCCAGGCAAGAATACTAGAGTGGGTTGTCGTGCCCTCCTCCAGGGAATCTTCCCAACCCAGGGATCGAACCCAGGTCTTCCACATTGCAGGTGGATTCTTTACCGTATGAGCCACCAGGGAAGCAAGTTTATAATAAGAATTGACTTATTGCTTGTTTCACACTCTATCCCTTATTTATTTAAAAAATACATTTTGAAAGGTAATGGAAATTGAAGAGTATACTCTTAGCACAATTTGGAAGAAAACTTCAAAGAAATAAGGACAACATTAAAAAATTATTTATTGGATAATGCGGCCTTAGGAAAAAAAAAAAACAACTTTTCTCCTATCATAAAAGGACTTGGATGGTCCTTGCCCTTAAGAAGCTCACAGTGTAGAGGACAAATAGGAAAAATGAACAGAATTTCTATTGAATATGTTAATCACAATACTGGGAATGCATGCCAAGAGGGCTATGGAAATACATGGTAGACATTCAAAAAATGTTTGTTAAATGTGGAAAAAAATTGATACAAATTTTCAGTAAGTAGGAAACTAGCACAAGCTGTATCATCTCATCTTAGGGTTGCATCGTTTAGTCCTTTTGAATCACACAAGGTCTGAGGGTCTTGTCAACAGGAAGAGGCTGAAGGATTTGGGAGCAGTGAGTGCATTAATACTGGGATTCAGCCCTGGACCAGAACCTGAAGAGAGATAAAGGAAAAGTAGGAACTAAGGAGCTGTCATAGGGATGAGGTGGGTTGTAAAGGTACGGGGCAGTGGGGTAAAGAGGGATACCCATGTTAACCAACACTTAGAACTCTTAGAATGTGCTAGGTTTTATTCTGCATGTTTTCATGCATCCTATTTAACCCTGTAACAACTCTGAGGTAAACAGTCTAATTGTGTTCTTTTTGCCATGGCTATCAGATGTTTTCCTCTCTACTCTCACCTGTAAGTAACTAGACAATGTCCTTCAATCTTGTTTTCGTCTTCTCCCTGTGGTCTGTTTCCTTTGCTCTGGGGTTCCATTCTGTGTCATTGGCCATGCCAAGAGAGATGCACCCTAAACATCACATGTCCGCATGGACCCTTCTCTCGAGGTTCCAACAGTGGGCTCGTGCAGCTCAACGAGAGCTGTCCCTGTGTGCACATCAGTGAGGAAGGGGTATTTTGTTGTTGTTGCCATTTATATACTCAATTTCCACTTTCTGAAATTAGAGAATTGTGAAGCTTGGTTGCAGAGATGTGTCCCAAGGGCCTGGAGTTGTTATTTGTTCATCTTTTTAAGAACAACTCTGGTTCTGACTCTCTTTGAAAAGGAACACCCATCTCCAGCCAACTTTCTCAAAAATCAGCCATAAGGAGTCTAAATAGTTTAATTTTAGATGTGGAAGCTGCCATAGACAGCATCCAGTCTTATTTTAATTATCTTCCTTAATGAATGAGAGCGCTGAGGGCTGAGGTTACATGAGCAGCCCAAAACACAAAGGAGCTTGGTCCTGACTGTTGGTCTGGTGCATCCTTTACTATAGCCCAGTGGAAAATCAGTTCAAATCAGCAAAATCATGTTCACAGCCAAAAGACATTCTTAAAAATTTCCTCTTCTCACATTTCATTGTTTCTTTAAATTATATCTATTTCAAGATTGTGTTATACAAGAATTTATTTCAGAAGCCATATAGTCTAATCTAAATCTATTAAATAAATCTGGTCCCTTGTTTAGAGTTTGTATTTCATTTCATTTAAGAAATTCATGATGAAACAAATTACCATCTTAATAGCTTCAGTCAGTTACCTAGTGTGAAAGATGAAAATAAAGATCTAAGGCAAATTCTTTTCAAATTGCCCTTCTTCCATTTTCTGGAATGTGGAAAAACATGAGTCACCCTTAGGTGTTTAAGCTTAAAGGGTAAGCAAGAATTTGGAAATGTCCTATTATCAAAGACCATGATAACAGCCTGAGTACATTTGTCGAACATGAAACTGGCATGATATCATCATTAACAGGATGAGGAGCATTAATGAAATCACTGCTGGAAAAACATGAGGGTTAAAAAATATGGAAACAGAAGGATCTCAACCAGAGTCTCATGCCGATGACCTGGGCTGATTTTACAAGCAAAGTTTCAGTAATAACTTTATAAACATGGAGACAACAGAACAGCTCATTATGTGTCATTCAATAATAAACTAGAGCATGGACTTAGACTTTAAGACAGGTACTGTTTGATAATACTCTTGAATTTAAGTATATGGACAATATTATAATAATTTTGGCTCTGTGTTTAATGGTATTGGGACCACTCATATTTTTAAGAGCTGAAATCTGAGTGTTATGGCTGGCTTTTCAAACAGGTTTCTCCACACACTCCTATGCAGACAAATGAAATGGGACAGGTTTCTCCTTTGTGGTCAGACTTCTCTGGTTTAAGCCAGTAATTGAAAAGAGGTACAGCATAATGAGTCAGAATGCCCCGTCATTGCTTTCTGAACAGCTGCAAGAATACCGCTTTTATATTTTAATCTTCCAGGTTAAGCACTCCTGTAATTCACCTGGTTTAAGTATACTTCAAACCTAAACATACATTTTATCCTATTTTCTCTTCTTACCACGAACTCTGGTTTGGGTGGTGGGAAAGGAAGAAATCTCAGTGAGACGTCCAGGAGTCCAACTTAGGAGACAAGTGATAAGAAGGTCAGTGATTGGCTTTAACTGTGACAAAGGAGGTCTTGGAGAAAATCATGAGGCCACATTTAGCCAGAGTCTAGGATCTGGAGAGATTCCGTAGTTAACTCACCCTTGATACCTTGATTCCCTTATTTTAATTACTTAATCATTGTAATTTCCTTGTATCGTTGCTATACTGACCAAGACATTTATTTAAAACAAAAAAAAAAAGTCAATCCTCTCCCCAAACCAACAACCAAACAAGATCCCGAGAAAGGTGTGCCAAAGATGAAAGTCCTCTGAACTGCACCCGATTGTCCGCAGGAAATGAACTCCAGCAGAGTACAACAGTCCTCCTGGGCGCTTAGTCGCTCAAACGTGTCCGACTTTTTGAGACCCCAAGGACTGCAGCCAGCCAGGCTCCTCTGTCCATGGGGATTCTCCAGGCAAGAATACTGGATACATGCCCTCCTCCAGGGGATCTCCCCAACCCAGGGATCGAACCCAAGTCTCCGCAGTGCAGGCGGATTCTTTTTACCTTCTGAGCCACCAGGGAAGCCCAGTCTCCCTGGGACCAACCCTCTACTAGCTGGGCCTTAGGCAGCCGGGACACCGAAGGGCGACCTCTCCACCTCCCTCCCCGGCGGCCTCTGCGGGTCTGCCACTGACCGCAGCGCGCGGGGCGGAGTCGGGCCGGGAGCGCGCTCGGGTCTTCGCCCCCTCCCGCGGCCCGGCGCGCTGGAGGAGTGAGTCTTTGTACAGTCAGGCTTCTGCGGGGCAGGGCCAGCTGTTAATCCTCCAGGCGGACACCGGGGCGTGGGGGGGAGACGTGGGGCATATAGGTGGCGTCCGCTGGTGAGAAACACCTAGCGCAGGGAAAAGGGTGGCGGCGAGAGGGAGTTCCCACCTGTGGCGTTCTTCCAGAAATGAAGACTTAAGAAAATACCTAGGAGGGGCCGATCGGTGTCTTTCGGACGCGCCTGGAAACCCCACCCTTGGTCAGAGGAAAAGCCCTTGGGCTGAGAAGCAGGAGCTTCAGAAAAACCGAGAAGAAAAGCAGCTTCTCCGCGCGCCAGGTCGCACTCCTGCGCCCCGGCCGCGGCCCTTCGCCCCGCCGCGCACGCCCTCCACGGCCTCCGGGTGCCTCGGCCGGCGACCTGCCCCGGAGTCCTCCCATGGCGCCTGCCCGAGCCCCAGGCTCCCCGAGCGGGGCCCTCTGCCGGCAACTCCTGCTGACCCTCGCGGTGAGTGGCCGCCTGGACACCGGCCCGGCAGGGCGCACGGACAGATGTGGGAGAGAGGGGCACCTTTGCGAGCAGAGATCTGGGGGTGGCGGGCCAGGCGGGGGCTCCTGGCGCCTGGGGCCGGCTGCAAAAGTGCAGGCGGTTGGGGTGAGGGAGGGCGGACAGAGGACGCCGACCTGGGCCCTGCGATCCCGCAGGGGACGAGGAGGAGGGTGTCTCCGGTAGCGGCTGCAAACGCCCCTGCCAATCCGTGGCCCCTGGGTACGAGCCGCCGAGCGCCGCCCGCCCGCGCACCTCGCGGGGCAGGACGGTCCAGGCCGGCTCCGGGGGTTCCGGCCACCGACCGGGCGAGCCTCTGGGCGGACGCGACCAAACGCGCCGACCCTGGGGTGAAAGAGAGGTCTAGGCGCCTTTTGGGGAATTGATCTTAGGCTGTGGGTGAAGGGGAGGGAAGCGCGGGGACCGGGCGGTCTGGACCCTCTGGGCGTGAAAATGGTAGACGGCTCCCAGGTGGTCGGTCCTCCGTTAAGGTTTCCATTGTTGGTCTGCACGTGAGGTTTCATTCCCTTTAAACTTTGGGGAAATGGTCGCCTCGGAGGCATCCGGATTCTTCCTCCCACCGCCCGCCCCTCCCCGCCCTCCAGCTCCAGTTTCTTTTTCCACTTTACGAAACTCAATAGCTACGAGCCCACCTCCCCAAAACTCTGAGAGAAAATGGGGGTGGCCTTATTTGAAAGGACAACGCCGCCAACCCTTACCCTGCCACCCCAGGGCAGAGAAGCCCGGGATCTCTTTGTGGGGGGAGGAGCTGCAGGCACGGAATCTAGAGGAGGTGGGGGAGCAGCCCCCGAGAGAGCTCCCCGGGTACTCTGGAAGGAGAAAAGTCACAGAGACCAACAGCAAGGCGGGAAGCCCGCAGTGTCCTTTTCAAGCTGAGCCGCAGGCCTTAGGGCTCCAGGCAAACCTGAAGGACGCGGGGACGAACCTGGAGAACAAACAGTCGGGGAATTCCTTCTGGGACTGGTGGAACTGGCGGCGTGAAATATCCAGTTAATTTCCCTTACTCTACCGCGCTCCTGTTTCACGGAATTCCTGAAATTTTTAATGAATGAAATTGTAGCCGTTGCTCTCGTTAGAATGGCTTTCCTTATGGACTTCAAACCTTAACTCATTTCCTCGGGCACATTAATAACATACAAAGGGCCTGGTGCACAGCAATTAACAGTTCACTGTCGAGGAATATGTAATATGTAAATAACGGTCATAAAATGTCTCTTGATTTTGATTAGATTTTCAGTAAAGTTGACCCCTCTTTTTTGGGACACTTCTTTCCGAACTATTGCCCTTGAAGGAAAAAAGCATGATTAGGCTCAGGTAATGAAATGCACAGGCCATAAAAATTTCCCGGCTGGCTCAGATGGTAAAGAATCTGCCTCCAGTGCAGGAGACCCAGATTTGATCCCGGGATGGGGAAGATCCCCTGGAGAAGGGAACGGCAACCCACTCCATTATTCATGCCCTAAGAATTCCGTGGACAGATGGGACTGGCAGGCTACAGTCCACCTGGTTGCAAAGAGTAGGACACGACTGAGCAGCTAAGAGATATACTTAGAGAAGTTTCTGTGTCTTCTCAGACCCTTTTTAGAAAAAGCAGATATAGGGAATAAACTAAAGTTGTATAATCCTTTTTCTTTGACTTTCTTTAGCTTCAAAGCTGCGTTGGCCAGAAGTGGGGTGACTCTGGCTGCACCCCTCATCCTGCTTCATTTTTACTGGTGAGGTTGGTGTGTCTTAAGCTCCTGTGAGGCTCCTGTGCACGTCCGCAGTGCCCTGCCAGCCTCAGATGGTTGTTGTAGTTGTGAGCCTCATGTGTGATAGACGTGCAGAGAAGAGAAGCATTACTGAATAAAAATGGCTTGTGGGACATAATCTCCTCCTCCCCATGCACCCAAGTAATCCTTCACCATTCCATGAATCAGCTCCCAACTTCCTCGTCCTGCCTCACCTCACACATTTGTACTCCGCCTCCACCTCAATGTGCTTCCACTATGGCTCAGATGTAAAGAATCTGCCTGCATTGCAGGAGACCCAGGGTTGATCCCTGGGTGGAGAAGATTTCCTGAAGGAGGGCATGGCAACCCACTCTAGTATTCTTGTCTGGAGAATCCTCATGGACAGAGGAGCCTGGTGGGCTACAGTCCATGGGGTCGCAAACAGTCGGACAGGACTGAGTGACTTTCTGCCTAAACACCTAATGAAGTTTCTCTCTCTAAGGTCATCAGGGATCTCCATTGTAGAATTCAAATCATTCCTTTATGTAATTTCTTCTTGTGATTGGAGCCTTTATTAAAAAGCTAATCTACCAATACGGAACGATTTCTTATAAATCAAGTCCAGCATTAACATAAAAAACCATAAAGTAATAAAAATGTCTCATAAAATATTTTAGCCTCTCTCATAATAGGGAAAGGTGAATTTAAAACTACATTGAAATGTCATTTCTCATTTGGCAAACATCCAAAAGTTTGACAGCAGACTCTGTAGGCAAGAATGTGGAGAAATAGAAGCTCTTAGATGGTTGGTGAGTGTAACAAAAAATTACAACCTTTATGATCTATATGGGTTGTAACAAATGCAAATAGAAACTGTTTTACTTTTTCCTTTCCAATATGTATGCACTTCCTTCTATTGATATACCAAATGCTGCATTGTTTTCATTACTGAGACTTAAGACCTTTCACTGTCAGCTAAAGCTAATATTCTTTCACTGCTTTTCTTTTTCATAATTTTTCTATTTTTAGTTACTTTTTCCTTATGACCTCTGTAAAAACATATCACTTATCAATTAATTAAAAAAATTATTTTTTGTATTGGGATATAGCTGACTAACAATGCTGTGATAGTTTCAGGTGAATAGTGAAAGGAATTAGTGATACATATATCTGTATCCATTCTTTCTCAAACTCCCCTCCCATCCAGGCTACCACATAATATTGAACAGAGTTCCCTGTGCTATTCAGTAGGTCCTTGGTTATCCATTGCATTATTATTTTTTAAGCCTGAATTCTTTTTTTTTTGGCTGCACTGGGTCTTCCTGCTGTGCATGGTGGGCTTTTCCTCTAGCTGTGGCGGGCAGGGGCTGCTCTTCGTTGTTGTGAGTGGGCTTCTCATTGCAGTGGCTTCTCTTGTTGCCAGGCCTGGGCTTCGGTCATTGCAGCATGGCATGTGGAATTTTCCCGCTCAGGGATCAAACCAGTATCCCCTGCATTGGCAGACAGATTCTTATCTACTGTACCACCAGGGAAGTCTGGTTATCCATTTTAAATATAGCAATGTGTACATGTCCATCCCAGACTCCCTAACTATCCTTCCCACCTGGTTTACGCAACCATAAGTTTGTTCTCTTAAGTCTGTGAGTCTGTTTCTGTTTTCTGAGTAAGTTCATTTGTATCATTTCTTTTTAGATTCTGTGTATAAGGGATGTCATACACTCTCCTTCTGTCTGACTTAAGTTTGTTTGCTCGTTATGACAATCTCTGGGTTTCCTTATAATCTTTTAAGTAAGCTTGTCTAGTTCTGGAAAAAAAGTATGTTGGGATTTATTAGGGTCATAAACTTCATAATTTAACTTTGCGTAAATTGATACACTTCGTTGATTTTTTTTCTATCCAAAATGATGATAAATATTTTTGTGCAAGTCTTCGTTTGTGTCCTTCAGAAATATTTTCAGATTTTTCTCAGATAAGCTTAAGTTTACTTTTTCGTATTCTAACTTTGTTTTCTTTTACCACTTTTGAAAATGATTTCTTTTTTTGCAGTATATTGCTTAACTGGCTTTATGTGGATGAAGACTAATGATCTGTGTATTTTAGCAGTTATTTCTGTACCCTTACTGAAATTCTCTTATCGTTTTATGGTTAATTTGCTTGGGTTTTCCAGATAGTCATATCAAACGCAAATAGTTATTTTTACCTCCTTCTTTTCATTCATATATCTAATATACTTTAATGTAATGTTAACTATAGGTGATGACCCTTGGGAGGTCCATCTTGTTTCTGAGTTTAGTGAGGCTATGCTAGTGTTTTTCTATTGGTGATATGATTATAATATAAAATAAAACTCATATGGAAATAGCACTTGTCAATTCCCATTGGGGGATCTTTTTTTTGTTGTTTTTAAAGTTTAAGAATGGTTATTGAATTGAATGCAGCCAAATGGTTTTTAGCAGCCATGGTGCTGATCACATGCTAGGTCTACTTACTTAGTAGCTGGAGTTTCCTAGAACATCCGAATGACACGAGTGTGGCTCACAAGTCCCTGTGAGACTAGTTCACTTCTAGCTCATACCTACAATGAAGGTTTTGCATTTGGGAATCCAGATTAACATGAGTGGCTCTTCTCTTAGGTCTTAGGCAGGTCCATGCTTTGATTTTACTCCCTTCAATTTGAGGCCAAAAAACCAGAATCTAATCTTTTCAGATTAGAAGTTGTTTCTGTGTTCCATCTTCATCCTCAGTTTTTGCCTAGCACTTCCTCGCAAGATGTTTTAGGATTGTTTAAAAACATGTATTCATCATTTTTAGTTTTGGCCTGGGGATTTGACTGAACGCCCTAGGTCCCTTCTTGGCAAAGAAAATTGTTCCCTGAGTTTATTTGTCACACTGGTCAGAGTTACCTTATTCAAACAGAAAGTTGCTTATGTCATTTGTGTGTGTGTGTGCGCGCTAAGTTGCTTCAGTCTTGTCCAACTCTGTGCGACCCTATGGACTGTAGCCCACCAGGCTCCTCTGTCCTTGAGATTCTCCAGGCAAGAATACTGGAGTGTGTTGCCTTGCCCTCCTCCAGGGGATCTTCCTGAGCCAGGGGTTGAATCCACATCTCCCATGGTTGTGCTTTGCAGGCAAATTCTTTACAGCTGAGCTACCTGGAAAGCCTGCTTATGTCATATATCTGCTTAAAACAAATCTTTGGTTTCCTATTATCTTTAGGAAAAGAAGGTCTATGTGTGTACTGTGTTAAGGCTGTTCAGACTCTGCCACACCTGCTTCTCTGAATCCATTTTCAATTCCTCTCCCTCTTGTGGTATATACATCAACCATGGCAAATGGCATTTTCAGGCCTGTGGCCTCTCTGGGTCTTTGCACATGAAGTTCCTGTGTTGGGAACATACAAGCTCTGCCTCCCTCGGACGTGGCTAACATGTCTCCCCTCTTCACTTGTGCCTTAAAAGGGTCTGGCTCCCAGTGCTCTCCCAGGCACCCTGAACTTCCCTGTCATACCTTTTACCATCCTTTATTAAAATTGCAAGTGTCTTACCCTTGACTTGAATGTTTCATGAGAACCCTGTCTGCTGCTCATGTCTGGAACATATTAGACATTTGATAAATATTTGTTGAATGAATGAATGCGTGGATGTCCAGGACACTGTTATCTGAGATGCTGTTTTAATTTGGCCATCCTCACCTTTTCCATCATTTTTACCTTAGTCCAGGTCCCCATCCCTCCTCTTAGATTCCTCCCAGTGGGTCTCCTTGCTTCCACTCTGGTCCCCCATAGTATGTTCCCTGGAGGCTCAGAAGATAAAGAATCTGCCTGCACTGCAGGAGACCTGGGATTGATCCCTGGGTTGGGAAGGTCCCCTGGAGAAAGGAATGGCTACTCACTCCATTATTCTTGCCTGGAGAATTCCATGGACAGAGCAGCCTGACTACTGGAAAAGATGGTAAAGAATCAGATGGCAAAGAATGCTAAAAATCAGATGGTAAAAAATCCGCTTGCAATTCTGGAGATTTGGCTTTGATTTCTTGGGTAGGGATGATCCCCTGAAGGAGGAAATGGTAACCCACTCCAGTATTCTTGCCTGGAGAATTCTATGGACTGAGGAGCCTGGTGAGCAGCAGTCCATGGATCGCAAAGAAATGGACACAACTGAGCGACTAACACTTTCACTTTTCAGCCTATTTTCACGTGGCCACTGGAATGAGTCTGTGTAAATGCCTACCACATGATGCCATGGTCTCTATAAACATACTGTTGCTTCTCTTTGCCCTCAGAATAAAACTGTACTTGTTCCTGTGGCCTTTTAGGCCCTATTTAATATGCCCGTGACTGTCTTTTCAATATCATGTCCTGTCACTCTTCCCTCTCTGTGTTTACTCCTGTTATGTTTGTTGTTTGAGTTGCTCAGTTGTGTCCAGCTCTGTGACCCCATGGACTGTAGCCTGCCAAGCTTCTCTGCCCATGGGGTTTGTCGGGCAAGAATACTGGAGTGGGTAAGCATTCCCTGCTCCAGGGAATCTTCCTGACCCAGGGATCAAATCCATGTTTCCTGCTTGGCAGGCAGATTCTTTACCCCTGAGCCACCTGGGAAACCTGTGTTTACAGCTTCAGCTTCCTTTGTGTTCCTTTGACACACCAGCTGAAGTCACCTCTCAGGGCCTTTGGTGCGGCTTTTGCTCCACTTGGAAGGCTCTCCCCTAGTGAACTGGTTTGCTTCCTTGTTTCATTCTGGTCTTTTCCTTTATCACCCTCTCTCCCTGTTTTACTTTTCTTATAACACTTACTCGTGGTGTTCTGTGATCTTTGTGCATTTGTGTATTGGACTTTTTGTCTCATTATAACCTCAGTGAAGTCAAGGAGTTCTCTTTGTTCACTGTGGTAGCCTTTGAACACTGCCTGGCACCCTGGCAGCAACCAAGAAACGTGGGTTGAATGAATCAGTGGGTATGTGCTTTCTATCACTTTGAGCCGGACTCTTCACCTGGCCTACTCCTATTTGCTCTGGACTAGGCAACCGGCGAAAATTCTCATCTTTTTATTTCCAATTCGACAATAGTCTCTTGTTTATGTTTATTGCTCAGTTTTAATTGAAATGTAATCTCTGCCATGCTTAGTCCTTCATACACAGTTTAAATTGGTTAATTAAAGGGTCTTTAATGTGTTTTGAGATAAAAATTTTCATTCCAATATTGATGATTTTATGTTTATAGATTTTTAAATAACAATGTAAATGCTGGTTAGTTATTTTGCTTTTGGTCAAAAACCTTTGCAAAAATATAGGAAAAAAAATCTCTCAGTCTTTCAGGAGCGTCCGTAAATAGTTTCAGAGAGAACTGAATTTATTTTCAGTGGGGTCAGATATGTATTGTATTGGAACTGGTTCATCATAAATCACTAAATCATTTACATTTTTTATGTGAAATATTTTTAACACTGACCTTAATTTTCATTAATGAGAAGTTACATGGGTCACATGTAAATAATTTTTAAATCACTCCATGGCAGTGAGTCAGGGCTTGTTTTTAAAAGTGTTGGGGTTTTCTTTAGGATATTTTTGATTTGGTACCACAACTCATAGGCAATTGACAGATAATTGAAATGATTTGCTGACTTGTTAAATTTAATTTTTTTGTTATTTTTACATATCTGTGCTGCCTTCCTGATAATTTCCAGTGTTTTCCCACCAAAGAGTGTCATTGGCTTCTCAATATACCCACTCAGTTAGTGAAGTTATTATTAGCTCCATTTTCAAACCAGGAAACAAAGCCCAATAGGATAAGGAATTCTCTGGGTTTACATGCTTTGTGAGGGAGGGAACCATGGCTCTCTATTGGTTTTATTCTTTTATGCAATTTTTTTTCTGAATTCTTAATCCCATTATATGCTTGGTATTTTATTTGGATAATTTTATAAATAGATTTATAATTATACAAATGTGTACAAACTGTGTACACATGAAAAGTCTCTTTTTCATGAATAATATTGATTTTTTTTTTTAGATCTTAACATTTGCGTGTGATGCCTGCAAAACAGTGACGCTACATGTTCCCTCTAAACTAGATGCTGAAAAATTTATTGGTAGAGGTAAGAAACTGCCAAAATATGTAATAAATCCTAGTTTGCTGAGATCTTGTGTAATTAGTGTAATTTTTAGAAAAGTGACTGTGTTGGAACTAATAGTTAAAACTAATACAATACATTGTAATATAATTTTTTTAATATATATGGTGTCAGTCCAATGAATGAAATATTGTTCTTTATTGAAAGACGTGATTATATAACATAAAACTTTTAATTTGATTAATGAAGTAATTACTAATACATTAGATGTAGGCTGTGGTATTTGTCAAAACATGTCTTTGAAATTAAGAAATAGTGTAACTGTCTCTTGGGTTTAAAGGTGTTGTTTTTGGATTTTTATCTTAAAATATTTTGACATCTTCCTGACATTTATTTCCACTTTTTTTTTTAAATGGGCTTCTCTGGTGGGGAAGAATGGTAAAGATGGTGAAGAATCAAATGGTAAAAAATGGTAAAAATCAGATGGTAAAGAATCCACCTGCAATGCAGGAGATCTGGGGTTTGATTCTTGGGTGGGGATGATCCCCTGGAGGAGGAAATGGAAACCCACTCCAGTATTCTTGCCTGAAGAATTCCATGGACAGAGGAGCCTGGTGGGCTACAGTCCATAGGGTCGCAAAGAGTCAGACACGACTGAGCTACTAACACTTTTCATTGTTTTTTTATCAATTAATTCAGATCAATGTAGAGACAGAATATGATGACTGTTTAACAACAGATGCAAAGAGTTCAATAATAATTTAATAACTTCCAGTTTTAATTTCTAGGTTCTATTTAACTTTATGTTTCATGTGTTGTTCTGTGGCTAGTTTCAGTTAATAAAAACTTCTTTTGGTGTGAGTTTTATATTCAAACTGTGGAGTTTACATGTCTTTATTTCATAACAGATGTCTCTTTTTTTTTAAAAGGATGTGAAGTAGGTAAAAGATGTGGTAGATATGTTTAATTAAGAACAACTTAATTAACTATGTAGTTTCATATGTCTTTTTTAAAAAATGCAAAACTTACAAGTGTCAATGTAATTAAGGTTTTTGATTATACCACTTCAAATGCATAGCTTACAGTTAAAACTATATATTGCTTTGTTTTACCTTACAAATGACTGCTCTGTGCATTTTTTACAGTTAACCTGAAGGAGTGCTTTAAATCTGCAACTTTCATTCACTCAAGTGACCCTGATTTCCAAATCTTAGAAGATGGTTCAGTCTATACAACACATGCCATTCTTTCGTCTTCAGAGAAGAGCTCTTTTACCATATTGCTTTCCAACACAGAGACCCAAGAAGAGAAGGAGATACTTGTCCTTTTAGAACATCAAACAAAGGTATGCCAAAGTATAAAAATGAAGTATAATGAATTGTTTTCTTCAGGTGTAACTCACATGACCAGAGAAGATGTGAATTAGAAATGATAGGGGTTAGTTTAGCTTGAAGAAGAAGGAAAACCATGACTCAAATTAACAGTGTTGAAATGGAAAAGAGTGATTCAACCTAGGTTATCCCAAGTTATAATTCCTTTTATTTGGGACATAAAAGGAAAAGTTGGCATATGGAACCAAATGAGAACTTGAGATTAGACATGGAGCAGCGTTTGTTGATCTTCACTGTGGAGCAGTAAACATTATTATTTAAGATATTCATATATAATTTGGAGTATGTAGCTTTTAAAGATTCAGGAACTCGTATGACATGTTAATGACTTACTATGATGTCCTGTTTGGCCAGCGGTACTAGGGTTATCATGTGGTTAATTATGCTCCAGATACCTGAGGCCTTCAGAGATAGGTTTCATGTATCTTAGCATAATTTTTACTCTTAGAAAATGGAGGACTATTTTAGGTTACAGTTTGGACCTCATGCACGCATTTGACTTTGTGACACCCAAGATCAACATGACTTCTGTTCAACCCCTGGCCATTACTCATGACATCCGTTTGAGAGTGGTCACCGTGTTTTTCTCCTCCTTCTGACACAGATCTCTCTGTTGGTTTCCTGGCTCTTCCTAGTTGCTGGTGAGTGGAAGATGCTTATGCTGAATATAGAAGGGCACCTATCTACTTAACATTCTTTGCATATCTCTCCTCCTGTGGTTTTTGCATGGCAATGTGGCAACAGAAATTTTTTTTTTTTCCAGTTTTGCTTCTAGGCTTCCGATTCCATCTCTCTCTTCCATGTTCCTACCAAGTTATTTTCTCAAGAGGATTGCTGAGATAACAGTTAGGACAGGGTTTTCTTAATTTTTTTTTTTTATGGTATTGACATTTCATTTGGTTTTCAAGCACTACCATGGTCCTATGCACCCCCCAGCTAATCCTCATGAGATAACGAGAGAAGAAAGATGTATCAGTTTTTAAGTTTAAATATAAACTAGCTGTTGACTTTATTATTTTTTGTTGTTGTTTTCTAAATTAAGGTACTAAAGAAAAGGCATTCTCAGGAAAAAGTTTTGAGACGTGCCAAGAGAAGATGGGCTCCTATCCCTTGCTCAGTACCTGAGAATTCCTTGGGTCCATTTCCACTTTTTCTTCAACAGGTACAATTTACTTTCTTTTTACTGTGAGAGTCTATAGTTTCCATCTTTTTAAAATATGTGGACAATGAGTATGCAATTATTTTTAAAATGTGTATGTATGAATATATGAGTGAATGAGTGTGTCTACTACATGCTTAATATATGGTCTAAATACATCTCTCTATACCGCAGATACTTTTTTGCAGTCATAGTCATGTAGAAGCCATTTATAAAGCTATAAAGCCCATCTAGCACTCTCAAACACATGCTTCTTCAATGGATTTTCATATCATCAAGTGTATCTCAGAGCCTGGACGTAGTCTAGAAAACCCCCAAACATCTTCCATAATAAAAGATAAAATTGTCGATAAAAAAATCAAATGCCATGAAAGGGAAAGATGGTACACCTTCCCATGGTTTCTTTCCAAGTTCACTGTTTAAGTCACACTGGGTCCACATAGTCTCTCCTCCTTTAACTTTCAGTGGAAACCTCAGCAAATCCTCTTGCCTTCCTCCACTATCAGTGGTCACTACCATTCAGTCTAGCTGTTAGGTTTCTTTTCCACCAATTCTTGAATTGGTGAGAGAGAAATGTTATTGAGAGCTCACCAATAAATTCAGTGCAACTGAGAGAAGAGCATTTTAAAGTTGAGAAAAATATTTTTTGAAAATAATTGTGGGTCATCCTGATAGGTAGTCAAGATCCTACTAAGAGGATGAAAACACTTTGGAAAAAAAATGTTTTTGATGTAGAATCTTAGTTCCCTGACCAGGGATCAAATGCATGCCCCCTGCATTGGAAGGCAAAGTCTTAACCATTGGACTGCTGGGGAAATCCCAGAGAAAATTTTCCTTTTGAATCAAATACCAAAGTAGCACATTCACCAGGATATTCTGTCATTTCCATTTTCACTCGTTTTCATCCTCCTGTTGAACCCCTATGATAAAGAGAACGCTGAGAAATTGAACCTAACTAAGGAAACCACTTTCCAAATGTTTGCCCTGCAGATAGCATACTTTAAATCCAGTGTCTCAAATACTATGTTATATATAATAGAACTTCAGGTGTTAAAAAAATTGACAAAAGGATAACTTTTCATGCTCAGAATACTTTGTTTTCTAAGACAAGAAAAGTCCAAAATGCTTGATCCATGTAGGTACATGTAGCTTTTGAAAGTATTCGTTAGTTATTCTGGAAAACTAACTTCATTATTTTCCTCATGCCTAACTCTTGAATTTCTCAATTATTAGGCTTCCTTATTCTATTGCTGTCTTTTATTCATACAGAACAATAAGTTAAAGAGGGTAATTACTTATTGTAATAAAATGTCAATGTGATTGCATAAATATGTAGATGAAAGTTTTGCTGAAATACAAATTTGTCTTGTATGTATATACTGTCTACTTTCTAGATTCAATCTGATACAGCCCAAAACTACACTATTTACTATTCCATAAGTGGGCCTGGAGTTGACAAAGAACCTCGCAATTTATTTTACGTAGAGAGAGATACTGGAAACCTGTTTTGTACTCGTGCTATCGATCGTGAAACATACCCATCATTTGAGGTAATGTCTAACGTTTACATATTGTGTTAGTAAAATTAAGCTTGGCTATTTCGCCTCTCTTCCTCAATTCAATTACTCTTTTCTGTTTCCTGAATTTTTCATCTGTGCTCTGACAGTGTTGTACAGACCTGATAGTTGCCTGGAAGCAAAAAGAATTTTATAAAATAAATAGCTTTCAGCTTTATTAGATTGTTCTGGGAATTACAGTTTTACTATTTCTATTTTCAAAAGAAGAAAGAGTACCACTTTGAAGATAATTATTTATTTGGCAGAAAAGACCTGTGAACCTCTTTATTGTACTAAGAGTGATGCCGTAGGAGATAAGTCAAGTTCAGAAGTTAAGCCTTGGAACCTTTGCAATGAGAGAAGATTAATTTGTGAGCAAGTAAGGAGTGTGGACAATGCTTAACTAGGATACCTAAGTGTTTCATCATCTAGGCAAACTCCCATGGTGGGATGAGTGTTAATATGTAAGAATTTAACCTAATGTTGTATTGATTTTCCAACAGGAACTGGTCATTTTTGCTTAACTCTATTTTAGTTTTTTTTTTTTGGATGAATTAATTATTTAGTTTTATAGTTACTACAACATGGCCTTCCAAGTACCTGTTATGGTCTGTTCTTTCTATGACAGCTGTTAGGAGATAAAATGCAATTTAAATTCATATTGTATAATCAAAATTGTGTGTTGTGCATTCTAGACACAATTTATGGCCATTCACTTGGTCCATTTCTGACTCTCCTTTTTAAATTAAAAAATTCTTATGAAGACAGTTATCTAAATATAGCCATCAATATGACTTAAATTCTAATTAGAAAATAAAATAGTATCTCAGTCGACTACACCTGGGGAGTTTAGAATCCTAAGAATTCTGTTGTAAAAGATCCAGAAAATTGTATTTGAAATACATGCACATGAAACTTTCAAGCAAAACAAAATAGTTCTCAGGAAAGAGAAAATTATTATTTCTTTCAAGAAAATAATAATAAAAACCATTACACTCATGAACAACAATACAGCAATGGTGAGGAAACCAAATTTATCTATGTTATTATATTAGATATAATATATTCTAAAATGCTATAGTACACCATGAAATTAGCCATCTCTTGTGGCATTAAGATTATGCTAACATTCCACAAGTAGTAACAAATGGTAAAATCTGCACTGTGATGCTCAGTAGTCTCCAATTGAAAGGCAAAGCATAAGCAAGTTTGAACCATATTTTATTTTCACTTTTTTTTTTCAATGTTACTCTCTTCATAGCTAGTTGCCTTTGCAACAACTCCAGATGGGTACACTCCAGAATATCCGTTGACGCTAGTCATCAGAATTGAGGATGAAAATGATAACTACCCAATTTTTACAGAAACAAGTTACGTTTTTAAAGTTTTTGAAAACAGCAAAGTTGGTGAGTACCCACCTTGGCAATGTACGGCATCTTAGCGTTTCAGTTCATTAGTTGACTTTCGTTCTGGCCGCTGGAAGGTAGCACAGCCTGCTGCCAAGGACAAGGGACTTGCCAGACGGGTCGCTGTGGGAGGCATTTTACTCTGCCTTTTGCTAGCTGTGTGCCGTGACCTTGGGCAAGTTTCCTAATCTTGACAAGCTTTGGTTTCTTCATCTGTAACATGAGCTATTAACATACAAGGTTAAATGAAGCACAGTATACCTTGAATGCCAAGCACGGTGCCTGAAAAATAGGAGTTACTCAATGTTATTTTGCCTTTCTGTGTGAGATAAAAGAAATACTTTTAAGAGGCCATATTTTTAAATTTTCTAAGAATATTTTTAGAGTATTCTTTTCTGTAAAGAAGTTATTGAGCAGTGGAAGTCTTAGCCTTGATGAGATCTGCTGATGTTCTGTAATGATTAAGTGATAGAATGTATTCTAGGCATTGTTGGGCTTCTCAGGTGACTCTAGTGGTAAGGAACCTGCCTACTAAGGCAGGAGATGTAAGATATGTGGGTTCAGTCCCTGAATCTGGAAGATCCCCTGGAGAAGGACATGGCAACCCATTCCAGTATTCTTGCCTAGAGAATCCCATGGACGGTGGAGCCTGGTGGGCTACAGCCCATAGGGTGGCAAAGAGTTCTACCGACTGATGTGACTTAACACACACGCACATATGCATTCTGGGCATTGTTATTATTGGAGAATAATATATTTTCTCAATCTCTTGAAAAATGGACCATTTCAATTAGGAGTTAGAATTAGATTTTTAGTCTTCCTCTAGAAATTTTCAGAGCAAACTGACCCATATGATCAATTTAAGTGCAGGCTTATAAATAGAAAAAGCTTAAAGAATAATTGGAATTCTTTAGTTAAGAAATACAAGGGCCATGGGGGGATATTAACAGCATTTATAAAATTATACAATAAACGTAGTAAATATGGATATAGTGAGCAAATTTCAAAAGGTTGAAATATTGGGATATTGAAAAGGAAGTGATATTTTATATGGAATCCTGAAAATGTACAAACGCTATTCCTATTATTTGTCTTGCAAAACTTTTTTGTGGTAGATAGAAGTCAAAGGGAAAGTTGAAACTGTAAAAGTTTTGGAAATTAAAGAGTATTTTTGTGTATGTAGGTACTACCGTGGGACAGGTTTGTGCAACAGACAAAGATGAGCCTGACACACTGCACACGCGTCTAAGGTACTCCATCATTGAGCAGTTTCCAGCATCACCCACCCTCTTTTCTATGCATCCAACTACAGGTGTGATCACCACATCGTCATCTCAGCTAGACAGAGAGGTAACAAATATTAACAAATAAAACCTGCTTTGTTGTTGTTCGGTCACTTAGTCGTGTTCGACTCTTTGTGATCCCATGGACTGCAGCACGCCAATGCCAGGCTTCCCTGTCCTTCACCACCTCCTGGAGCTTGCTCAAACTCATGTCCATTGAGTCAGTGATGCCATCCAACCATCTCATCCTCTGTCGTCTCCGTCTGCCCTCAATTTTTCTCAGCATCAGGGTCTTTCCTAATACGTCGGCTCTTTGGTAGTACCTATGCTTCTCTGTATATCATCTGCAGATAAGCTTTTGAAAAGCATATTGTGAATCTAACAAAAATGATTTTAGGTAGGTTGATGGAGGTCATTAACCTTGCAGCATGCTGATTTTGAATTATAATTCATTCTCTCCTGAAATATATGATTTATAAAATCAAATTTCCTAATATAAGCATATTTATAGTTGGAAAAAAACAAGAAATGTTGTAATTGTAGAGTAAAACTTGGAATTTGTGGAATTTTCTTATCTACAGATAACAATGCTTCTCTTTCTATCTGTGTAACTTCATTAGCAATCTCATCTGCATTTTCCCCTTACATAGATTAAATGAAAGTTTATTGCTTGCTGATCTCTGATTCAACATTTTCAGTTGACTGAAAGGAATCTTATTTGAACATTTCACAGCTACCTAAGATGCAGGACATCTAGAATTCTTTCCTTCCGAACATGCTCTCTTTCCCATGCTTTTAGTTAAAATGACATTAGAATATTCTTTTCCTTTAATGATTTTTCTATTTCCGCCTTGGCTTTATGGTCTCAAAATTGTATTTGATGTCTCCTCTGGCAAGTCAAATTAGTTTCCAAAGCATGTTGATATTATCTCCACAATGATCTTACGTTCACATCTATCCATTGTCCCTGCAGCTATCCGAGTTTAGTAATTACTCATTTTGTTATTCAACTGTTACTCAACTGTTAGCATTTATTTATCTGAATTCTTATAATAGCTTATCTGGCCTACTTCCTACATTTTTACTCCTTTATTTTAAAATATAGTAACATGTGTTTTTCAGGTTTCTCTTTGATTCTTAAAACTTGTATTAATTCATTTCCTCTCCCATGGGTTAGGGAAGTGGTCTGCAAGTTTTCTGGTCTCGGGAGCCCTTTACAGTCTTAAATTTTATTGACAATTCCAGGCTTTTGTTTATGTGGGTTATATTTATCACTGTTTAATCCAAAAATGTTTAAAACTGATAGAAGTTAAAAAATATATATTTACTTACCCATTTAAGATATTACATGTTAATATAAATAATATTTTTATAAAAATAACCACATTTTCAAAACAATTTAATGAGAAGTAGCATTATTACACATTTTCCAGATCTGTTTAACACCTGACAATGTAAGAGTGATTAGTTTTCATATCTCCTGCATTCAGTCTGTTATACCATTTTAGTCAAGGTTATGTATAAAGAAAATCCAAGATGACTTGAAGTTAGAATAGAGAGGAGTGTTTTAATAGTAATTCCAGATCATTGTGGGTAGTCTTCTTTGATATACTACACCAAACACATTTCATAAATGTGTTTTGCAGTGTTCACTCTTAAGAAGCCTTGTCTATGAACTTTCATACTTTGTCACATCAAAATCCATTGTCTTGTACTATAAGTGACTAGTTTATTTATCATGTGTGATTTTGTAATATCATGCATTAGTCATATGGGAAATACTGGCTCACTGCGTCATGCAGATCCTACAAATATTGACACATTTAATTAAACAATATTAAAACAATCACCTACTCATTTCCATTAATACCACAGTAGTTCATAAAAGTTTTCTAAAATCCTTATTTTTGCTTGAAAGCTCCAATCGATCATTTGTATCAGAAAGCCTTTTCTTTAGGTGATGGATTTGCCTTATGTATGTCAAAGTGTCTTTCAAATACCAAACTGAATAACCTTAGGTATCTTTTATGTAAAAACAGTTGAGCTTCTAAATCAAATAATCCTGAAAGTACTTTTCCTTGGAAGAACATCATATTATATTATGCAGAAGGGCTTTATGCATACCTCCCATTTCTTCATGTGGACTGAAGGTTGAGATTTAATAACAGTGGTTAAAATTAATCATTTTTATTGCATTTACAAGGACATTCCTAAGTAAAATCCCTATTTTTTAATTCAATTTTATTATTTATAATTTATATATTACAGTGAGTCTGTGCCAGTGAAGGGGCTTCCTGGGTGGCTCAGGGGTGCAGAGTGGGTTCAATCCCTGGGTCAGAAAGATTGCTGGGAGTAGGAACTGGCAACCCACTCCAGAATTCTTCCCTGGAGAATCCCATGGACAGAGGAGCCTGGTGGGCTATGGTACCTAGGATCACAAAGAGTCAGACATGACTGCAGCGACTGAGCACGCTTGCAGGCACACACATGCCCGTGAAGAATGGGGTATCATTTGCTAAATGATGGATTGCTGTCACAGGTCTACAGATTATGGAGGTTCTTCCTGGAATTTGTATGCTCAGGAAGAGCAGGTTATAAACCAAATTTTCTTTTATCATCGAGTCTTAAATAGATTCTTCTGATAAAACATTTGAGAACATTTGACTAATGAAGGAGTCTTGGAGTTCTTTTACCCAAGAAAGCTCTGGACTCACTTTCTGATCCCAGGTTTCTGATTTTTTTTTCTGTTGGCCTTCCACGCTTTAATCTGATATTTAAGTCCCAACCTTCATTTCTGTCTTTGTGTTATCTGCCGGTTGATCAATCCCAATAAATCATAGTTTGCTACAAATAGAATCTGTATTTCCTCCTAGAAGTGTACTAGTCTGAACTTTTAAAAATTTTGAATAAAATAAGACTATTAATTGTTTCAACTCTACATATGTGATTGATTAAAGAGAGGAGTAAATCAGGAAAAATCAGGAGTGTAAAAATATAGCCATTGAGAGAAATATTATTAATAGTTTTGTTTTAGGTAATATTGAGTCCAGTGTATGAGGACTGGAAAGTTTCACACGTCTAAATGGAGGAAAGGGCTTCCCTGATAGCTCAGTTGGTAAAGAATCTGCCTGCAATGCAGGAGACTCCGGTTCATTTTGGTTTTTTAAGAGAAGGGTAACTATTCTAGGTGGAAGGTTAGGAAGTATTTTATATATTTTTTGTCTTATGATAAAAGGTCAATTATTTAGCAAAGGTGTTATTATCATCACTTTATAGAAGAGGAAAACTAAGAAAAAAGACTTTTCCAACTGCCAAAGATTATGTTTGCTAATTTTGAACTTGGGAATAGAACCCCAGCTTCCTAATGTTCAGTCTAGGTGGCGTTATTGCTGTTATTCCTTCCTTATCTCAATACTTGTGACAGATGAGACCTTTCTGAGGGGAAACACACTTTCTTAAACTAGTGATGAGTCTGCAATCTCTAAAGAATGGAAAATCCTTAAAAAACAGACACTATTTTCCATGAAGAGAAAAAAAAAATTATAAAGCTTCAGAACTTTCTTCTCATGCTAATTTAATGGTCTTTTAATAAATGTCAAGTACATATTTAAAATCCACCACTTTTACGGGAGGATATGTTATTGCTTTATTATAAGACTGGTATAGCGTCACTGTTAATGTATTTTTGAATATAAGAATGTACTTTGAATAGGAGATAAAGATTTTGATTAATTACTAGGCAATTTTAAGTGTGCTATGACAATATTTTTTCTTTCTGTTAAGTAATACAGAAACCAAGTTGATTCTATGAGTAGCACTTTAAATTTGAGAAGCTACTATATTTTCATAAATTAATTGAAAATTAGTATGAGGAAATTATTCCTTTGCCAGTACATGAAAACTGTAAAGTCTAGTAGTGTACTTCTTAAATTTTCAATGCAAGGAAAATTATAGAAGAAGTTATGATTTCATTTATAATGTTTCTTTCACTCAATAATTAAATTCTAACTTTCTTTCAGCTAATTGATAAATACCAGCTGAAAATTAAAGTGCAAGACATGGATGGTCAGTATTTTGGTTTGCAGACAACTGCAGCTTGCGTCATTAATATTGAAGATGTGAATGATAACTTGCCAACATTCACCAGTAATTCTGTAAGTCTGTGATTTTAAGAGAAGAAATTGTAAAAGGCAGAGTTAATTGCTAAATATGCATATTGCCCTTCATGCTCCGTGATTTCAAATGAAGTATTCCCAGCCATATGTCAGTAGTTTGGACTTAGGGTTTAAAATCATGTAGATATAGTTTTGGGCTTCCCTGATAGCTCAGCTGGTAAAGAATCCGCCTACAATGCAGGAGACCCCGGTTTGATTCCTGGGTCGGGAAGATCTCCTGGAGAAGGGATGGGCTACCCACTCCAGTATTCTTGGGCTTTCCTTGTGGGTCAGCTGGTAAAGAATCCACCTGCTATGTGGGAGGCCTGGTTTCGATCTGTGGGTTGGGAAGATCCCCTGGAGAAGGGATAAGGCTACCCACTCCTGTATTCTGGCCTGGAGAATTCCAGGCCAGGACAATATATATAGTCCATGGGGTTGCAAAGAGTCAGACACGACTGAGCAACTTTCACTTTTCAAACATAATTTTTGGAAATTAGAAGTGCCAGGCTTACTTTACATGATGTTCTGCTTTTGTGAGAGTTACTAATTAAACTTCTTTTGTCATTTTTTGTTATTTTAGTATGTGGCATCAGTGGAGGAGAATAGAATTGATGTGGAAATCTTACGTGTTGCTGTTCAGGATAAGGATTTAATTAATACTGCTAATTGGAGGGCTAATTATACCATTTTAAAGGGTAATGAAGATGGAAATTTTAAAATTGTAACAGATTCCCAAACCAATGAAGGAGTTCTGTGTGTGGTTAAGGTAAGAATAAATTAGCAGATTAGTTATTTGCAGCTTGTAATATGATAGATTAATATACTAGAGCTTAATGAAAAGAAAGGATTTCTAGTAAATGTAGATCTAAAATAGACAGTTAAGTAAATAAATACTGTGTTCTTCATGTATATAGTGGGATGATTGTACTCATTTTGGAGAACATTTTGTAAAGGTATGATAGTTTAGAATTATTATATATATGTATGTTCAATTAATATGATATAATACCCACTTTGTAATGACTATCTTTGGTTTTGTTTTTTTCCTTTTTTTGTTTTAACCAATACTTCTTAACAATTAACAAGCTAGCACAGTTTTGGCACCAGTGGGACACTGCCAGACTTTCCTAGTCCATTCTTTCTATTGGTGTGTCAAGGAGCTGCTACTTCATTACTGAATTTCCCAAATAATGAGTTATTCTTGGTCAGACTCATCGGGAAGCTGTTTATAGATCTCTTCTTTTGCATACAGTGTACATTATATTCTTTGCTTCCTGGTTCGGAGTGGGAGTCCTCAAAGATGTAAATACTTCCAAAACTTCTTTCTAATAATCTCTGATTATCTCAGGAGACATCACTGCTAATTCGGGTGGACAGAGTTAACCCATAAAGTCATCTGAGCTCTGGCTTTGGACAAGCCTATGGTTCTGCTGCCTCTTTTACTAGAACATGATTCCGTCCTGGGTCTCTGTGGTTTCCCTTTTCTACATTCACAAGGAGAATGGATTAAAAATGATGATTGGTTTTTCTTACTGTGATGAAAATTAGCTGCAGTCTGTGGGTTAATTTCTGCTTCAAACAGCAAAGGGATGGTCCCTTAAATCTTGTTTCTTTCTTCATCCAACCCTGCCCTAATCCTTGGCATTGAAGAAAGGAAATTTATCTCTGAAATCTAAGAGCTGACAGCACAGGCGGCCCAGCCTGGCACTCTGTGATGACCTTGAGGGGTGGGATGGAGGGAGGGGAGGGAGGCTCAGGAGGGAGGGGATGGATAGTTATGACTGAATGGAGTTGTTGTAGTGGAAACCAACACAACATTGTAAAGCAATTTTCCTCCAGTTAAAAAATAAAGGAAAAAAAAATTCTGTCTTCTGGGAAATGGTTTCACCCATTTTTAATACAGCTATAAATCAGACAAAATAAAATTAACACCTTCCATTAAACTTGGTACTACCCATTTTTTAAAGAGTAACTGGGGTAAAAAAGGTAGAAAAGGAAAGTATAAAGCCCATAATCTTTCTATTTTCTTGTCTCTTATCTTAAAAACATCTTATAAAATTTGACCCACCTTTTCTACCCTAAACAGGTACAAATATTTCTGTTCATCTCAGGAGGATAGAATAAACTGTGCCCAAACTGATGGAATAGAAAGTTACTATTGATTAGGGCGTGGAGTCCCAAAAGTAATATTTCAAATAATAATAATTCATTAAATACTGTTGGAAATTTCTGTTAGGACCTGTGATATTCTGTTAAATTTGCAATTGAGCTTTTTTTTTTTTTTTGCTGGCTCTACCCAAATACTGAATCAGCACATTTGTGGGTATATGGTTATTATTTTCATGACTCTCCCTGAGCCAGCACTTAGTACGTATTCCCAAAGCGAACTAGTTACACACTAGTTCACATGGCCAAATGCATCTTGATCTGATTTTCAACATGCTTGCTTTTGCAGCCACTGAATTACGAAGAAAAACAGCAAGTGACCCTGGAAATTGGTGTAGTTAATGAAGCTCCATATATTGGTAGTTCAAGGTCAACCATGAACCAGGCAACAGTCACTGTTAATGTACAAAATCAGGATGAGGGCCCTGAGTGTGACCCTCGGGTACAAACTGTTCGAATTAAAGAAAATGTGCCAGTGGGAACAAAGAACATTGGCTATAAAGCATACGACCCAGAAACAAGAAGTAGCAGTGGCATAAGGTACTTGTAATTCTATTTTTGTGAACATCAAATTGACCGTGTTTGTTTTCTTAGAAAAGGAAAAAAAATTTCTGTGTACATTGGGCTTCCCTGGTGGCTCAGCTGATAAAGAATCCGCCTGCAATGCAGAAGACCTGGATTCGATCCCTGGCTTTGGAAGACCCCCTGGAGAAGGGAAAGGCTACCCACTCCAGTATTCTGGTCTGGAGAAGTCCATGGAGTTGCAAAGAGTCGGACACGCCTGACTCTTTAAATTATACTTTTTAAAATGTATAATTTATTTTGATACTAGGATTGTAATGTGACTTCTGATCTGTTTTGCTATTTTAACTCATCATTATTCACAGGTATATGAAATCAAGTGATCCAGAAGGGTGGGTCAATGTGGATGAAAACTCAGGAGTAATCACAATTTTGAAAAGACTCGATAGAGAGGCCAGAAGTGGTATATATAATATTTCAATCATTGCTTCAGACAAAGGTAAGCACTTTGTGTTTAAGCCAGCTATGTAGACTCTCAATCATGTACATCCTCCGTTTGTAAATTAACAATGTACATTCAAAGTTTTTTCCTTCCCAGATGACAAGTATTGAGGGGTTTGTTAAAATTTATTAACTCAAGTTTGCTTTCCAGTAGCGCTCTCAATTTTGTATGTAAGTATAAAATAATTTAGTCATAGAAAATATATGCCTGTACTTTATTAAAATTAAATAATTGTTCATTCTAGTGGAGAAAATTAGTAAAATCAGCTTCAATTTATTTATTCATATCTCTTAAAAAATACTCACTTCAGCAGGAAAATTCATCATAGAGATAATATACTTAATTTCCTCATAGACAGTCCTAAAAGGGCTTCCCTGATGATGCTAGTATTAGAGAACCTGCCTGCCAATGCCAGAGACATAAGAGATTCTTGTTCAGTCCTCAGATCGGGAAGATCCCCTTGAGGAGGGCATGGCAACCCACTCCAGTATCTTGCCTGGAGAATCCCATGGACAGAGGGGCCTGGCAGGCTACAGTCCATGGTATGCAAAGAGTCAGACATAACTGAAGCAACTTAGCACACACAATCCTAAAAACGTTGTATCTTTCTACAGCAAACTAACAGTATACTTGGGGCTTAGTATTCTGATACTATAAAATTAGAAAAACAAATACTGTGAACCCACAAAATCATGTAAAATGTAAAATCATTTTCTATGAGCCCTGTATGGAGAAGGAAATGGCAACCCACTCCAGTATTCTTGCCTAGATAATCCTGTGGACAGGGGAGCCTGGTGGACTGCTATACATGGGGTTTCACAAAGTCGGACACGACTGAAGCGACTTAGCATGCATGCATTGGAGAAGGAGATGGCAGCCCACTCCAGTGTTCTTGCCTGGAGAATTCCAGGGACAGAGGAGCCTGGTGGGCTGCCGTCTATGGGGTCGCACAGAGTCAGACACGACTGAAGTGACTTAGCAGCAGCAGCAGCAGCAGCAGCAGCATGAGTCCTGTAAAATTGGGATGTGAGCATAATGATCAGGAATGGGACCCTCTTGGTACATAAAATATAATTTTTATTAAAAATAAATTTTTACTTTATATTTTAAAATTTTTTATATTTTTAAAATATAATTTGCATACATTTGAACTTTGTGCTTCTGTAAAATAAATGTTAATTACAGTAAACAAAAATTATTATACTATAGCTTGCAAAATAAGATTTTAGAAGTGATTTTGGAAGATGTTTTAGGTACTTCAGCTTTTTCTAAATTAATGAGAAATGGCTCATATCCATTGATTGATTTGGTAAAGTTGAAATCATTGTTAATTTAACTTCATACAACTAAAGACTATCCTTAAAGACCTCAGCTTCCTTTGTCCCTTTGTCATGACATGCTTTTTGGTCAAAGTCAAGTGAAAAGAAAAGAAATAATATGAATGTCAAGTTCATTACTTTTGCATTTTATATTGCAGTTGGCAAATGGTTTGTTCATTGATGAGAGAAAAGTTAGTCTGGAATGAGAGATTTTGGATATGATTTTATTTCACATTTTCCTCTGTTGCAGAGGAGATAAAAATAAGCAAGAGAGCAAATGTTTTCATGGCGTTTAGATGAGAGGCACTGTATCATCATTGTGGTCGAAAATAAATGTGTAATGGGGCCTTTTCCATTCATTTCTTTTGAAGCTGGTCAGGGATAAGTAACTCCACATTTTTTTTTTTATATAAACTGAGATTGTACTAAAGTATGTTTTTTGTGTATTTGTTTTTGTTCTTTACCTTTTTAAGAGATCTATATCAACTCATTCCCTTTGTACCTTCCCTACCCCACCTGCTTCCATATGAGAAATGCTGTCTCCTGTGAGCACTGACCTCTGGGCTTATTCTAGCTTCCTCTCTCCGGCTTCCCTACAGCACTTGTTTCCTCTTGAAAATTCCCCCTCAAGTCTTCAATGTCTCCTCTTCATCAGTGTCCACACATTCCTCTCCTATCTCTGTACTTTCTGGTTTTACTGCCTTCCCCTCTTCTAAACATAGGTCTTTTTTAAGCTTTGAGTTCAGTTTCTCTTCTTGATCTAGCCTCAGTTGGCAGTTTCACCCAACTGAGGGTGAAACTGAGTTTCATCCTCTGTGTAGCTGAGGTTTAGGTTTCTTCTCTTGTAAGATTCAGACTTTTGGGAGGAGGAGTGTGCTTTCAGATTTGTAAAAACATTTAGCAGGAGAGTGTCATGCACATAAATTGTGGACCTGTGGGTAGTTCACCTTCTAAGACTTTTTTGAAATTGGTGTTTACCTGTATAGAATTGGAAACTAGGACTTTCCAAGTGGTACTAGTGGTAAAGAACCTGCCTGCCAATACAGGAGACATAAGAAATGCAATACAGTATACAAACGCATATATATGGAATTTAGAAAGATGGTAATGATGACTGTATATGCGAGACAACAAAAGAGACACAGATGTAAAGAACAGTCTTTTGAACTCTGTGGGAGAAGGCCAGGGTGGGATGATTAGAGAGAGTGGACGTTGAAATGTGTATATTATCATATGTGAAGCGGATCGCTGGTCCAGCTTTGATGCATGAGACAGGGTGCTCAGGGCTGGTGCACTGGGATGACTGGGGCGGGGGTGGGGGGGAGATGGGAAGGGAGGTGGGAGGAAGGTTCTGGATGGGAAACACATATGCACCCGTGGCTGATTAATGTTGCTGTTTGGCAAAAACCACTACAATATTGTAAAGTAATTAGCCTCCAGTTAAAATAAATAAATTAATTAAAAAAAAGAGATGCAGGTTTGATCCCTGGGTTGGGAAGATCCCCTGGAGAAGGGTATGGCAGTCCACTCCAGTATTCTTGCCTGGAGAATCACACGGATGGAGGAGCTACAGTCCATAGTGTCTCAAAGAGTTGGACACAACTGAAGTGACTTAGCATGCACACATGCATATAGAATTATATTAATATTGGAAGGTGAACATTGCATGCATAACTCCAGTAAATAAAAGAATATTATTTATTACTAACACATGAAGAACAGAGCTGTGAAACACCGAGTTAGATGTCTAAAATCTTTGGTTGAAATATTCTTTACCAATACTGATCACAATGTGTAAAAAAAAAGTTTATTGAACAACTCTACACATTTCATGAAAGGGAAATTCAAGCATTTATTACAGTGGTAGAACAGCAAACACTGTGGAGGTCAATTTTTAAAGCCATTGCAATTAATCAGATTCAGTCAGTAAGACATGTGCTTTCAACTCTGTGTGTGGACCCAAATCAAAAGAAATATTCAAGACATCCTGCAATCCTTATTTTCAGAGAGAGCGAGAAAACACCATGTAGCATGAGAACCAGAAAAACCTGAGGGAAGAGAATATTCTGTCCTAATAGAAAAGTTTGTCAGGCGGGTAAAATACATATTTACATATATTCCTGCTAGCTTTCTGTCTTTTTTTTTTTTTAAAGTTGTCCAAAGTGAGAGATAGCTGCCTTGTTTCTTGTATCTCATGTCTTCTCTTCTAGTTCTCTTTTCTTCTTGCTGAATTACATCCTTTACTAGTTCTTTCAGTGGGGCGATGTCCCAGATTTTCCACTGCAGTGCTCTGTACAAAGTAATTACTCAGTAAGTTTATTGACTGTATTGATAAATGAATTCCTTAGGCTACCTTAGAGTGATTATTAGGGTTTGCAAGTGAGTTTCCACTTCTGGGTCTTTTGTGGGTTAAACATTTCTGTGTACTAATTTTGTTCTAATCTTCCAAATGCATATCTTATGTCTTTTGCCTTTTACTTTTCCTGCTCCCAAACCTTGAGTGCTTTCCACATGCCTTCCCTTTCATTATGTCCTGAACATAGGTCTGTGTATATGTTTTCCCACCTTGCTAAATCTCCTTGTGTTTTGACTATACCAGAAATGACCTTTTTGGTCCTCTCTTTCTCCCTCTTTTAAAAAATCTGTCAAAACTCATCTCTACAAAAATTCCACATCTCTTGCAGCTTTTTAGTGAATGGACGACAAATCTAAACAGCAGTTATTTTCTGTACAACATATTTGAAATGGATTATGTCTTTCTTTTAAGGCACCTTAATGATGTAACCTAGGACTGTGCCTGTTCCTGTCATTTCTGTGGTACAAGTGCCAATAATGTGTAATTTTCAGTGTGTAATCGCTTAATAGAAACTCAAAAATCAAGAAATTATATTTTCATATCCAATTTTCTAGATGGGAGAACATGTAATGGAGTACTGGGGATTATTCTTGAGGACGTGAATGATAACGGCCCAGTCATACCTCAGAAGTTGGTGATAATCTGTAAAACTGTCATGTCATCAGCCGAGATCGTTGCTGTAGATCCTGATGAACCTATACACGGCCCACCCTTTGACTTCAGTTTGGAAGGTGTTTCTGATTCAGAGGTATTTAGAATGTGGAGACTGACGAGGGTTAACGGTATGTATTTCTAAATGTTACTCTGTCGTTTTCAGCATCAAAATGTCTAACTATAGAAGAATAATTCACTGTATGGTAACCACCAACAAATGAACATGAGTTTCTCAGCGTTGGCGTGGCGGGAAGAACCTGTTCCTGGTCAGTCCTGTGCCAAGATTCCCTACGGTTTGCATGAATTCTCATTTCCACGCTACACCGCTATCCCTCCCGCCCTGACCCCACCAGACGAGATCTGATAGAGCCAGTGCCAGGCTGTGTGCCTCCCCCCCACACAGATTTTTCACATGACAGTGGTTTCCTTGGTCAGAAGGGAATCCCCATCCTTTGCAGTTGTGTTCCCAGGAAAGCAGATGCTGAGACAGTCTTTCTAGGCTGAATGTTTGTCAGGTCGTTTCCTTGGCATCAGTATACATGAATGGGAAAGGAAGCAGAGTGGAGCAAACAGAGAGTTCAAGCTGCAGCTCAGGCCAAAGGGCAGCCTTGGCTGGTGCATGAGTCTCCTTTCCTGAGTGGCCATTCTGCTCTGTGCTCTTTCGTGACTCCGTCAGTGGGTTGGGCTGCCCGAGGAGGTGTGACCTTTGGCAAGAAGGCCCATCCCTGGCGGTGCTGATCACCTCCCAAGCAGCTGGGACAATACATCCTTGACTGCAGGGGATCTGGGAGTGCATCACAGTGTCCAGTGTACGATCCCTTTTCTGCGCTGCATTGACTTCTGACCGTTTCTTACCTAATGTTTTTTATGTGGGATTCTTCCCCTACTGGGTCCCAGTGTGTACTTCTGACTTTACCTCTGTTAAAATCTATGGTGACAAGAATGGCAAAAGCAAAAGAAACTTCTCTCTGTGCCACCATTGCCTCACTCCCTACATCAGCTCTTAACTTTCTAGCACATTCTGTGTCTCCTGACTGCACAGCCTGTGCATCATGTCCTGTCACTCCAGCTTTCGTGACCCTAACTCTAACCTTCATCGACTGTAAACTGAATAGGGGTTGCCTTTAAAATGCCCTTGAATGGTTTTCATCCCCATGCTTTCAGTGACTATTTCTTGATTTCCTATTATAGGTGAAATGACAAAGTTTTCAGTGTTTTTAGTAGCATTCCAGTGAGTCCCAGGTGAAGCTAGTGGTAAAGAGTGTGCCTGCCATTGCAGGAGACATAAGAACTGGTGGGCTTGGTCCCTGGGGGAAGATCCCCTGGAAAAGGGAATGGCAGCCCACTCCAGTATTCTTGCCTGGAGAATCCCACAGACAGCGGAGCTTGGAGGGCTATAGTCCATGGAGTCGCAAAAGTCGGACACGACTGAAGCGACTTAGCCTACCAGTGAGTGTGTATGGGAGAAGCAACCTTGTATTTAGATGATCTCTCTATTTCTTTGGTGTCATAATATCACATCTTTTTATATCATGTTAAAAGAGGCAGTAATTAAAAAAAGATTCCTGCTTAGTACAGTGAAATACTAACAGGATTATGTTGGTCAAAACTGTATTTAAAGTTTTGCTGGGCTGTGAAATAGCCCAAGAGCCTGGGAAACGCTAAGTTGAGAAGACTGTGTCCTAAAGAGGCTTTATGTCTCATTATACTATTTATTGTCCTTGGGATTCATTCATGTGTAAAATGGGATTATAGTGGGGAGTAAACGAGACAGACAATACAATAGACCGTGGTATGTTTTGAATCATAAATTTTGGTTTTGTTACTCTTATTATTATTTCTTACACATTCATGGACACTAGGTTGATCATGCTTTCTTTTAAAATTGACTCAATTCAATGATTTATTTTTTTACCCAAGTATTGAAGTTTACATTTAGAGCATCAAATATGAAATAATAAAAATGTCACACTGGCCCAGCTAACTGGGGAGGATTATTCTTGGGCATGGGCATGTGTGATCTATATGTAAAGGAATATATTTTTGGCTCTGTCCCCAAGACTGTTGGATTTTGATCTGGATATTTTCCACTCTTGACTTAAAAAAAAAAAACATCGAAAGCCAAAAATATAAGGCTGGTCCCAGTGTCTTGTAGGATCTTGAGAAGAAGTTCTAACATCATGACTGATGCCTTGATAGTGAGTTCATGGTTTGGCATAATATATGAAAATAAAGTAAGGAGAAACATCTGGAATTCAGACTATGAAATTCTCTGATGAATCTTGCATAAAAGAGGATACATTAAAATTTTGGTCATATTAAAATTTTTAAAGATATGATAAAAGTTGGTCTCTTAGCAAATATATTATTTGTGATAAGAAGGATTTGTGTATGGACAGATAAAATATATTATTACAAAAGCCAAAAGACCTTTATACAAAGAGGCAGCATAGACAAACTTGTATGTGATCAGAAAGACTTTGTCCATGCACACTTACAGTCATATAGCACTTGTGCCATTCCCTTTAGGAATATCCATGGTATGGAAATAATGATGAATATTCTGTCACTAGTTATTTATGCTCAGGAGAAATCAATGACATTCTACAAGTCATGGTTTTATTTCCTTTCAGATACAGCAGCACGTCTCTCCTATCTGAATGACCTCCAGTTTGGAAGATACACAGTCCCTGTCAGAGTTACAGATAGACTTGGCCAGTCACTTGTCACTCAGTTAGACGTGATATTATGTGACTGTGTTACCCCAAATGACTGCAACATTCCCTCAGGTCTGAGGACTGGCAACGGAGAAGTGATTCTTGGAAAGTGGGCCATCCTTGCAATATTGTTGGGCATAGCATTGCTATTTTGTAAGTCCTTTTACAAATTTAAACCTTTAAAATTACGCATTCTTAGAATCAACACTGTTATCTGTGTCTGCTCACTTGTATATAGCTACGTTTCTGTTTAACACACACATATTTAATTCTTACTTTGAAAGTGCTTGTAGATATCATATTACTGCTGTCGTAATTGGTGCAGACATAAAATTCAACACAAATATAGCACTGAGTGTGTCCTTGTTTGTGGCATATCCATTTAAGGCAGGCTTTTCTAATGGATGCTGCTTTGACTCAAGCAATAATATTTATGCTTTCTGGAAAGTTGTTTTTGTATTTGTCATCATAAATTCATAATAGTCTTTTATGATAAACCAAAGTCATCTCTCTCATCCTGCAGGTGTCTTATTCACCTTGGTCTGTGGGGCTACTACTGGTGCAGCCAAAAAGCCAAAAGCATTCCCTGATGATTTAGCTCAGCAGAACCTCATTGTGTCAAACACTGAAGCTCCCGGCGATGACAAAGTGGTAAATTGTCTTTTCAAAATAGGTACAGACAATAGGGATTTCGCTGGTGGTCCATGGTTACGACTCTGCATTTCCACTGTAGGGGCCGCTGGTTCAGTCCCTGGTCAGGGAGTTAAGATCCCTCCTTGCCACGTGGCTCAGCCAAAATATTAGTATAAATTCAAACAATAAATTCAAACAATAAATTGGCCTAACCAACTGTAGTGATCTTTTCTGGGCAAAGTTCTTTTGAAATCAGATAGCTTACAATATATAACATGTCATCAGTCACAGGGAACAGATAAAATGACATTGATCCCATGGTGATAGATGGCATTTCAATTTGGCCATATAATGTTACTTAATAGTAAAAGTCCTTTGGCATATTGTTTTTCTTTTTCCTATTTCAAGTTGCCATGGCTTCAACTTTAAATCCTGTCTTTTTTATATATTGAAGCTGCTGGTTGTGCTGTAAAAGGTTTCATTTAGTTATTCACTGATCATCAGCATAATGGTTTTAATTTTTTTTCTGGCAGCAGCCATAAAATGACTACAGGCTTTGATCATCGTGGGAAGAATTTTAATGGAGGCTTTCAGGGTCTACTATGGGTTAGAAAGGAGCCTGCAGTCAAATATATGAAGCAATCATGCTAACGGATGATTGTACTGCTTCAGCTTTGAGTTCCAACCTAGTATGTGGATGAAGGAAAGAAGTGACGTGAAAGTCTCTCAGTCATGTCTGACTCTTTGCAACCCAATGGACTGTACGGTCCATAGAATTCTCTAGGCCAGAATACTGGAGTGGGTAGCCTATCCCTTCTCCAGCAGATATTCCCAACCCAGGAATCAAACCGGAGTCTCCTGTATTGCAGGTGGATTCTTTACTAACTGAGCTATGAGGGAATCCCCAGTATGTGGATGATGAACAAATAAATTCCCTACCAAAATGTAATTGATGATTAGAGCAGGAAAGATCTAGAAGACAAAGGAATGTTGGCATCTAGGAAGGTATTAGAAAAAATGAAACTTAGAGTTTCCTATAAAAACATGACATGGAAAGTTAGTGTCCAGAGCTTTGGTGTTCTTACTTTTTCTGCTGATTTGTTTTTATTTAATGAGATGACAAGGATTTAGTATAGCTGCTTTTTACGGCAACTGATTTCAATTAATTTTGTTTCAGTTGAAGGGAACTCAATTAGTCACTGAATAAAAATACTGATTATTATTTCTGTTTCTGTGCTAGTCAGGTGAAGGGAATGAATTTAAGCAGTGTCAATCTGTTGTGAGACAATAGTGGGGAATCCTGAGATGTGAGATGCTGGAAGGATTTCACAAATGAAGTTGTACAGTAGTCTAAGAAGTTATTAAAGAAGGAGTACACATCAAGTTTTCTGACTTGTCTCAGACCACTCGACATCTTACAGTTGGCTTCCTATATTGGAAGCTACCTAGTGAAGTAGTAGAATTAAGTTAGTTAGGTACTCAGGGTTGCCAAGACAGATTGAGTTCTGGCCCTTGTAATGCTTACCTCCTAGCATGAAAATTCATGGCATTATCTGCATGATTTGCTCTTTTTCTCATTTTCTGTTTTTTTCTGTATTTCCCCAATGCCAACTGTTTTGCTTCAGTATTCCACAAATGGCTTCACAACCCATGCCGTGGGTGGCTCTGCTCAGGGAATTTGTGGCACTCTGGGATCCAGAGTGAAAAATGGAGGGCAAGAGACCATCGAGATGATTAAAGGAGGGCACCAGACCATGGAGTCCTGCCAGGAAACCGGGCATCATCACACCCTGGAACGGTGTAAGGAAGGTGGACAGCACACTCTGGATTCCTGCAGGGGAGCACCAGCAGCAACCGACAGCTGCAAATACACGTACTCCGAGTGGTACTCTTACACTCAGCCCCGCCTCGGTGAAGTGAGTTTCCCATGAATCTGTTTTGCTTTCTTTTCAACTTTCTAAATGATTATGAAATGATTATGGTCTTGATTTTTTACCTAATGATTAATCTACTCATTAGAAATTTGATTTTCTTCAACTTTGATCGAGTTGCAATCAGAGGTTAAATGGGTCTTGACTTTTCTTCCTATTTTGTTTGGTTGTTCATTCTTTCTGAAAGAATAAGATGACACTTCAATTCTTTTTCTCATGGCTTTGTGTTGACATTTCCCATCAGACAAATCAGGTCTTAGAGACCAGCAGGGGAATCTGAGGCAACTCCATCCTGCAGTCATTCTGCCTGTCTGGAAAGCTTTGAGCCACATGCATTTGGCTACAGTTGTACGAATGCATTTCACATTAGCCATAATCTGGAAAGGGAAAGCAATGATAACTTAAAACAAACGCTTGCATACTTGCTGCGACATGTGTGACTTGTAGAAACCTGCTATGTAGTGAATTAATTGATGGTGTGATTTATGATACAGACCAATCGTGTGCATTTTTTATACATAGGAATCCATTAGAGGACACACTCTGGTTAAAAATTAAACAATGAAAGGTAAATCAAAGCAATTATTTTTATGCTAGTAAGTCTTGGTGTTTAAAATAATAATAATAAAATATGTTGTGTTTTTCCTCTTGGCAGAAGGTCCGGCAGTGTGATCAGGATAACACCCATATGCAAGCTCAAGACTACGTCCTGACCTATAACTACGAAGGAAGAGGATCGGCAGCTGGATCTGTGGGCTGTTGCAGCGAACGACAAGAAGAAGATGGGCTTGAGTTTTTGGATCATCTGGGACCCAAATTTAGGACACTTGCGGAAACATGCACGAAGAGATGAGTGCCTTCTAAATGGTCTACAAAAGTCAATGGGTTTATTGTCTTCTTTTTTTTAATAAGCTAAGGTTTTTTTTAAAACACAGAAAATGCTATATTTGGGGCTTTTCCCCTTTATTTTGTTGGGATCTCTTTAGCCAAATGCGCATTCACTGAGGGATGCTGTAAATAACTACACAAATTTCCTGGCTTTTTCATAGTGTTTAATTACTTATCTTCCACCTAAGGACATCTGCAGATAGACAAGAAAGTCTGCATTATTGTTTACATTTGGGTGTACAGTGACAGCAGCCGATGTATAGTGCAATACAATGTAATGAATTCAAGTGTATATCACAGACTACTTGAAGTAGAACCAAATGGAAAATTGTAGAGACCTTGCTCTAACTTAATCTTCAGTTACCTAATTCATTAATCATTTGTATAGTACTTAAAGACTGCTGTTCTCCTAAGCATTTTGAAGTGCTTATCCCGCATTCTTGATGTTGTTTTAGTCTTGTAACATGACCTGTCTTCATAAAGCAAGCGTTGACTATTATAATTGCATTTTGGTGGAGTTTAGTTTCTATCTTGTATTCTTTGTGATATCTGGCACTGAATTACACTTGCTCTGTTACTCACCTTCTCCAAAACATTTACATTTTAAAAAATGTTTTAAGAGCGTATTTTTATTTCTGTGAGATTTTGGTCTTTGGTCTCCTTGCCACCCCCCACCGCCTCCTTGGTCTTTGTCTCTCACCTTCTCTCTCCTCCCTTCGTTCCCTTCTCCCTCTCTCTCTCTCTCTCTCTCTCTCTCTCTCTCTCTCTCTCTCTCTCTCTCTCTCTCTCTCTGTCTCTATCTTCTTTGTGTTCTTAAAGTTTTTATTTGGGTTGGAGAATCTAAATATATTTAAAAGCCATCTCTCTTTCCTTTCTTATAAAGTTCCGTGTTTCTCTTTTATATAAGCACCTGTATTCTTGGCTTTTCTTAAAATCAATGTAAACTTGATTTTATGGTTTGAACTATTTTAGTGCTTGCTTCATTATCTTCTCTACAAAGGCCCTTTAATTTTGCCATTGAATTGTAGAAATATATCATGCTTTTATTAGATGCAGTGTTTTATGTTAACAAAAGGAATTCTGTAATTAAAATTGGGATATGAACATTTAGTATATAATAGTATATTTGTTTGGTTCTCAATTGCTCAGTGATGTCTGACTCTTTGTGACTGCATGGACTGTAGATGCCAGAAGCCTCTGTCCCTGGGATTTCCCAGGCAAGAATACTGGAGTGGGTAGCATTCCCTTCTCCCGGGGATCTTCCCAACCCAGGGATTGAACCCATGTCTCCTGCATCTCTTGCATTGGCAGGATAGTTTCCAGGTCTCTCATTCTTGGTAGTCAAGAAGCTAAATAATATCCATAGCCCACAAATCAGTGTGATCAATTTTCAGACTTAAATGAAAAGCAGATAAAATTCCTCATAAGCCGTACAATGGTGTGGGAAGCAAAAAAGGAAGCAATATCTTAGAGATTTCCTTATAAAATACTGCTTCAATAGAGGAAACCTACATGGAATTGCCATTAGTTCAGTTCAGTCTGCATTTGGGGTCTCCATGTAATCTTTTTCCACTTTTAGGGATCCCCCATTTTGATACTGGCTTTATCTTGGTTCACTTTTTTTTTTTTTTAAGTGGAAAAATCTGACTTTGACCACAAGCTTTCCTTTAATCTCCACCTCCAGCCTGAGCTCCTGATAGAAATCTCAAGCCCAGATCTTGCTCTGGTCATCCCCTTAGACAGTAATGAATGTCCTGAGGACAAAACGCTTCTTTCTATGGACCTAGAACCACCATGTTTTCTATCTCCATGAATAATGAAGCTCTAAGAGGTTGCATGATATCTGTGTAGGTCTACAACTCTCATTCCCATTCTGTGAGACCCATGTTACTCTGGTAACTTTTAACTCATTATGAGTAAAGACAGACAGTATGTTACCACATCCCGTCAGGCCTTCCTGAGTTTCCTGTGTAGTATCCTTGTAATTACATGAAACTTGAGAATTCTCAGTTTCTCTTTTTTGCCTGTATGGCACATCCTTTTGTTGCCTCCAACTGCCAAACTTTCTGAGAATTTTAAACACAATTTCATTGGATCATTTTTTGCATACAGTCATTTAATGTCTTCCCAGTACCACCACGGAAAGCCTTCCTAATACAGACTGTGCTCATATGTCAGAAGGAGCAAGCTGAATCAGCTGTGCTCGGTGTCGCCACGTTGGCATAGGACAAGGCATGATGGAGTTGTCCCTGTGCTTCTGCAGGAAATCTGTGCAAAGCTAAGAGTAGGCTTTCGAGTTTCTGCTGGTTGCCTGCCTACTCCTAGTTATGTTAGAATGTAGGAATGAGGATGGAACAAAATGCTGATTCTGTCATGGCTGACAAAGAGTAGCAAATTTCAGCAAATTGCTGAAATATTTGCTGGCACTATCTTTTAGAGTGTGGGTTCATAGACCATTTGCTTCAGAGTCACCCATGGTGTTTGTTAAAATAAAGATCCTGTATTGGCTCAGAATCACAGGGTTGACAGGCTATCGAGAAGAAGTATGGAAGGCTGCGCTTTTTCATAAATTCCTTAGGTCACTTTTACAACCTTTAAAGTCTGAGAACCTCGGAGAGGGATTGGTAACTGGATTTAGGTAATTATTTGGAAGCTTATGAAACAAGTATTTTAAGTTTGCTTCTTCATATCAGCTGCTTTGTGTAAAATGCTGGAAATGTATCAAAGTTGACACACGTGAGTTTGTAAAATCCCATAATTTCAGTTAATTAGCCATTTCTGAATGAATTTTCTGCTCTGTGATTCCTGCCAACCACATGGAGGGGAACTAGAGGCAAAGTCTTAAGGTAGGATCGTGGGATGAAGGTACTAAGTAAACACTCAATAACAATGAACTAATTTTGCTACATAAATGCTGCCAGCCAATAAAGTACATGCAAATTATGTTGTATAAATTCCGAGAACAAATCAGGGTGGTCAAATCTCCAGAGCCAAGTGGGACAAGCAAGTCAGCACCAGGTGGAACAAGTGGCTGTCAGTGAAGTGGCAGATACTTGGCAGTATTATGCCGTCAAGTGGAAGCTGTGACAGGTAGGGTGACAGTACTGATCACTGGATAACCATGATGGCTAGGCGCTTCAGAGGGCCTTGTGAAACAGGACAGGAACTTGGGGAAGAGTTAAGACTTTGGCTTAAAGAATGTTTCCCATGGGAAGTGGGCCAACTGGAAAATTTCTGAGAACCAAGGACATGAGGTGAAGCTATGGGGAATGAGATGTTGTGAAAGCCAGAGTTGAAAGGAGAGTGATGGGGTCAACCTACCGAACTTTGGTGCAAAATTACCAGTCAAATCAGGTAAAAGGAGTTTATCCTGACAAGGTGAGATAATGGTGCATGGTGCAAAGACTACACACACGCAAGGAGGTTTAGCTCAGTGGCGTGAGATCTGTGGATAATTGGAAATAAGCTCAATGTCCCATAATGGGAAAAGAAATAGTTTGTAATACATTATTGTGATACAAGGTACTATAATTGAGGAGAACAAATGTGGTGACCATGGACCCTAACTCTGTAGTCTGAAAGACATGAATCCAGATACCAACTTTGTTTTCACTGACTGAGGAACCTTGGTAAGTCATGGGAACCTCAGAATTCTTACGTATAACATGGGGACAAAACAGGAAGAAATGATGTAGTACATGTAAAGATTCTTTCTTGGTGCTTGACTCATCAATGTATTAATAAATGTAGCTGTGATGATGATAATGGAATAGTAGGCTATAGTCCACGGGGTCGCCAAAGAGTTGGACATGACTTGGCAGCTAAATAGCAAGAGCAAAATTTTACTTTAAAGGCTATTTAAATAAGAAAAGGTATAAGACATCGTATTCATAAAAAAATAGAACAATTCTCTAGATCAGTATAATTCCAAATTCATAAATGTAAAACTATGTAATATGCTAAAATATTGAGTGATAATCTCAGACGAAATATTTATTATGTTTCTGTGTCCTGTGAATCTTTATTGTAAAATCGGGGGAAATTAATAAATAACAAAAATTCATGGACTTTATAGGCTTTTGGAGATTTATAGAGCTCTGAGAAAAAGAAAAAAAAAAACTTTAAATCTTAGCCTTACAACATCAAGGCTACAATGAACATACTGCATTCACAGTAAATGATTGAGTTGAAGCAAAAAAAAATTTATCATTTCATAATAGAGTGTGCTCATGTTTTTGGTCTAAAAGTTTTACATTGTGTGTGTGTGTGTGTACTCAGTTATGTCCAATTATTTGCAACCCCATGAACTGTAGCCCACCAGCCTCCTCTGCCCATGAGATCATCCAGGCAAGAATACTGGAGTGTGTTGCCATTTCCTCCTCCAGAGGAGCTTCTCAACCCAAGGATCCAGCCCTTGTCTCCCCAGTTTCTTGCATTGCAGGCTGATTCTTTACCACTGTGCCACATGTGAAGTCCTTTAACACACAAATTTTATTATCATTAAATTTTCATATGCTGGCTAGACCAAGGAAAAGTAATCAATTTTATAGACATGCCAAATGAACTATTTCAAATATTTGCATGAGTGCAACTGTGAATCAAGTAAATCGTTCATTTGTACTAAGCCAAGCTTTACCACTTCCTCCTAACATGGACACAAAGTCAAGATTTTCAGAAGACTGCTGAAAAAGTCATTTTCTAATTATTTTAATATTTCCTTTACACAACATTTTCATATAAGCATCAGTAATTGAAATTCCTTCTGTTTGCATGATGCATATAGAAATGTTTTAGAGAATAAATATCATTTTAAAACTTCTAATTAATAAAATTATTTCCAAAACTCTTTATATGGTTCATTAACTGTTCACAATAAAAGAATTTGGATAGTTTCCTAGAACAGGATTTAACTTGCAGATAGAGTTTAATTTTTTTTATGGCTATAATTGGGTGCTGTTTCTTACAAGGATAATAATTTAAGACCTGCCAGTGCATCTTTACGTTTAAGCCAAAAAGAAAAAAAGCAACACAATGAGTTTCAACCATTTTTGGTTTTAACAGATTATCTCCATAAATTTTATTTTATTTTTAAGAAAAAGGAATATGGGTCCAAATTCTGAATTTTTATCTCAACCTTTTTGGAACTCATCTGCATCTTTAGTTAAATCACTAATTTCTTCTTTGGGTGTATATTTCTTCTGTAAAATTAGAAGTTAGACTAGATTAACTTCCTTGGTAGCTCAGATGGTTAAGAATCTGCCTGCAATGCAGGAGACCCGGGTCCTATCCCTGGGTCAGGAAGATCCCCTGGAGAAGGGAATAGCTTACCCACTCCAATATTCTTGCCTGGGAAATCCATGGACAAGGGAGACTGGCAGGCTGCAGTCCATGTGGTTGCAGAGAGTCAAACACGACTGAGTGACTTAACACACTAGACCAGATTAAATATCTAGTCACTGTGTTATAATTTTCTATGATTCTGTTAATTAAATATGAGTGAAGTGGTAATTCAGTTTTGGTTTATCACTGATTTCCAAACATCCTCTAAGACAAAGAGATTGTATTGCAGTATCTGTTGTGTGGGGGAATATACGTCAAGGGCTGGGAAGGGTAGTTGGATTAGTCTGGTGTTGGTTCCAGGATAATATGAAGCTGGTAAGTGGCCCTGATAAAGTGTCTTTAGCAGACAAAATTCACAAGTCTATCCAAGAACTCTACTGATGCTTTGATTTATATAGTTGTCTGGATATGTGTCTGAAACTCAATTACTTAGGAAATTCTCTTTTGCCTTTTTTGGGGCCTGAATTCCTTTAGGAATTCTTCCAGTAACATTTTGGCAATTTTCAGTCTCTTGGCAAAACCTTCTACTTTTTCATTCTTTTTTTGTTCTCACTATTTTCTTCCTTTCTCAACTTCAGTTAACTTATTCATTACAATATTCCATTATGACCTCAACTTTCCCATTCCCGTTTATAATTATTCAGTAAAACCCTATTACTGGATAAACCCATTTGCCAACTATTTCATGAATTTTACTTGAACACAGCTCAAGAAAAGAAAAACAGTTAACCATGCAGACTCTCACAGTTCTACCCTGTTACCCAAGTTCAGGGTTTTTCAAACAGTGAGACACAGACAACTGGTTGAAACACGGCCAGTTAACTTGAGGAATGATCACCTGCATTATTAATGAATTAGAAGGCGATGAATAGAAGTGGTCAGTGTTACACATGAGGATGGTAGGTATCATTTATGAAATTTAACTTCCAGATTACATGTATGAACTGTGTACCACTTTCACAACATTAAAAATACTTCTTGTCCAGTAAAGTCAGTAATTCAAAAGACTGGTCAATTTGCTATTTTACACCAACTCTCTTCATAAGTCTCAATTGACCTTCCTCACTTGGCAGATAACTTTGCATCTGCTTGTAATAGCAAAATAAAAACAGAAGGGAACTCCCTAATCTTTCTTCCACCAACTCTACCAGACTCCAGCTATACCATGTAATTTGACCTCCATCCTTTATAATCATTGACTTTCTCTCCTTCCCTTTAAGGCAACCTCTCCCATGCCCTTTTGCTTCCTCAAGATCTTTGTTCAAGAAATTAACCCTCTCCAGCGTGTGTGTGTGTGTGTGGTGTGTGTGTGTGTGTGTGTGTGTGTGTGTATGTGTGTCTTTGTTCAAGAAATTAAGCCTCCAGCGTGTGTGGTGTGTGTGTGTGTGTGTGTGTGTGTGTGTGTGTGTGTGTGTGTGTGTGCTTAGTTGCTAAGTCATTTCCGACTCTTTGGGACCCCACAGACTGTAGCCTGCCAGGCTCCTCTATCCATGGGATTTCCCAGCAAGAATACTGGAGTGACTTGCCATTTCCTCCTCCAGGGGATCTTCCTGACCCAAGGATAGAACCCGAGTCTCCTGTGTCTTCTGCATTGCAAGGGGATTTTTTACCTGTTGAGTCACTGGGGAAGCCCAAACCTCTCCTACATTATCTATAATCTGTTCTGGCCTGGATTATTTCCTGGATCGTTTTCTTTCCTGGATTATAAATAAAAATACTTAATGGAAGTAATAGTTAACATGAATATAGTAGTTTTTATGTGTTATACTGTAAAGACCTTACATATGTTAATTATTTTTATGCTCATTCAAATTAGGAACTATTATTCCCATTTTATGGGTGAGAAAAGTGAGACAGAAATGTTAAATGACTACTCAGGGTAGTGGTACTAGGATGCGATAGAACCAGAATCTATGTTCTTAACCACTCTGCAATTTGCTTCTTTCATGTGAATACAACTTATTTACCTCAAGTTATTCTTCAGCTATTGCCTCATTTTTTCTGTACCCCTCCATAGAAAAACCTACATACAGAGACCTGAATGATGTTGTTGCAGAAGACTTTGAGTCCCATAGAATATTTTAGAACCCAATTTCAAATTGCTTAGGCTGACAGCTCCACATACCTGCCTCAAACTTTACACATCTAAATAAAACCCTTCATATCTTAAGCCAAATTCTGTCCCATTTCCTTCATTCATTTATTCATTGTGTTCATAATGCTGCTTAGTCCAAAGCCCTTGTCTGACACTCTTGAATCCTCTCTTTCTCTCACATCCCATCTCCAATCTATTGATGACTCCCATGAGGTCTAATTTCAAGTTATATCACAAATCTAAATTTCATCACTAGTTTCTTACAGCAGCTGTAATTGATTTATAAAATATATAAATCAGACCATGTCTCCCTCCCTCACCACTACCCCAAAATCTTTCTATACCTTTTTTTTTCAAGAGGTTTTTATACATTTTTATGAGCAGATGAAATTTAAAATAAAGCCTAAACTCTTTAACAGGGCCTATGAGGTTTTTTCCCCGCCTTTGTTGCTTCTTTTTTACCACGTTATGTGCTAGTAGCCTTCATTCCACTCCAGCACCTGTTGGCATCTCTGTGTTCTTGGAACAGACATGCTTGTTCTTGATATCTGGGGCTTTTGCACTCTCTTCTCTCAGACTGGGATGCTTTTCTTCCAGATTACTGGTCCCCTCTATCATGCAGACCTCCAAGCTCACATCTCAGTAATTCTCTCTAGATGACCTGTATAAAATACCCATTTCCCAGGATATTTAAACTACCTTGGGTATCAGGGCTGTTTGGTTTTCCTAAAAGAGGAGTGGCAGAAAGCTTATGGTTTCAGGAAGCATGCCTTCATCACTGTCAGTTACCTGTGCCTTGAGAACATTTTTATTTTTATTGTCCCACTTGAAACTGTGGAATGGAAAAGCAAAAAAGTAGGCAAGCCATGAGCCAAAGTAAGAGATTTTTTAAAAATACAAAACCCAAGGAGAGGGTTTTGTACATCTTTGGCTATATACACCTATGGCTAATTCATGTTGATGTATGACAGAAATCAAACCAATATCATAAAACAATTCTCAATCAATTAAAAAGAAAAAAGAAAAATAATCCCAAAATGTAAATGTAAAAAAAAAAAAACCAAAAGGACTTTCCTGGTGGTTCAGTGGTTATGAATCAGTCTTCCAATGCATGGGATGCCAGTTTGATTCCTGGTCAGGGAGTTAAGATCCCACATGCCACAGGGCAACTAAACCCACATGCCACAACTGAGACTCAATGTAGCCAAATATAAATAAATAAACACATAAATATTAAAACAAAAAAACAAAATCCTAACATCCAGGTAGAAATGATCAGACGTATTTCAAAGAGACCTGTGGTGTTTTTCAAAAACAGGTTTGAAAGTTCTATCCTGATACTGCCTTGCAGTACTTAGTGTGAAGTGTGCATGGAAACACCAGTCTTTGTCCTGTGTTTACTGCGTTATGATGTTAAAAAGTCTTGCATGATAGCTTTAGTTGTCTAAGTGGAATGAATATCAAAACAATACCTGATTTTTTTCCTTCTTTTTCCCAATGGCTGCATCAAAGTAAATGTGGTAAAGTAAATGTAAATGCATCAAAGTAAATGGTGAGAACTGTCAATTGCAAGCAAAGTCTTAATAAACTGAATAAACTGGAAATCATTTAAAACACCAAGCCCCAAGAGTTAGAATAAATATTCTCGCCTTGAAATAGAAAAATGGAGCCATTAGAACCTTTCTAGCCATAAATATTTCACCAAAGACAGCAAACATCTAGACCTAAAAGAGTCGTGTAGGAAATACTTCCTTGATATAGATTTCTTCCATAAGTGACTGCAATCCAGAGAGAGACTTTGAAAATAAGAATTAAAAAGTATAGGTAATAATAGTCCAGGTGATAAACGAACCAGAAACCACAATATATTTCACCATGCTCACCATGAAAAAACTTGATGAAGTACACAAAAGCAGACCCAAGTCTTTCTTGTAAAGTCCTGATTAAATAGAGTATATAAGTGCTAAAAAGAGGGCTAAAAAATGGGGAAATGATTTACTTGTAGATGAAAAGAGGTTAGGAACTTGCATCTTAGGAAAACCCAAAGACCTGAATTCTTGCAACATCAGTCTCATTATTTCCTAGGTTTTGTATCGGTCATCATATTTCAGAGTGAGTCAAGAGCTTCTACATTCCCGACTTCCCCAGTGGTCCAGTGGTAAAGAATCTGCCTGCCATTGCAGGAGACACGGGTTTGATCCCTGGTCGGGGAAGATCCCACATTCCACAACTACGGAGCCCATGTGCTGCCGCTGCCGAAGGCCTTGTACTCGTGAGCCTGTGCTCAGAAACAAGAGAAGTCACTGCAAGAACTACCGATCTTGGTGATGATGTTCCTAAATTTGTAGGTAGTCTACTTGAGGCTCTACTGGATTTAAGTTCACGTACATGACGTTTGGCATGTACATGACGTTTGGCATGAAGCCTTTTGTCCTAGGTAATCTACTACTGGGGACATATGGGAAAGAAATGAAACTCTATGCCTACAAAAAGACTTGCACACGTTCACAGCAGCTTTATTCATAGATGATGGCATTAACAACACATTTACACACATATATACATGGTCAAGTTTCTATCCCTGGTTTGGGAAGATCCTCTAGAGGAGGGCATGGCAACCCACTCCAGTTTCTTGCCTTGGAGAATCCCCATGGACAGAGGAGCCTGGCAGGCTACAGTCCATGGGGTCTCAGAGTCGACAGGACTGAGTGACTAGGCACAGCATACCTGGTCAAAACTTGTACACTTATATTTGTCAAAACTTACTGAAGTGAATGCTTAAGGTCTATGAATTTTATCCTATGTAATTCAGATATAAAAGGAAAAATCTTTTCTAAAAATTTACATGTTCACAAGATGGAGAGACCAGAGACTTAAAAACTACCTACTCCAGGACAATTGTGTCAAACAAATTAATGGGCAATTTAAAACTTTAAATCTCTAAACAGATGGGGTTAGAGTACCCAGATCAGGCTGACTTGGATCCCTCTTATTTTGGGAGGGAATTTCTTTGTTTTACTAATACTATGTTGTTGCCAAAAAGGTCTCTTTGATTTTGCCTCAACAATGGCCAAGTACAAAGGTTTACTATGAACTGAAGAACATTGCTTCCACTTGTTCAAAATTAAAAGAAAGGATTAGGGGAAGAGTAAGCTAGAGGGCCATGGACAAACTTAGGAAAAAGAAATAAATGGCATATTCCTGGCCAAATGCCATTACACAGTATCTCTCGCTTCTTTGAATAGAAAAGTTTGGAAAACTATTGCTGAGAGAGACTAGTAGAGCAAGGCTCAGACCATCTGTTCTCAGGGAACACTTTATATTATAATAAAGGGATGTGGCTGAAAATAAGATGTCTTTATCTCACATTATGTCATAAGAACATGTGTGGGCTTATCACTTTCCAATATCTCTCTGGAGAGAGAAAACCGTATTTCAAGTGTGCCCAATGAAAAGGAAAAGTTGATATCGGGTGACATTTGTGTCAGATATTTTGCGAATATTGTTGTTCAGCTCTTTGGAGACCCCATGGACTGTAGCCTGCCAGGCTCTTCTGTCCATGGGATTTCTCAGGCAAGAATACAGGAGTGGGTAGCCATTTTCTTCTCCAGGGGATCTTCCTGGCCCAAGGATCAAACCTGTGTCTCCTGCCTGGCAGTCAAATTCTTTACCACTAAGCCATCTGGGAAGCCCTGCAAGTTAAAACTAGAACTTGTCAATTAGGAAAATATGTAGCTTATTATAACCCCGAAAGGCAAATGCAAGTATGATCCTTGAAAGCAATGCAAGAAAGGAACTTTGGTTTTGGTCTGTTCAGTGAACACTAAGTAGCTAATTGGTAGATAGCTACTGCTCATCTGGATACAGAAGGGCTTCAGAAACTGAGCAGGCTGAAAAGAGAAAGAAAAAAATCAAGAATAATAAATCTTGAGTAAATGACATTAAAGAGTAGATAATGAATAATCAATAAAATAAATGATTAATAGCAATAAATAATTATTGCTGAAGTAAATCATGGCCCATAGAGAATTAGTGGGAAAAGCTGCTTCTCCCTTCCTGAGTGAGCTTCCTGAGCTGGGGGTCCGCCCCTTCCCCCAGCTGATTTTGAGGTACGCTCCTCCTAAACTTCTGGAAAGAAAGAAGGCTGACAGGGCAATGAATCAGATGAATGACACATGGGATCTGGAAGGTGGCCTGTTCACACCTGTAGCCTTTGAGCTCAAGTAACACCCTCTGAACAACGGAAGCACACAATGAGCACCTGGCCTCGTGAGAACACACAGGAGAAACGACAGCCCCACCCAGTGGGAGGAGATCTTCACACTGAATGAAGCAAAGGATTATGGGCATGTTCTGAGATGAGAGGAACTAAGTTCACCCTGTAACAGGGCTTTGTTACACTAGGTTCCTCCAGTTACTGTAAGAAGTCATCACTCACACAATGGAGTTGCTGTCTGTGTGGAAATTCCTATTCCTTCCAGCCTTGTGTGAAGTCATCAGGAGACCACTCCTCTTCTCTCCTTGAAAGGCCTGTTTGCAGAAGACAGGCTGTTGGTCAAGGCCTCTGAAGATTTCTGTGGAGGAAGAGTAAAACCATTGTCACAGTGGCTTGAATCATTTCTTAAGTAAGGAGAGACTGAAAGGGAGCATTTCTGAACCTGGCACAACCTATCTGGACTGAACTATTGACAAGGTTGCTACTTAAATGGAATATTTCTGAATTTGAAAGATGCACCAATGTTCAAACTGTGTATGTTTGATGCAAAGTTAGAGCAAAAGGCCACACCTCTGTGGAGGGGAATGTTTTCTCTGAGAAGAAATGGATAGTCCTGCTGTCAATCACTCTCTGTAGAGATTAATCCTCAGGATTAAGAACCCAGTATGAAAGATGTGAAAGGGTAAACTGCTATTCTCTGGAAGGCCAGGGCTCATTGTGGTCTTGTTTTGAGGTTCTCTTTGCTTCCTGGAGCATTCCGTAGGGGTGAAAGGAGAGCATGGAGGGGTGGCTTGCCAAGGGGAAGACAGGAAGGGAGGGAGGCAGACAGAGACCCTGGGATGGCTCTTGTCCTGAGCAGCAGTGAAATATTATAGCTTACTCTTGACTTCAACTGTCTCCAATAGTCTTTTTAAAAGACCGCCAAAATCAAGCTCTTCTTAGTGATGCTCTGGGAATTTAGTGGGGGAACTTCAGTCACACTTTGGGAAATGTGATAATAGGAAAACAGAGTCCTCTCCTGGAGGCTGGCATGGCAGTAGCAGAGCTTATTACTCTTGGAGGAAAGGGGCAGCTGGGATGAGAGAATCCGACTGTCCAGCTCCCAAGCACCAGGGAGGAGCCTTCTCCAAAAAAGCAAGTGTACACATTAAGGGGTGCGTTCCTGCGTGCTCAGTCATGTCAGACTCTTTGCGACCCCATGGAATAGAGCCTGCCAGGTTCCTCCATCCATGGGATTCTCCAGGCAAGAATACTAGAGTGGGTTGCCATGCCCTCCTTCAGAGGATCTTCCTGACACAGGGATAGAACCCATGTCTCTTATGTGTCCTATACTGGCAGATGGGTTCTTTACCACTGAACCCCTTGGGAAGCCCACATTAAGGGGCGCTAATCCTGGGGAGCTAATTTCTAAAAATTAAGTCTGGGAAGGCTCCTGGAATTTGAATACATATTTGTACATTATTCCTCACTGTTGCTCCAATAAGCGATTTGTTTGAATACTGTTTATCACAATGACTATTTATCCTAAACAATATTCCACAAATGCCTCAGAGCTAATGTTTCAGGGAAGAGCTCATTTGTGTCACTAGCAGGACTATTCAATGTGAAACTTTCACTCAGTTTTAATGTCTGCTTTTCACAAATATTTCTTCCCTTATCAGCAAATTTGTGCCAACCATCATACAGTTGTTCTGGTTGAGTTTTACAGGGATATGTGAGGAGACCCACATTTGGGGTGTCGCTGCCTATTTAAACCATTGAGATGAGTGGGTGTGTGAAACCAACACCTGTGGGGATGGACTTGTGCAAGGCAGCCTTCTCAGTGGGCCAGGTGTCAGCTCCCAGCTCCTAGGGTCACTGTCCTTTCTGTGGCTAGAGAGTTCTCTTAGCTATGGACAACTCTTCCTAATGATCTTAAATTTGTTTTCTACTGAAAATTTGACAGTTCACCTGGATCTCTGACATTTTATACATTAGCATAAGCTCACCTTCCATTCTTGATCTATTTAATTATTGCTCTCACTCTTCAAATTAAGAAGATAACAAGGAAAACTAATATTTCTTTTCCACTTTTTGCGCATTATTCTTTTAGTAGTGACTTCCTACTGACTTTGCAATTTGGGGTAGGGTATTGAAATAAAGATATTTCAGAATAACTCTTTATGGTTTACAATGTCTTGTGATGGTTTTAAATTAATGCTATTATAGAAGGCATTTGGTTCTAACCACAATAAAACCAAAGCTCATATTTTAAAAACATTTTCAATAATCTCATTTACAAAATAATTTTCATAGGAAAAATAAAAGCAGTTTTAATTTATCTTCAAGTCATAGTTATGTTATAATCATAACTGCCCATGAAGATTCATTTCTAAATTATAAAAATGCATTGCTTTTTTATTGGGACTAGGCTAATATACACATGATGGACAGATATATGCCTTAGCAAAACAGGAAATTCCAAGTTAGTTACTAATACTCCATATAGAAATTATTCAGTATTCATATTGCATCTAGAATTTTATAATACAAATAGAAAATATCACCCATATGTTTTCTTTCGGCATTTCTAGACTAAATCCCTATAACTTTTATTTTGTAGAAGCTAGGCATGGAAGCTCAGAGTAGCTGTCATATAATCAGTAGGTTTAACAATTGGCTTAATTATACAGTACATGATAGCTATCTTATGGTTTTAGTCACATAGAAGAGAGTAGGAATCAGGTCAGACTCTAGTGGACAAAGCTGAAAGCACTGAAAGACCGTGATGCTGGGAAAGATTGAGGGCAAGAGAAGAAGTGGGTGACAGAAGATGAGATGCTTGGATGGCATCACTGACTCAATGGACATGAGTTTGAGCAAACTGCAGGAGGTGGTGAAGGACAGAGAAGCCTGGGGCGCTACAGTCCATGGGGTCATAAAGAGTTGGACAAGACTGAACAATTGAACAACTACAACAACAAGGAAAACCCATATAATGGCAAAAAGAGGTTCATTAATGAAGTTGGTGAGCCCATTTAACGCACCCAAAGTGATCCTTTTATAGACTTAGTGGCTGGCTCTCCATCTCTTCCAGGATGAAATTCAACTCCTCAGCCTGGTTTGTTAGGAGACTATCTTTCTAACCTAATTCCCAGCTCAGGAGTTCTTCCATTCATGGTTCTGAAGAAACTTCTTTCTGTTTCCTTGATGTGGGAAGTCCTCATAAGATTCTCCAGAGTTCCGCTAGGGTTAGCTCTACAGCCTTAACCCCAAACAGGCTCCTACCTTCCCCTTTTCTCTGTTGGTTCTTATCTCAAGTATTATTCAGCCCTGGAGGCTGAGGGTTAAAATTCAAGGGGCTAGTAGATCTCCTTAGTGATGAGAGCTATGGTCCTGGCTTATGTTTCAAAGTCTACCTGAGGCCAGAAAACACTTTGAGAGGCTTGGTCATGGTCAGGGTGAAGGTCTGGAGGATGGGGAATGAAAATAGTTGGAGTGAAGTGTGGAGAACTTTCTCTGAGACTGGAAGAGCTCCTCCATACAGAGGCCTCCAGAAGTAAGACAAAGTCTCTGTTGAGTGCATGGGAGTCTTGGATGCCTCAGAGACAAGACTAGGAATCTGAGCTTAGTGTCCTGAGAGCTTAGGCCTAGTAGTTCAGGGAAGCCCGAGACTTTAGGAAAACCCACGACTTAGACAAGTAGCCTATTGGGGGTGATCAGCATGGTATGAATGAAGGTCATAGTGCCTTCTCTGATTAATCTGCACTGCCTGAGAATCCTGACCTTGGAACTGGTGCACAGACTTTGAGAAGCAACAACGCATGTCCAAGAAGGAGTTCATCCTGAGTCTAGTAGGTGGAGGCTTAGAGAACACAATACTCAGTCTAGAGAGAAATAAAGGAACATGCCCTAATGTTAGGGGCCTTCTTGGGTGGCGTTAGTGGTAAAGAACCTGATTGTCAGTGCAGGAGACATAAGAGACTCAGTTCAATCCCTGGGTTGGGAAGATCGCCAAGAAGGGAGAAGGGAATAGTTACCCACTCCAGTATTCTTGCCTGGAGAATTCCATGGATTGAGAAGCCTGGCAGACTATAGTCCATAGGATTGCAAAGAACTGGACATGACTGAAGTGACTTGGCATGCACACCCTAATGTTATAAGCTACCTTGTTATTAAAAGGTTTAGCACACTGGGCAATGATCATTACCTTTAATCCCTTCTAGACTTTGCATTGCTTTGGGTGGGATCTGGGTTGTGTCCATTTCCTTTCCTCCAGCGCCTGTGCAACTTGGCCCTGATGAACATTTGTTAAATGATACTGAATCTGGAAGCCTCATTTTAGACTAGAAGCGTTTGTGTGGTGAATTTTTCTTTGACCACGAACTGAAAAACTGCATCTTAGTACAATTACTAGGTAATTCCTCAAATCAATAGTTTCATATAAGAAAAACAAATTATTTCCTACAAGGTTCAGATAAGGCCACACCATCGGCAGGACAAGAAAGCTCTGTGCTTAATTCCTCACATTTGGGGTGCGTGAAAATGGTGAGATGTCAGAATTTCCTTTATTTGCTTTCAATTTCTGATGTATCCAGTGTCAGCTTATTCTTGCCACTGCGATAATGTCTCCTCTGTCCTTTATCTTATCGAGGGAGTCAAGTTTGGAAAGAATGCATATATTTTGCATTAACTAGGAGACTTCGCTCAGCGTTTGATCAGAAGCTGAAGGGAGGATTCGCCGGTCCTGCGACAACGCTGTTCCTGGCATCCAGGAGCGCCCGTGTTGGGGCAGGGATCCCTGAAGGCGGTTTGGGATTCTGCAGTGGGAATGCGCCGAGCGGCGTCTGCGAGGAGGACGCCCCGGGAGTTCGGGCGGAAGGCGGGGCTGCCGCGGGGTGCGGGGCGTGGGAGAGCAGGCCGAGAGGGGGTGGCCTGGATCGCTTTCCCGCGAGCGAGCACACGGCTGGGCCGCCGAGAAGCCGAGGGGGCAGGCTCGGGCAGCTCCTCCGGCGGCTCTAGCGGTGATAAAACTTGAGAAATAACAAGGAGGGGCGGCTCGGTGTCTCCAGAGTCCAATCCCGTCTCAGGAGCGAACACACTCTCGGGCCAGACAAGCCTGAAAGAGGCCCAGGCGACTTAACGAGCAGCCGAGAGCAGCGCACCCACGGCGCCCCTGCACCCCGGCGGCCTCTGGTCTCCTGCATCCCGCCTGGTGTCCGCATCCTCCCGGCCCCGGCCCCGGCCCCGCGCCCCGATGGCTGCGCCTCGGCCCCGGAGCTCCCTGTGCGGAGCCCTGTGCCGGCAGCTGCTTCTGATCCTCGTGGTGAGTGGAGCCCGGGTGGGATGGGACCTACCCAGAGTCGGGATGGAGCAGGGGGAGGTGGTGGATGGGCCGTGGTCCTGCGGGGGGACCCATGCAGGCGAAGCCGACCGAAGGGGGACGCCCGCGCCTCTGCTCAATCTTGCGGGGCAAGGACGAGCCAAATTCGGGCTCGGAGGGATGAGGAGAGGAAACGCGTCCTAGCGGGACGCACCCGGACCAAGGTTTTTGTTTCGGACTTGTTCGATAGTTTGAACACGGTTTGGGCTCTGGCTTCCCTGAGCTCCCTTGTTCTTCGCCACGAGTGGTCCGGGGTTGGGGTTCGCGCTCTTTTCTTGGCTCCTAGTGATGGTGGTGGGGGTGGCTTTGGGTAATGAGGGAAGAAGAGCGTTTGGTTAGGTTTCTGAGGATCCCTGAGTAAGTTACAGGGCGTTACTGGTGGCTCAGACGGGTAAAAAATATGCCTGCAATGCAGGAGACCCGGGATTGATCCCGGGGTCGGGAAAATCCCCTGGAGAAGGCTGTGGCAACCCACTCCAGTATTCTTGCCTGGAGAAATCCATGGACAGAGGAGCCTTGTGGGCTACAGTCCGTGGTGTTTGTTGCGGAGTCGGACTCGGAGTGAGTTACAGGGGTTGCCCCTTACTCCAGGGTCCCCTGGGATGGGGACATTGGTGGGTGCAGGTGTTGGAGCAGTGTTCTTGGGGCTCCCGGGTTGAGTTACCCATGAAAAGCGTCATCCAGGTTTTGCCTCTTTTGATGGCTATTCAGCAACTCACTGGAGTGATCTACCTCCGCGAGCCACCCGCTCGGGGGCAGAGTGTACCTGGGGCGCCAGGGGGTGGACGGCTGAATTAAGGTTGGAGTTCGGGGTTCGGTGGTGTGATGGGGGACTGGCGTGGGGTGGGGCAGAGCAGATAGAATCAGGCTGAGAGGAGTGTTGCGGTAGAAGTGTGGGGTTGGGTGGTACTTTGTTCGGGTCCAGGGAGGACTGTACAAGCTTAGAGCCCAGCCTGGGGTCTTTTGTGCCCGGGATACCCGAGACCCAAGATGAGATTCACCTGAAAGTTTGGGACGATTTTCGAACTCCGGAGACACAAAGCAAAAAGTGGGGAACCCTGATGGTGCGATTCCGCTGAGCTGCATTCTAGGTGTTCTGGAAAGAAGCCTCGGTCCCTCGACTTGCCCGCGCCTGTGGTCAGGTGGCGAGAGGGACCAGCCTGGCTCGGGAGCAGGTCGACTCTGGCTAGTTGGATTCTTGGTGCTCTTCTGGCCCCAAGCAAGGCGAGTGGGTGCAAGCTTTGTGTCTGTTTGAATCATCGAGTTATGAATAAAGGATTGGTAGCTATGATCTAAGATATATTTTTGGACAAAGCATCGTATAAATGGGCATGTCGATCTGCCTGGCAGCTATGAGCTGATGACAGGATTCTTTACACACGAGAACTGCTCACAGAGTGTGTTCTTTTCTGATATATTTCACAGCGTTTCCAGCTAATCTGTTTAAAACCGTGAATTTAGTCTTCTGTGGTTTCTCTGAGAAAGGAATGCGGGAACGGAGAGAAGAAACTGTGGAGGTGCTGGGTTCCCAAGATTTCCCGTGTATTCGCTGGAGGGGAGGGCGTGGAATTGGAGGAACTGTCTGGGTGGCAGGGGGTGGCGGATGGGGGTTGGGGTGTGGCAAGACAAGAAGGTGCCTGTATATCTAAATAGAGATAACATCAGCTTTAGTATATGACTTTCTTGTTTAGGATTATTTTTTAAAAGAATTCCCTAAAGATCAGATTTAATGGTGTCTTGGCTCCCTTAACCAGGGATGAAGCCCACACCTGCTGCATTGGAAGAGGAGTCTTAACCACTGGACCACCAGGGAAGTCCCAAGACTTCTTATTGACCATCTTATGTCTGTATTTCCTTTTGACTCCTAGGACCTCGCCCCTTTTCAGTTTAATATTAAGGGCATAGCATTTGGGAAATGCAATTTTCATTTTATGGAGCCCTTAATGGAGCTCTCAAAGACAATCCCTTGTTTGAAGTGAGAACCCTTCAAAGAAGGTCTCTAACACAAAATTGAAACTTTTGACGTGTTCACTTTCCCACGCAACTGCCCCATAGTTTCTGGGATCTGCCCTTTTTCACTTTTCTCCTTCTGAATCTGCATCCCTGTCCCAGGCTTCTGGCCTCAGCATACTTTGTGTGTACTCGAAACTGCTGCTTAACATGCTTAGTGGCTCAGTCGTGTGTCTGGCTCTTTGAGACTCTGTAGTCCACCAGGCTTCTCTGTCCATGGGGATTCTCCATGCAAGAATACTGGAATGGGTTGCCTTGCCCTTCTCCAGGGGATCTTCCCAATCCAGGAATCGAACCCAGGACCCCTGCATTGCAGACAGATTCTTCACCTTCTGAGCCACCAGGGAGGACCGTAAACTGCTACAATTAACTGCAAATCCCAGTCATGTTTCCTTACACATATACAAAGAAAGGGGGGCAAAAAAGGAAGAAAGGAGAGGGAGAATCTAGAAAAGAGCCGTGTCAGATCTTCCTATTATTACTGAAAGAATTGAGTGTATCTTAAATGTTTCTCCTTTTAATGTAACACAAATTGTTAGAAATGGTGAAAAGTAATTCACATTAGTTCAGTTGCTCAGATGTCTTCTCTATTATAAATAATGAGATCCTTTTACATGTGTATTTAATGTTGTTTGTCATATCAAATCCATTTTGGGAATTACTTTATCTATTCTATATTATAAATGATATGTACTTGAACATGATTAATCTATCATTTGCTAAAAGGGCTCTTCAAAAGAAATTAAAATAGCATTTTCCTTTATAACATACTTTTCCCCTTGAAGTATGTGGAATTCTACCTCCAACCTATGTTGACAACCTATGTGTGTTGTGTCTTTTCCCAGAATTTATAGCATTAAATAATGAGAATAATATGACTCCTTTCTCAGACATTTTGGTTATTGTTGTTCTTGATAACGTTTGACATATTCACCTTTTTAAAATAAAAGTGAATATAGTACTTTCTATTATCTTTTACATTGGTGGGGGAAAAAAAGCTTAGGACAATAAAGGAGGACAACTAGCTTATTTCTAAACTGTGTGCTTAGGCAGTCAGAGTTGTATTTATTTACATCAGTGCATCTTTATTTACCTTCTTCAAAGAAGGTTATTGGTGTTCATACTGAGATACAGCTATATTCTGCTGCACTTTCTGAGTCACTAAATACGTGTGAGCCATGCACATTTTTTGGTCCTGTTGTAATCCTTCTGACAGTTGCCGTGCCATATATGGTATTTCTGGTGACCTGTGGCTAATTATACTTCCCATTTAACTAGGATCCCACCTTACGGAGTTTGGATAGAAAGAAATTTAGTAGACTCATCAAAGCATTGAGAATATAGAAAGGTAAATCTTACAATTCAAGGTGATAAGAGTTTGAAAGGTAAGATTTCTCTCTTGGAGACAGCCAGAGGCCATAGGAGAAATGATGGATTGAAAATTCTGTGATCTTTATGTGTCAGAAGGTATCCTTTATTTTCAGAGATTCTGTAAACTCCTGTTCTTTGGCTTCTTTTTCCTCTGTTGAGAAAGGTGTCATTTTAGAAAACTTACCTTGTGCATTCACTGTAAAGTTGAGCAATAGTACAAAAGCGAAACACTGGCAGGTACACCTTTAGTTTTCATTCTCTCTTGGCATTAGACAGTTCCATGAGGATTTGATGATTTGTATGATAAGCTTTCTATGATATGATTAATTAAATTTGGACACTACTGTGAAATGAAACAAAGCAATTTATTTTTCCCAAACTAGACAATACTGTATTATTTTATCATTTTTTTAAAAAAAACTTAATTTGTTACATTTTAAAGTTGCTTACAACCCTAGGTTCTATCAATCAGATATTTAAAGTTATTCTAGAGGGTTCCTCATTAAAAGAAATTCTTTTATAACTCAGTCTATCCAGAATTCATTAACATTAAAAAATTCTTTTTGTATCTTGTATTTTTCATTGGGTAGTCACCAGTTATCCTTAAAATACCTTTAAAAGTTTGTCATCTAATAGTGTTTTTTTTTAAACTTTACTTTCAGTAATATATCCAAGTCTCACTAACATAGCATTACATTTCTTTATATTTCAGGAAACATAGTATAACTGAAATTTATATGTGAATATCATCCTTTGCAATATCCATCCCTTATATTAGGGCATCCCTGATAGCTCAGATGGTAAAAAAAAAAAGTCTGCCTGCAATACAGGAAACCCTGGTTGGATTTCTGGGTCAAGAAGGTCCTCTGGAGAGGAGATAGGCTACCCACTCCAGGATTCTTGGGCTTCCCTTATGGCTCAGCTGATAAAGAATCCACCTGTAATGCAGGAGACCTGGGTTTGATCCGTGGGTTGGGAAGATCCCCTGGAGAAGGGAACGCTACCCACTCCAGTATGCTGGCCTGGAGAATTCCATGGACTGTATAATCCATAGGGTTGTAGAGTCAGACACGACTGAGTGACTTTCACTCACTCTCTCCCCGGAAATCCGATTTGTGCCATAATTTCAATCACTGTCCAGCTACTGCTAACTCCCCAATTTGTATTTCTGGCATTAAGTTGCCCTTAAGTATAGGTCTATCTATTCAGCTGTCTTCTGGACCTTTCTCCTTAGATTTACCATGTGTGTGTGTGTGTGCTCAGTCATGTCAGACTCTTTGTGATCCTTTGGGCTGTAGCCCACCAGGCTCTTCTGTCCTTGGGATTCTCCAGGCAAGAATACTGGAGTGGGTTGCCATTTCCTCTAGGGGGAATCTTCCTGACCCAGGGATTGAACCTGTATCTCCTGAGTCTCCAGCATTACAGATGAATTCTTTACCATTGAGTCATCAGGGAAGCTACCCTGTTTCCACTAGATTTCCCACAGGAATATAAAATTCAATATATGCCAGGCAAAACTCATTTTTTTGCACCTCTCTTGCCAACTTTGCCAATATTCTGTTCCTCAACGAACTGCTCTCTTCCTGTATTGGCTGGTGATACTTCTGCTGCCCATCTACTTTATCTATTCTATATTATAAATGGTATGTACTTGGACATGATTTATCTATCAGTTGCTAAAAGGGCCCATCAAAAGGAATTAAAATAGCATTTTCCTTTATAGCATACTTTTCCCCTTGATTTAATTGTCTATCATTTCCAGTGATGTTTATTATACAGAGACAAAGACGAATGACCTGCTGCTATATATTCAGCAACATAATTACACAACATAATTTGTGCAAAGAAATCAAGTTGCTTACAATTACATATGCCTATATATATGTAAAGCTTAAAATTGATATAATGAACCAGTCTTCTTTAAGGGTACCCAGACATGGGATACAATTAAGTGGAAATGGGGAAGAAGATGATTTACCAAGAAAAAAACCATCTGTTAGAGTTTACTTGAATTTGGAGAGGTCCTTCCATCAGGAAAAAAAATGCAATTGAGGAGAGTTAAATAGGAACTTTGAAAATAGTAGTAATGTTTTATTTCTAAAACTTTATAACTTTACGGCAAACTATAACTTTAAGACAAGTGCCCCAGTGTTCCTTTTATTTTTTATTAAAATATGTGTGTAGTTAGAATATATCTTAAGAGGAACAGTTTTTTTAAAAATGAAACAAACAATATAGAGGATTAACAAAACCAAACACTATTATTTGGAAGTACAGACCAACCTGCTACAATTGCACAAGTGAAAAATAGAAAAGGTATAGATAAAACAATATTAGGAATAAAAACTGACACATTTATGAAGAGGACAGATGTTTTAAAAAATAGATAATAATATTTATATATTATTCTAGTTGATCTGAAAAGAGACAAAATAGGCAATTTTCTACAAGGTACAAATTGCCAACATTGACTTTAGGAGGTATACAAATTCTAAATAGACTTATAAAGACACTGAATTAGAAGCCAAATGTCTCCACTTACACACATCCTCATATCCCTCAAGCCTAGACCTGGGTGATAGGTGAATTCTTCCATAAATATATGGAACAGATAACCTCTACGTTTTAAAAACTGTTTCAAAGAATAGGAAAAAAACTGGAACTCTCCCTAACTCATTTTATGAAGATGGTATGAAGAAAAAGTAGAAGCCTGATATCTCTTATGGTCATGTATTTGAAATATGGAAATAAATGGCAGCAAACCAGACTAATAATGACATACAGGCCTGTTTATGGAATTTCAGTTCTATTCCACTCATCTATATGTTTATCCTTATGCTAGTACCACTCTGCCTTGATTATTGTATTTTTGTTAAGTTTTGAAATTGGGAAAATTTTCAACTTTGTTCTTTTTCATTGTTAACTTGGGTCTTTCAGTGCCCTTCATTTTCTCAAGGATTGATTTTCAATTTCTGCAAAAAAAACTATTTGGGATTTTGATAGGGAGTGCCTGGAATCTGCCAGATAAATTTGGGGAATATGTGTTTTGATCTATGAAGATGGGTTTTCTATATTGTAAATGAAATTGTTTGCTTACTTTTGTTTCAGATTCTTTTCATTGCTAGTGGACAGGAGTTCAAACAGTTTTTGTATGTTAACCTTGTATCCTGCAACCTTGCTGAAACCATTTATTATTTCTGATAGTATTTTAGTGGATTCCTTAGGATTTTCTATGTGTAATACAAGATCATATTATTTGAAAATAGAAACTATTTTGCTTCTTCTTTCCCAATCTGGATGCCTTTGTGTGTGTGTGTGTGTGTGTGTGTGTGTGTGTGTGTGTGTGTGTAACTGCTTTGACTTAAATCTAGAAGCTCCAGTACAATATTGAATAGAAGTGGTGAGAGCAGGCATCATTGTCTTGTTCCTTATGTCAGAGGAAAGCATTCAGTCTTTCTCTGTTAATCATGTTTTTCTTAGATGCTCTTTATTATTATGTTGAGCAACTTCTCTTCATAGTTTGTTGAAAAGTTTTAATTGTAAATCAGTGTTGGATTTTGTCAATTGCTTGTACCTATTGAGATGAACATATGGCTTTGTTCTTAATTCTTTTTTAAAAAAACTACTGATGTGAAATGGACACACAAAAAGCTGTGCATATTCAAAGCACACCACTTGATAAGCTTGGAGATAAGTATGTACCTGCAAGATCATCACCCTCTATGCCATAAGCATATCTGTTACCTCCAAGTTTTCTCTTGCCTCCTTCACTTATTGTTATTATTTTATTTTGGTAAGAATACTTAAGTTTTACCCTCTTAGGAAAAATTTTAGTATACAATACAGTATTGCTAACTGTAGGCACTATGCTATACAGTAGATCTCTAGGACTTATTTATTTTGCATATCTAAAACTTTGTTCTCTATTCTATACTGTATTAATGTGTCCATTTTTTCCTTAGGTCTTCAGTTTTGCTTGTGAAGCCTGCAAAAAGGAGACATTTAATATACCTTCCAAACTAGAGGCAGACAAAATGATTGGCAGAGGTGAGCACTCTCAAAACAATATTTTAAAAACAAAAATGTAATTTACTTATGCTAGAAAGAGCATATTATCCAATCTTTGATTTTGGAATTAGCCTGAACATATATATATAATTAGATATAATTCAAGATATGTTAAAATATATGTTCTGTTCTTTATAACTCTATAGAATTCTTTCATCGATTCTAAGGCAAATGTTCTAACCCATGATTTTGTAGTCATTTATGTTTTAACAGTAAAAATTATGTAAATAATTATATGTAGAATGTAGCCCTTTCATTACTCCAGGATTCCAAGCATTTGAGAGACACAGGTAAGGAGCTCAGAGAATTGGAGCAGAATTTTTATCAATGCTATGGCTGCAGTGAGAAATATAACATGGTGTGCTGTTCCTTTCAAAATTGGGTTTAATCAGTCATTTGCATACTGAGAAGTTGGGGAACCTCGAACTTTCCCAACAGCCAGGCAGCTCTGTTCAGATGGAATTTCTCCATGGTATAGGGAATATTGGAGGAAAATATCATGGTTTTGTTGAGAGATACAGCTTGTCCCAGAGGTACCAAATTTACTTTTGCGACAAGTGTCTCATTCCTGGAAAGGAAGAAAAGAGAAGATGTAAAGAAAAGTCAGGAATTTCCTCTAGGGAAATGGACCAAAGGTTATCATTCTGTTAAAAATGTGAACAGAAGGGACATGTGTCATCACTTCTAAAAATGTTTAGTTTTCTTTTCTTTTTTTTTTTGACTTAATGTTTCCATTTATGACAGATTTGAATTTTAAAATGAAGATACTACACATGGGTAACATATGAATTCTCTGAGAGGATACTACTTAAGTGGGTATTAGCCTATCAGTTTGGTTTCTGTTAAGGCAGATAGTGGAAGAATGGGATGCATTTGATACTTTTAGATATAATATTGGAAACACTGGTATGAGACTTATATTTTATAACTGCACTTGGGAAAATTCCCAGGAAGAGAAGAATTTCAGAATTTCAGTGGGAAACCCCATAAAGCAAGGAATAAGAACACAGAGAGAACCAGGGGAGTTAGTGAGGCTGGGGTTGGGCAGGAAGAATTTAAAGATTTTTCTTTTTTGACTATTTGCCAAACTCATATACTGTGTCATTCTTTGGGTTCATGTGTATAATTTCTGGCTGAAGACTGGTGTATCTTAGAAGACTTACTATATTGTTAAGAAAAACTCTTCTGTTAGTTTACCCAGGTGTGTGTGTGGGTGTGTAGTTCAGCTTTGTCATGATTTGCAACATGCGTACGTCTTCAATAGGAAGATCATTTTCGTAAGCCTTTTAGAAGAATATAAAAGTTTTAAGTACCCTATTTAAACAAATATGCAATCCAGAATTATCATTTTTAACAGAAAAAGAATGATCACTTTTAGAAAATACATGCAAAGAGGCTGGTTAAGATATTTGCTAAATGCAGAATGATTGGTTCCTTTTATTCCACGTCAGGGTTTTGAAGAAGCCTGTATACATTATTAGAACATCCCCCTCTTTTTGCATGTGTTTCTTTACAACTTGAAAATTCTTACTTGCAGTTCATTTAAAAGAGTGCCTGGGGTCTGTAGATCACATCCAGTCCAGTGATCCTGATTTCAGAGTTCTAGAAGATGGCTCAGTATACACAGCCCACGCTGTTGTGTTGCCTGATGAGAAAAGATCTTTCACCATATGGCTGTCTGACACAAAGAAACAGATACAGAAAAAGATTCTTGTGCTCCTGGAATATCAGAAGAAGGTATTCAAAGTCCATTGGTATTTTCAGGCGTGTTTTTCTTCTCATGTAAATGCTCTCATTAAAAATTGCAAAGAAGACAAAGAATAAATAAGACTTATTTCTCTTCTTTTTTTCCCCTTTCTGTTTGCTTTTCCTCCCTCCCTCTTTCCTTTTCTCCCTCCTCTTCCCTTCTCGACATTGGTTGGACTTTGGATCTGGCTTTATTAAATCTAATGGCACCTCTCTGTGAAGGCTTCTTTCATCTCCAAAGTCTACTTGCTTTTGCGTACCTGTGTCAGTTTGGTAATCCCTCCGTTGTAGCATTGGGAATTTTTTTATTAGTGCAACAAGCTATTCGTAGTTGCTCAAGCGCATGAGTTACATCTGTTACTGCTCAGTTACCCCTGACCCAGAGTCAATAGGTGCGGTTAAATTAAGACTAAGTGCAGTCGTTCCCAGTGAATAAGGGTTGATTTCAAGTGCCGCATTCATTCTGATGTTAAAAGGGGATGGAAATCCTGGTGTGTGTATGTGTCTGAATGGTATTAGCCATCACCCAGTGATTATTCGCCGTAGTTCCAGAGTCTACATCAAGAGGAAGGCTGTAGTGAATTACAACTAATCAGTGTGAAGTGTATTATATTAATGTAAAAGTCATTTAAATTATTAAATGCTTGCTTAGCACTTTAATAATTGCTTAATGTATTATTAATTAATTCTCAGGGAATACTGCGTCTTCCTTACTATACCATGAAATGAAATGGAAGACACTAAAAACTCCAATAGAACTTTCAACAATGATGGAAATGTTCTATAATCTGCATTGTGTGATGTGGTCACCCAACATTAATTAATTAATGACTACTGACAATTATCATGTGACTAGTACAACTGAAGGATGAAATATATATTTTACTTAATTCTAATTAACTTAAATGGTCACATGTGGCCTGTGGCTTCCGTACTGGATAGTGCAATTAGAGTGTTCTGGCAATGAAGAAAATGCATTATCTCACTCTGGTTCACCTGAGAGTATGAGGTTCTAGCAGAAAGAACTAGTAAGAGCTGTCTATAGATTGCTAGAAAGAGGATGCATTCTCTGTTTCATTTTGGGACAAAACAGAAAGAACTGAAAGTACAGTGATGATTTTCCTAATCTGAAAGTTTGGTCAGGATTAATATAGAAATGTATGTGAAGTGAAATTCTTTGGTTCGTTCAACTTTTAAAAAAGTCTGGTTACATTTTTTTTTAACCTCATTCAGAGAAGACTGTATTATCTAGTCTTTCGGTTCAGCATGGACATTCTGAAGACCGGTCCATCTACTGTTTTACAATGAAGTAGGTTGTGACGCTTTTTGTTTAAAATTGTTAATTGTCTTTCTCTCGATTCAGGCATTGAGGAAAAGACACACTAGAGAAACTGTTCTCAGGCGTTCCAAAAGGAGATGGGCACCTATTCCCTGCTCAATGCAGGAGAATTCCCTGGGACCTTTCCCCTTGTTCCTTCAACAGGTAGGTTTTCCATTGCTTCTGACTGGGATTGCTTTAGTTCCAAGAGTCTGTTTTGTTCAGGTTTTAATAATTCTTTAAACATTTAAAAATCAGCAGATTTGAAGATATTCATGAAGAGTAAAATCACTAAAAAATTAATAATGAGAAAAACTAGAACATCACTAAAAACTAATAATTATAATATGATAAAGACTCTATAGCCATTAAGTGATCTTTATGAGTTTATTCATTCATTTAGCAGCTGGCTATTGAGCACTGACTCTGTCCTGTGGAAAGCACTGCTCTAAGTACTTAAGCTAGAAATACATTTAGTCATTTGGGCTTCCCAGGTAGTGCAAGTAGTAAAGAAACTGCCTGCCAATGCAGGAGAGTTAAGAGACTTGGGTTTGATCCTTGGGTTGGGAAGATCCCATGGAGAAGGGCATGGCAACCCATTCCAGTATTCTTGCCTGGAGAATCCCATGGACAGAGGAGCCTGGTGAGCTACAGTCCATAGGGTCATGCAGAGCTGGACACAACTGAAGTGACTTAGCGTGGCATGGCCTTTGCTCTCATGATCTTCCCTGGTGGCTCAGACAGTAAAGAATCTGCAGTGTAGGAGACGTGGGTTTGATCCATGGGTCAGGGAGATCCGTTGGAGAATGGAATGGCTACCTACTTCAGTATCCTTGCCTGGAGAATCCCATGGACAGAGGAGCCAGGAGGGCTACAGCTCATGGGGTCGCAAAGAGTTGTATATGACCGAGTGACTAACACTTGCTCTCATGTAGTTTATTAATCTAGTGAGGAAGATAGAAGTAGGCAACTGATTGTAACATTGAGTGACAAGTGCTGAGATGGGAATGGATTGGGGTGATCTGAGAATTCATGGGGTGAGCACCACGTCCTGAGATGACATGTGGTAAAAAACAAAAAAAAAGACTTTGAGGGGGAGGCAACTAAGCTCAGTGCTGAAGGGTGGGAGAGTGTCATGCAGGTAAATTGTTGCAGAAGAAGGAAGAGAGACAGAGGTGAAAACAAGCATGGTTCCTCATAGGAGCTCTCAAGAGCTTAGTCTTCCTGTATACGATGGGAGTACAGCAGGGAGATGGGGCAGAAAGGCAGGTAGGGTCCAACCAGAATGGGCCACGTGTACTCTGCTGGGTAGTTTAACTTTTTCCTAAAAACAAGTCTTTTTCAAGCAGAGTCAGATTGACTTTTCATAAATGAAAATAAATAATAAATATGCAATGAAAATACTGACTGAGGCGGAGCTATGGCATGGAGCTTGCCTTTTTCCTTTAAATTTCTATTTCTCTGGTCAGTGTTTAATGCTAATGGTACCACCTGTGTCCTACTTATTTACGCTTTTAACTATGCTTCCGGTGTCTTTATGGCTTGTAGAAAACTCTATCCAGTGCTGTCCCTTTGTTTCTTCTTTTAGGTGATTTGATTTTTGGTACTTTAAGCACTTATTAAGGCTTATTAAGAAATTGATTTCTGATTACCACAGTTGTACTGATCAGAGGTAATTATGGCCTTAGTACTGTCAGGCCAGTCACCACCTCTCGGTCCTCATTTCCTTGATGTGGGTGTCCATTTGACTTAGCTGACCTCTCCCTTTCTTCATTTGGGACAACATTCACCCAGTTTTCCACTTACATCACTGACCCCTCCTTCTTAGTATGTCTTGCTGGTTCATCCTCACTCCTCCTTCCCCCTATTCCCCACCACCCCAATGCCTCAGTCTTAAACTTTGGAGAGCTCACCTGTGAACCTTGTCTCATGTTTATTTATATTCATGCTCTCAGCGATCTCATTGCTCCAGCTTCATTGCTTTAAGTACTTTTTATACACTGGAAACTTAAAGCGTCATATCTCCATATCTCCCAAAATGAATAATTAAGACTTCCACTTGGAAATTAAGTAGACATGTCACGCTTCACATTATAAAAATCAAACATTTGGATTTTCTTATAAAAGATGTCCTCCATCTCAATTAAAGGCAGGTCCATCCTTTCAGCTGTTACCACAGTAGAGTCTGTTTGGTAAGGTTTTATTGTGGTGAGTGTATTTCTCTTTAAGGAATTAATACATGGGAATTTACTGCATTTGTGCCAAGTCGCTTCAGTCGTGTCCCACACTGTGCGATCCAATGGACTGTAGCCTGCCAGGCTCCTCTGTCCATGGGGTTCTCCAGGCAAGAATACTGGAGTGGGTTGCCATTTCCTTATCCAGATGAAATAGATGTTAAGCCTCAATTTACCATATCCAATCATTCTTTACAATTAAAAATTTAATTCCTTTATTATTATAGGATAAGAATCTAGCTGCATTTTACTAAGATCTTAAATTATAGGGGATAAAGTATGACTGAGATTTAGTCATTTCGTGTCAAAGTGTGATCCAGTAAAGAGACTCTAATTTGAAAAATCACCAGGGACCCAGGCTTCTTCCTGTTTAAGCTTGGCCAGCCTCTCAGGTTCAAGATGGCAAATCCTTGTGTCCAAATGAAGGAACACACACCACTTTTCTAGAGCACAGTCTGGATCTCACATGTGTTGGGTTGGCCAAAAAGTTCATTTGAGGTTTTTCCATGAAATGTTACGGAAAACCCTAACAAACATTTTTGGCCCAGCCCAATGTTATTTTTTTGCTAAATCCCATTGATCCCTTTTTTCATGATCATACCTATTTGCAAGGGAGACAAAAAAGTCTTTCTTCTGGACAATCTTATGCTCAACTGTAAATTCTGACATTAAGGAAGATGGGCAGAATAGACATCAGGGAATACTAGCATCTGCTGACTTAGTGACATCCCTGACTTCAGTCTTCACGTCACACAGCCAATCCATTGCCAGATCCTGCTGGCTGTATCTTCAAAGTCTATCAAGAATCTAACTGCTTTTCACAACTGCTGCTGTTGCCATTCTAGTCTAACAAACAATTCTCTCTCCTGAATTCTTACAGTAACTTTTTTTTTAGCAGTAACTTTAAAATGGCCTTCCTGTTTCTTCCCTTACTTCTCACCCAAGTCTAATCTTAACAGAACAGCAAGAATTAGCCTTCTAAAATATAAATTGGATATTGTTTAGTCATTCAGTCTTGTCCGACTCTGTGAGACGCCATGGACTGTCACCTTCTAGGCTCCTCTGTCCCTGAGATTTCCTAGGCAAGAATACTGGAGTGGGTTGCCATTTTCTTCTCCAGGGAATCTTCCTGACTCAGGGGTAGAACTTACATCTCCTGCGTTGCCAGGGGAATTCTTTACCGCTGAGCCACCAGAACTCCATAAATTCAATATTACTCTTCTCTAAATTCTCTTTTTCTGTCTGATGCCAAGAAAAAGCCAACATCCTTGGAATCTCTCATACGCCATGGCCCTGTTACTGCATTCATCGTCATCTACGACTTTCTTTGCCCTTAGTCCTCTCTACTCCAATCACAATGCCCTCCTTGAACACTCCAGACATAACCCTGGTCTGATCTCTTTGCACATCCTGTTTCCTTTGCCGGGAAGAGGGAAGAGTCTTTTCTGTTTATTGTCACTCTTTTCAGTTTTGTTAATTCATCTCCCTAAGAAACATTCCAATTGACTTTCCTTTCAACAGGATATGAGAGTTCCTGTTTGCCTCATCCCTGCCCACAATGGGTAGTATTGTTTTTTTCTACCTTTGCCAAATCAGTGGATGGGAAACTATGCTTTTTTGTTTTTTCAATTAGGTTTTCTTTGGTTACTATTTATGTTGAACATTGTCTTCATTAAATTTGGAAGCTTTGAAAAAAATCTTTTGCCAGATAATCATAGTTTGTTACCATTTTGCATGCTGATGAAGTGACAAAGGTGATTATTCTTAAAATCATCTCTTTAAAATAAAAAATGTAAACATTTAAGTTGTATTTAAAAAACAGCATTGTAATGACAAATTTTTTACATATGCTTTTTCCTTTTAGGTTCAATCTGATGCTGCACAGAACTATACCATCTTCTACTCAATAAGTGGGCGTGGAGTTGACAAAGAACCTTTAAATTTGTTTTTCATAGAAAGAGACACTGGAAATCTGTATTGTACCCGGCCTGTGGATCGTGAAGAATATGATGTTTTTGATGTAGGAGCTTTATTGATACACATTACTTTTAAGTGATTAAACTATGTTTCTTCTGATACTCCATCTACTCTTTCCTGTCTTCTGCACTCTCTTTTTAAAGGGGGTCTTAAAGACAGAGGAAATAGATTGTATAATATTTTGGAATACTTGGTCTGCTCTTTATCTCGACTTCTGTTAGGTAAGCGTAAAATGAAGCCAAGAAATTTAATTGCATTTTGATGTAAATTCCAGCAAATTTCTGAAAGTTAGTTTTGCTTCTGAAGTTTTCCTTCTCTCTCTGGTCATGGTCCTTTCTCCTCTCTTTAGGACATGGCCACAGTTGATTGGAAGAGTCTTCTTCCAGTGTCCCTCTTTTGCTCCTTTTTCTTTTTTTCTTTCTTGGTCTTTCTTCAGCATGTATGATTATCTGATGATATCTGAGAACTACATAATGTAGCAAAAGTGGGAGACCGAACCCAAACAAGGTACAATAAGTCAGTATACTGATATGGATGAGATTACATCAATGGGCAATAAGTCACTTAATTTTCAGGGTAATAATTCAGACACTTTTCAGCATGATATGATAAATGCTCTGGGATTATGTAATTATTCCTGTGGTTCAGGGAAGCTGATTCTCCATAGAAAAGAGGGCTTCTCTTCCTAAAAGAAAAAGGAAGAGATGCTGGGTAAGTAAAACACTAATGATGGTCACCGTGTGACACTTTGCTTTTGGCTGGAAATTTTTCAACTCAGTGTTGTAATCACATGCTGAAGAGAAATACATTCTATTTGACTTTACACTGCTTTTGGTTAACCACTAACACAGAAGTAAATGTAGAGGTTTTGTGGAAAACCTCTTACAAATATGTGATCTATGAGGTAAAATAATAAAGGGGCTTAGTAGTGACAAAATTTGGTAATCTTTGCTTTATATAGATGATGTAGTTGGGATTTTTCCCACTGCAGTGAAGTGACTTGTTTCTCCCTATGTAATTTTATGATTATGGGGAGAATAAGGACTATAATCCACCCTGCTATATTCACATTTAATTCCTTAGTCTAATGGCTTGAGTATTCTCTGACACAATATATTCTGACCTAGGTTTTATTTGAAGTGTAGCCACTTCTACCAAACACTGAATACGTTGAACTATAATATTAATAGTTAGTCTTTCTACCTTCAATGCTTTGATAACTAAAGAAGTATTAAATAGAAATTTTTGGAATGATTTATTACTGAAAAGATTTGCAGAGAAGGTAGTAGATAAAGCATAGAATTCTTTTGTGCTGGAATCTTTCAAAATGGACTGTTGAGTTTGCTTTTCACTGTTTTATAGCTGATTGCCTACGCGTCAACTGCAGACGGATATTCAGCAGACTTCCCTCTTCCACTGCCCATCAGAGTGGAGGATGAAAATGACAACCACCCTATTTTCACAGAAACAATTTATAATTTTGAAGTTCCAGAAAGCAGTAGAATTGGTGAGACAACATTGAAGAGCAAAATATGCTCTATTAAATATTTATATACATTGTTTGAGAGACTGAGTTTTTACTCAATGCCAAATCATTGTGAGATGACATTGGCCTCATATCTACTTAGTTGGATACATATAATCCCATCAGATTCAATCAGTGTGTAATTTATAATTTATTATAGGAGTTTGATATTATAGACTTCCTAGGTAACTCAGTGGTAATGAATCCACCTGCCACGCAGAGTTTGATTCCTGGGTCAGGAAGATACCCTGGAAAAGGAAATGGCACCCCATTCCAGGATTCTTGCCAGGAAAGTCTCATAGACAGGGAGCCATGGGATTGAAAAACAGTCAGAAATGACTTAGCTACTAAATAATAACAACAACATAGGAGTTTGTGGAGTTGCCAGTATACCAGTGAATTATAAAGGCAGATAACAGTTATTTCAAGCTCTGTACCATATTTCACTTTTATACTTTGTTTCATTTTATTATTATGTGGGTTTGTCATTATCCTCAGCTCCAGGGAGGATATACAGTGTAGACTATAATAAAACTAAAATCAGTGTAGATATTTGTATTAGGTTTTATGTAAGAAGGTGTTGAATGATATCCACTGAGTATACAATTTTTTAAGCTCTTATTTATCCCTTTTCTTTAAAGTACTGTTTTACTACTCCCAATTTAGAGTGAATACTAAAATAACTTTGAAGAAACTTGCATCACATGTTCTGCATCCTAAACACTTGGTCTCTCATGAGGAAAAACCATAGCGTTTCACTTATTTGGCCCTTAAATGTGGCATTCTTCATGTCGTCTAGACCTCAAATATGGAAAATTGTTGTTTGTGTATTTGTTGTTGATTGGTTGTGTTCAACTCTGTGATTCTTTGGACTGTAGCCTGCCAGGCTCCTCTGTTCATGGGATTCCCCAGGCAAAAATACTGGAATGGGTTGCCATTTCCTCCTCCTCGGGATCTTCCCAACTCAGGGATCGAACCCACATCTCCTGTGTTTTCTGCATTGCAGACAGATTCCTTATTGCTGAGCCAGCAGAGAATTACCTCTTACAATAAAGTTGAAAGGAAGTGAGCTGAATCATAAAGGATGACTTTGCTAACTTGCTTATTAAAGTTTCTAGTATAGTTATTTACATCTTCACTGGATTCTTATAGTTGCTCTTTCTTTTTATATTTTGCTTTGATTATTTGGTGTCATAGATGTTAACCTCCTTAGTACTCACATGGTACAATTAAAAAAACAAAAATAGTTGGTTTGGAGTTTAGGAAGCCTAGTTTTTGATTCAGAGTCTGTTATTATTTCACTGTGAGAACTCACAGTCTATGACTTTGTTACATTTTTCTATTTTCAAAGAGGGATGATTGATTTTAGATTCTTTCTCGAACATTCTCTCTCTTTGGTAGTAACAGAGAAAAATCGAGGACAAACACTTTGATGCCCAGATTAACCCAGGATGCTTTAAGCATCTCACACCAGTAGATTCAGACCAGTTAAAACTGTGATAGTCTGAAGGTGTTCCTTGAATTTAACTCACACACAGATGCTTTGGGCAAAGGATGCTCAGCTAATAGTGAAGTATAGCACTTGTGGAAAAGAATTTCCAAGTCAAGATTTTAGGACGATTTTATGTAATAAGTAAAGGTGTTCTATATCCAGAGAATTAAAATAGTGTTTATGTCTTCCTGTCAGTGAATTTACAGAAAGAAAATATGTCTTACAAAGCTTATAAATAGTTCTCTATGAGAAGAAAATGTATTTTCTTATAATAAGATTATTACTTCATGTCTTCATATTGAGCCACTGCAAAAATCTTTTTGTTAGTTATAAATATGTATTTGGACATTCTCTACAAATTTATATCTATATATATGCATACTGGAGAAGGAAATGGCAACCTACTCCAGTATTCTTGCCTGGAGAATTCCATGGACAGAGGAGCTGGCAGGCTACATATATGTGTATACACATATGAATATTTAAGCACAAATACATACACATACATAAGGTTTAAAAATACAATGACAAAATTGTTTAAAATTAATACTTCTTGGCACTAATACTTTTACTTGGCTTTATTTCCTCAAATATAAAATTTCAGTGAATATATGTGTGTATGTATATGATTGTGTGTGTCTATATATTGTTCCTCAGGCCAGCCTCATATACAGTGCTATAGGCAAAGTGGATCTATGTATTATAATTTCATGGGAACACTCTTCTTACACTTAAAAATACCACATGTATGTCCTCTTTGATACCTGAAATCCTTTACCAGAGCAATATTCTTACTTTCCATACTGGTGAAAAATGCCAGTAGCTCCAACTGAAGCAACAGTTGACTTAAATCCTCCCTGAATAGTAAATAGTATGAAATAAGATTAAGTAGGGCTGGCAGCAGTGGGGTTTGGATACTCATCTGGTGAAAGAATGAGGCAAGTCAAGAATTAGCAAAAAGAAAATCATAGAAAGGAGAGACTGAGATGTGAAAGGTCAACATGATCATCTATCCAATTATATTCCAAGTCAGCTTTGATTAATTACTAATCAAAGCTTCGATTCTGAAAAATCTGATTTACTTTAGAGGTATGGTTTATCTCTCCATATTTCAATATGTGGGAATACGTGTTGAAATTATTCTTGGATGCTATTTATTATTTTTTTTTAGTAAATTTACTTTCAAATAGTTTAAACTGTGGACAAAGTAAATCTTGATTCTCAGCATTAAAGTATTTCACGTTATAAATTTGAAGTCATCTTCACCAGAACTATGTAAAGATGCAATGTTGCTGGTAAGAAATACAACTTAAATGAGGTTTCCACTATCAATGTTAGACTTTGAGAAGTGTAGATATGCCTAAACATATTTTGCAGTTTTGGAAAGTAAAGACTCCTTTTATTTTTTTAAAAAAACCAAACATGTAGGTACTACAGTGGGAGTGGTTTGTGCCACGGACAGAGATGAACCAGACACGATGCACACGCGCCTGAAGTACAGCATTTTGGAGCAGACACCAAGATCACCTGGGCTGTTTTCTGTGCATCCCGGCACAGGTGTGATCACCACAGTCTCTCATTATTTGGACAGAGAGGTAACTTTCACAATCTACAGATTTATTATTTGACTGGGTGTTGAACCCACCACCTCCAATTTACTATAATTTGGATTAGGCATGTGTGCATGCTCAGTCTTGTTTGACTCTTTGTGACCCCATGGACTGTAGCCCACCAGGCTCCTCAGTCCTTGGGATTTTCTAGGCAAGAGTACTAGAATGGGTTGCCATTTCCTACTCCAGGGGATCTTCCCAACTCAGGGATCAAACCTACATCCCCTGTGTCTCCTGCATTGGCAGGTTGATTCTTTCCAATGAGCCACCTGAGAAGCTGGTGGATTAAGAGTTTCTCGTTTTATTTTACTTAGGCATAAGACAATAAGAATTCCTGGCTATATTATTAAGACTTGTTATAATATGATTCCTACTTCTTTATATAAGAGAAACCATGAGAGATAGAAGAAAAAATCAATTGGTATTCAGAAGGGGTGATAAAAAAGATACTACTTATGAAAGTTGATATTATTGAATATTATTTTAGTTCTTGTGTATGACTAGTTGGTTCTAGCTCAGTTTTCCAGCTCAGTTCTCATGTAGGACAATTAGTTTTGCTTGTTCCATGAGTATAGATTATACCCTGATCCTGTTATTATAGATATGTTCTTGGAGAAGGAAATGACAACCCACTCCAATGTTCTCTCCTGGACAGTAGCCTGGCAGGCTACAGTCCATAGGGTTACAAAGAGTCAGACATGACTTAATGACTAAACAACAACAGAAAAAGAAACCAACTTTTAACTAGGAAAGGATTGGTTAAGATGAAGTAGGTGGATTGTTAAAAATTTGCAGCAATATGTGGATGATATTAATAGCATATTGTTATGTGTATAACACTTGATGCTCAAATTCTTTATGCATAATTTTAATTCATCTCAATAATTTCCTTGTTGGGTTAGACAGGAATTACATCCCTCTATGGAGGAGAAAGGTGACAGTCAGAAGGGTGGATTGACTTGCCCTGGTCAAATTACTGCACTGTATCTTCTGATCATTCATTGTTGCTTTTATACATTTCATCAGCCCATATTTAATACAAAGTTTTGCATTATTGACCAAAGCAGATCAATCAGTTTCACATGTACAAAGTAGCTTTATTAGAACACTTCAGTGGTACCTACTAAAACCAGAATAAAATAAATGGAAGGATCAATATGACTGGGAGAGATATTAAAGAAGAAATAAATGGTATTTGATCCCAGAGCAAAAGGGAGGGATGGTGAGAACCTATCAAAAAGAATAAAAAACATACAAAGGTTTTATTTATTATTATTTTTATAAATGTTTGAAGGGAATTATATGAATATATTTTTGTATCTGTGGGATGTGGTAATCAAGTGAAAATAAGGATTTTTCCTAATTTTTCAATATTGACAAATGAGACTTAGAGAAATTAAATAAATTAGGGTTATACAGCTTGTAAGATACAGATCTGGTGTCAAACCCCAGATTTGCTCGGTTGATAAAAAAAAATTGAATGGGATTTTGTGGGTAAAAATCATGAAATGTATTGTAAGGGACAATACAGGAAGTAAAGAAATGAACAAAGGAGATGAAGAAACTTCATTTAGAGGAGGATCTCAGAGAGTGCCAGAGCCTTTGGAAGGAATATTTTGGGATGGGAATGTTGGTTTCCACTGTAAAAGAAAGGTGAGTAAAATAAAGACCAAGGAAGGGTTCAAGGGAAATAGAAAAATGATGAAAAATGAAAGAACAAAAGGAGTGGCTAAAGAAGAGTAAAATGAAGAGAAGGCAGCAGAGGTGATTGTATCACAGACCAGTGAGTCCATTTCAGCATCAGCACGCTGTCTGCAAACTCCATTCTCAGAAGTCAACAGCGATCACCTAACTGCCTAATCCAGTGGCCAATTATTAAAGCTCTGTTGCTGGCAACTATGAAAACTCTCATCTCTTGGATTTCTGGTTCTCCTCCTGCTTCCCTGATCTTTTGTTTTGAGCATCTGTCCTTTGCTTAGTCTTCTTACTTCACCTAAGCATGAAATACTAGTGTTCCTTACCTCCTCTGCTTTTCTCATCCTTTATTCTCTTCCCTGATAATTCAGTTGGTAAAGAATCCTTCCACAATGCAGGAGACCCTGGTTCGATTCCTGGGGCGGGAAGATCCTCTGGAGAAGGGATAGGTTACCCATTTTAGTATTCTTGGGCTTCCCTTGTGGCTCAGCTGGTAAAGAATCCGTGTGCAATGTAGGAGACCTGGGTTCGATCCCTGGGTTGGGAAGATCCCCTGCAGAAGGGAAAGGCTACCCACTCCAGTATTCTGGCCTGGAGAATTCCATGGACTGTACAGCCCATGGGATTGCAATAAGTCTGACACAACTGAGTGACTTTCACTCACTCTCTCCCTGGAAATTTGATTCTTGCCATAATTTCAATCACTGTCCAGCTACTGCTGACCCCTAGATTGGTCTTTAGGTCCTTGAGCTGCCCTTAAGTATAGGTCTATGTATTCAGCTGTCTTCTGGACCTTTCTCCTTAGATTTCCTGTGTGTGTGTGTGTGTGTGTGTATGCATGTGTGTGCTTAGTCATGTCAGACTCTCTGTGATCCTTTGGACTGTAGCCCACAAGGCTCCTCTGTCTGTGGGATTCTCCAGGCAAGAATACTGGAGTGGGCTGCCATTTCCTCTAGGGGATCTTCCTGATCCAGGGATCAAACATGCATCTCCTGAGTCTCTTGCATTATAGGCTTATTCTTTACTACTGAGCCATCAGGGAAGCCACTCTGCTTCCACTAGATTTCCCACAGGAATATAGAATTCAATATACTCCAGGAAAACCTCATTTTTTTCACTTCTTCTTGCCAACCTTGCCAGTACTTTTCTCCTCAAGGCACCACTGTCTTCCTCTATTCGTTGGTGATACCTCTGTCTGCCCATCTATCTAAGTAGGATCCCCGAGCAGCATCATCAACCCCTCTTTCTTTCGTAACTATGCATACAATCTATTCTCAAGTCAAACTACATTTTGACTTATATAAATAACTTTCCTATCACCCTTGCATTTTGTCCTCATTGCTAATGCCCCAGCTTTGCAGGAGGCTTCAACAGATTCCTTTGAATCCCAGGTCAGTTCACTCCCAATTATGCTCAATCTTCTTTAAAAACATTCTGTCTAAACCTCAAATGTGCCTATTTTGTACTCCCCATATGACTCCCATAAAACCTTCTTCTATTACCTGCAACCTAAAGTGTAAGTCTACTTTCTTACTATGGATCTTTGTCATTGAAGCTCTGCCTACTTTCAGCTTTCTTCATGTCTGCCATGCTTTTGGGTATATACAAATAGGAAAATCAAATAAAAGCATGGATACACATTAATAGAAGTGTGTGCCACTGTGGTTTCCTTTATACATCTAAACAAAGGTTTTCAAAACTAATTACATATTTCCTTTGTTTTCAGGTTGTAGACAAATACTCATTGATAATGAAAGTACAAGATATGGATGGCCAATTTTTTGGATTGATGAGTACAGCAACTTGCATCATAACAGTAAAAGATTCAAATGACAATTTGCCCACTTTCAGACAAAATGCTGTAAGTAGATAATATCAAAATTGATCTCTGTTGCAGTTTTTAATCTGAATTAATAAAGTATTTATCATACTTTGAAGTATCTATGCATATTTTATCAATAAAATGAAATATATGGCATATAAATCTCTTTTATTTATTCATATTGGTATTCATATTATCTTTCTTTTGCTAAGGGCTATAGTATTAGTCTTCATTTGTATCAAAGTTCTTCATTCATTTAGAAGATAACCCTTAATAAAACTGTTTGTGTGATTCATGTTTTGAAACAATCTAGGCAAAAGCTTTAAGAAGTACTTTGGAGTGAAAGACATATTTTACTTTCTTTGTAAAAGTTTCCTTTATAAAATAAGGTTTTAATGAGTTCTCTCTGTTTCAGTATGAAGCATCAGTTGAGGAAAACATGGTCAATGTGGAAATCCTAAGAATACCTATAGAAGATAAGGATTTGATTAACACTGCCAATTGGAGAGCCAACTTTACTATTTTAAAGGGCAATGAAAATGGACATTTCAAAATCAGTACGGACAAAGCAACTAATGAAGGTGTTTTGTCTGTTGTAAAGGTATAGTAAATAATGGGTAATTGAAAATTTGGCAAGTTAAGGTGTTTTTTTTTTGCTTTTATTTTTTAAAATTTATTTATTTTAATTGGAGGCTAATTACTTTACAATATTGTGGTGGTTTTTGCCATACATTCACATGAATCAGCCATGGGTGTACATGTGTTCCACTTCCTGACCCTCCCTCCCACCTCCCTCCCCATCCCATCCCTCAGGGTCATCCCAGTGCACCAGCCCTGAGCACCGTCTCATGCATCGAACCTGGACTGGCGATCTATTTCACATACGATAATGTACATGTTTCAATAATACTATTCTCTCAAATCATCCCACCCTCACCTTCTCCTACAGAGTCCAAAAGTCTGTTCTTTGCATCTGTGCCTCTTTTGCTGTTTTGCATATAGGGTCATCATTACCATCTTTCTAAATTCCATATATATATATGCATTAATATTCTGTATTGGTGTTTTTCTTTCTGACTTACTTCACTCTGTATAACAGGCTCCAGTTTCATCCACCTCATTAGAACTGATTCAAATGCATTATTTTTAATGGCTGAATAGTATTCCATTGTGTATATGTACTACAGCTTCCTTATCCGTTCGTCTGCTAATGGACATCTAGGTTGCTTCCATGTCCTGGCTATTGTAAACAGTGCTGCAGTGAACATTGGGGTACACGTGTCTCTTTCAATTCTGGTTTCCTCGGTGTGTATGCCCAGCAGTGGGATTGCTGGGTCATATGGCAATTCTATTTTCAGTTTTTTAAGGAATCTCCACATGTTCTCCATAGTGGCTGTACTAGTTTGCATTCCCACCAACAGTGGAAGAGGGTTCCCTTTTCTCCACTTCCTCTCCAGCATTTATTGCTTGTAGACTTTTGGATGGCAGCCATTCTGACTGGTGTGAAGTGGTACCTCATTGTGGTTTTGATTTGCATTTCTCTGATAATGAGTGATGTTGAGCATCTTGTCATGTGTTTGTTAGCCATCTGTATGTCTTCTTTGGAGAAATGTCTGTTGAGTTCTTTGGCCCATTTTTTGATTGGGTCATTTATTTTTCTAGAATTGAGCTGCAGGAGCTGCTTGTATATATTTGAGATTAATTCTTTGTTAATTGCTTCGTTTGCTATTTTCTCCCATTCTGAAGCCTGTCTTTTCACCTTGCATATAGGTTTCTTCATTGTGCAAAATCTTTTAAGTTTAATTAGGTCCCATTTATTTGTTTTTGCTTTTATTTCCATTACTCTGGGAGGTGGGTTATAGAGGATCCTGCTGTGATTTATGTCAGAGAGTGTTTTGCCTATGTTTTCCTCTAGGAGTTTTATAGTTTCTGGTCTTACATTTAGATCTTTGATCCCTTTTGAGTTTATTTTTGTGTATGGTGTTAGAAAGTGTTCTAATTTCAGTCTTTTACAAGTGGTTGACCAGTTTTCCCAGCACCACTTGTTAAAGAGATTGTCTTTTCTCCATTGTATATTCTTGCCTCCTTTGTCAAAGATAAGGTGTCCATAGGTGCATGGATTTATCTCTGGCTTTCTATTTTATTCCATTGATCTATATTTCTGTCTTTGTGCCAGTACCATACTGTCTTGATGACTATAGCTTTGTAGTCGAGCCTAAAGTCAGGCAGGTTGATTCCTTCAGGTCCATTCTTCTTTCTCAAGATTGCTCTGGCTATTCGAGGTTTTTTGTATTTCCATAGAAATTATGAAGTTATTTGTTCTACATCTCTGAAAAATACCATTGGTGGCTTGATAGAGATTGCATTGAACCTATAGATTGCTTTGGGTAGTATACTCATTTTCACTATATTGATTCTTCCATTCCATGAACATGGAATATTTCTCCATCTATTTGTGTCCTCTTTTATTTCTTTCATCAGTGTTTTATAGTTTTCTATATATAAGTCTTTTGTTTTTTAGGTGGCTTTATTCTAAGTATTTTATTCTTTTCATTGCAATGGTGAATGGAATTGTTTCCTTAATTTCTCTTTCTGTTTTCTCATTGTTAGTGTATAGGAATGCAAGGGATTTCTGTGTGTTAATTTTATATCCTGCAACATTACTATATTCATTGATTAGCTCTAGTAATTTTCTGGTGGAGTCTTTAGGGTTTTCTATGTAGAGGATCATGTCGTCTGCAAACAGTGAGCGTTTTACTTCTTCTTTTCCAGTCTAGATTCCTTTTATTTATTTTTCTGCTCTGATTGCTGTGGGTAAAACTTCCAAAACTGTGTTGAATAGTAGTAGTGCGAGTGGGCATCCTTGTCTTGTTCCTGACTTTAGGGGAAATGCTTTCAGTTTTTCACCATTGAGGATGTTTGCTGTGGGTTTGTCATATATGGCTTTTCTTATATTGAGGTATGTTCCTTCTATGCCTGCTTTCTGAGGATTTTTTTTTTCCATCATAAATGGATGTTGAATTTTGTCAAAGGTTTTCTCTGCATCTATTGAGGTAATCATGGTTTTTATCTGGTTTCAGATTACACACTTTACAAATTGTAAGAGAACTTAATCTGTTTAGTCCAGCAGTTCTGCTTTAATGCTGTCTTTCTTCTATAATTTTGTTACCAGTTATTAAGTACCTACTTATGCTTGAACATTCTTGATTATTAAGGATATCCATTGGCAGCTTACTCCATGTCTGGAGAGCTCTGATCCTCAGAAGTTCTTATTTATACTGTGTCTAAATTATTCTCTCTGTAACTCATGTCTTGGACCAGGTTTTATATCTAATGCTTTATAGAACAGGCGTAATGCTTTGAAAAGGCTTTTATGTCCTTTGATACTTACCTTGTGTAGGATAAATATTTCCAATTCCTTTAACAATAGTTAATTGATACAATTTAGCAGCCCATATTGTTCTCACTCTTTCTCTTTTGAATATAAGCCTAAGTATAGTTGACCTTTTTAGAAGGTGATATTGAGGATGAAATACAGTATTACCTCAAACAGCACTGAATAAACATATTCTTTGTTCTATATATTGTACTGTTGATTGCACTACTGCTTTCTAAGATCAAGGGCAGAGAAAGGTCGTTTGGGAAAGACCCTTGGTTTTGTGTTCCTAACCCAGAACAAGAAAGAAAATTGCCTTGTGGTGTAAAGCACTTACTGTGTGCGCTAATGTTAAATGTCATTCTGCAAATTGTACAGAAGAGAAAACTTAGTCTCAGATACAATAAGAAATCTACACAAACTGACACAGCTCGGATGTAGTAGAGACAGAATCTGAGTCTATGTTTCCTTGACTCCAACTTGTTGTTCATTGGCTAAGTTGTGTCTGACTCTTTGTGACACCATGAACTTCCTGCCAGGCTTCCCTGTCCTTCACTGTCTCCTGGAGTTGACTCAAACTCATGTCCATTGAGTCAGTGATGCCATCCAACTGTTTCATCCTCTGTCGTCCCCTTCTACTGCTTGTTCATATTTTTCCCAGCTGAATTATAGTTGCTTTAATAATATATTTAATACCAATATTCACTGTTTTTCTTTCAACCTTGTGACTTTTTTCCCTTGATCATTTTAACATAGAGTATCTTTAGTTCTATCTTCACAACATTACATTTTCTAGGGAGTTGTTAGCATCTTAGTGCAGGTAAGGGACTATTACCTGCACTTAGTACAAGTAAGGGAATATTACCCAAAATATTATGGAATATTTTTGGACAAATTTGTTTTCAGTTGATGAAACAAGAAGATACCCTGTGGTTGAGGAGAATTCATAATTCTTCGTTAATCATTGTTTCATCTCACCAGATTTCTGATTTTGGAGAGTTTAAGCCACTAAGGCAATATCTAACTTGAGCCTTAAAAATTATATGAAGAAACTCTAGGGCTTATAGCAAGTGACTCTAGATCAAATAACTGTACCTCCTTCAGGGCAGCAGCTGTTTTCTAGCTTTCTATCCATTTCTCATCACCAGCAGATGCTCTAACTCTCAGCATGACCATAGCAATGAATTCTATTTGTGAGACAGTGTTCATTAGCAACAAATAAACAAATATTAATCCTTTTTCTCTCTTGGAGATATGTTTTCTGGGCTTTTAATAAAAGAGTCAAAAAGAGTTTCACATGCATTTTGCAGATTCTAAGATTCAGAAATTTTTTTGACTTCTTACTGGACTAGTATTAGTATGCTTCCCAGGTGGTGCTAGTGGTAAAGAACACTCCTGCCAATCCAGGAGATGTAAAAGAGGAGCTTGGGGGACTATGGTCCATAGGGTCACAAAGAGTCAGACAAAACTGAAGCAACAAAGCACAGCACATTAATATCTCAACTTGATAAAACTCAGATGTCGAGATGTGGAGAAAGGTTTAAACCAAAAAGTTTGCTCTTCAGTTTTGATTGTGTTTAATGTTTAGCCAGTAATTATTTAATAAGCAGAAAAAGAATCAAAGAAAAATTGCTCTAACATAGAGAACAAACTTGATTGCTAAGGGGATGGAGGAGAGGAGGAAGGACGGGCTAGGAGTTTGAGGTTAGTAGATGCAAACTATTACATATAGAATTGGTAAACAGCAAGGTCTTACTGTATAAAACAGGGAATAATATTCAACATTCTGAGATTAAACCATTATGGAAAAGAATATAAATAACAATGTATGTGTATAACTGAATCACTTTGCTGTATAGCAGAAATTAATACAACACTGTAAATCAGCTATACTTTCAATAAAAAAGAAAAATGCTTTAGTTTTGCCATATGGTAAATAGTGTTTTCTAGATTTAGCTTGATTTGCTGTGTGAAAATCAGTTGTTAATTAAAGAATTGGCTCAAAAGATTTCATAAGCTGGTGAGTCAATTAAGCAGAATTATACTGGGGTGGTTAGGAATATGGACTCAAACCAGACTACATAGCTTCAAACTCTAGCGCAGATGAGTTTCTTTTGGCTGTGGGAAAACCAATTTGTCTCCTCTTCTCCATTTTCCTGCTTTGTAAAATGGGGATGATGATAATAATAGTACCAATTAGCACATATATTTTTCTTGGGTGTGTGCATGCTAAGTCGCTTCAGTTGCGTCTGACTCTTTGCCATCTTATGGAACATAGCCTGCTAGGCTCCTCTGTCCATGTGATTCCCCATGCAAGAATACTAGAGTGGGTTGCCATGCCCTCTTCCAGGGGATCTTTCCAACACAGGGATCAAACCTGTGTCTCTTACATCTCCTGCATTAGCAGGTGAGTTCTTTACCACTAGCACCGTCTCCTCTGCATTTTCACTGTGAGAATTTCTTTGGATAAATTACAGGTGATACCAAAGTATAATTCTCAAATTGCCAAAAATAAATTTTTCATGCAAATAGATGATGAACAGGGGTAAAAATGTTACTCAACAAAGAAGGAATTGGCAAAAAGCCAAAGCAGATTTCTAAGAAGAAATGCGAACCCATGTGGATTTTGATAGAAGAAAAAGCTGAAATAAATATTGCTCAGTTACATGCCTTACAGGGTAATTCAACATACATTTGAAATATGGTTTCTATCAGAGATAAAATCACTGCACTATCTCAGTTTCAAGTCAACATCTAATTTTATAAGAGCCCTTGTCAATGGAAAATATTAATAGTAAGTTGAACATTCTCCTTGAGTCAGATGACCCTTAAATTTGTCTTCTATACAAGGCCAGAATTCTGTCCTGTTTTGGTATTATCTTCAGGTTCAGAATATTTTCCCTTAGTAAGAATGAGCTGTAGAAATATCGTAGGAATTGGATTCCACAACTTTCAGGACTCTTTTGCTAAAAGCTTAGTGAAAAATCACCCCTCTCTTTAATGAAAGATGAAAGTAAATACTGGCTAAATGGGAGCAGAGAGTTTATGCAGCACTGTTCAGATTGACAAAAGTTCACTTGTTACTTGAAATACCAAATACATTTTACACTGATGTTGATATACTTGTCCTTTTCTTTTGGAAAGCCGCTGAATTATGAAGAAAACCATCAAGTGGTCCTGGAAATTGGAGTGACCAATGAAGCTCCATTTACTAGAGATGTCGCACTCAGGATGACAACCATGAACAGAGCCGTGGTCACAGTTCACGTGACAGATCAGGATGAAGGGCCTGAATGTAGCCCTGAAGTCCAGCATATACGGATTAAAGAAAACTCCGCAGTGGGTTCAAAGATCAATGGCTATAAGGCATATGACCCTGAAACTAAAAGTGCCAGTGGCTTAAGGTACAAAGAAATCTATCACAACATACTTACAATGTAATAATTGAGACACCAATATATCTTAATATGTTTTATAGTGCTAAAATTATTTTTATTTTTTATTAACAGGTACAAAATATTGCATGATCCTAAGGAGTGGATCACCATTAACGAAGGTTCAGGCTCAGTAGAGACTTCCAAAACCTTGGACAGGGAGGTTATAACTCCCAGAAATGAGTTGTATAATATTACAGTCCTGGCAATAGATCAAGGTAAAACACGAGTTTTCATCTGGATGTTATAGAAGAGTTAGAGAATAAACTGCAATTATTTCTGAGAAGAATTACTTCTGTGTTATATATGTGTGTATGTGTGCTCAGTCTTATTCTACTCTTGAGACCCCATGGACTATAGCCTGCCAGGCTCCTCTGTCCATGGGATTTCCCAGGCAAGAATACTGGAGTGGGTTTGCCATTCCTTTCTCCAGGGCGTCTTATTGACCCAGGGACTGAACCCAAGTCTCTTGCATCTCCTGCATTGGCAGGTGGATTCTTTACCTCTGTGCCACCTGGGAAGCCCATATTCTTATGCTGAAAGCGAAGTCTTAGTCGCTCAGTTGTGTCCAGCTCTTTGTGACCCCATGGGCTGTAGCCCACCAGGCTTCTCTATCTGTGGATTCTCCAGGCAAGAATACTGGAGAGGGTAGCCATTGCCTTCTCCAGGGGACTTTCTCAACCCAGGTATCAAACCCAGGTCTTTCACATTGCAGGCAGATTCTTTACCATCACAGTCACCAAGTATATAGAGTTCTTAGAAATTACTTTAAAGATTGTTTCTATTTATCATAACCGTAAAACAAGGTTGAAACTGCTTAGTGACATGAAACCATGCCTTCTTTATCTTTGTATCCCTGCATGGCAACATCTTACATGCTTATAGATCTGTGTCAGAGGGCAGAGATGAAACTCAAGTCTAGGACTAGATGAAATGGTCTCACCAGACTCTTCTAGATCTCTTTTTGTCTTTTTAAATTAAGTCATTAAATAGCTCAGCTGACTATAGAGTCAAAATGATTTTTTCTTTACATTCTGTTCCTTAAGGAAATCCAGAGTTTCTCAACCCTGTCTAACTATGAAAATAATTGGTGATATTTAAAAGTAATTTCAAGGTATAGACACTATCTTAGACCAACTGAATTAGAATCCCTGGTCTGGGAGACTGGACAGCATATATATTTTAAAATCTGCCTAGGTGGTTAAAATGTGTACCAGGATTAGAAAAGCTTTTCTGTGGTCACTTTACTCTTTCTAACATCTGTACCCAAGGAACTAGAGGGTTTGAAATTCAGACATTGATTTTTACTTTTTGATAAAAATTCTGGTAAAAGGTTTATGGGCAGTTATATCTGATACTATCAACAGCACAGTAGTCATTTTAGATGCTCTGCAGGCCTCATTTATCCATCTACCTTCTTATTTGCCATTTTCTCTAATTATCAGTTTATTTATTTAAAAAAAACCCAGGAGCTTCCCTGGTGGCTCAGTGGTTAAAAAAAAAAAATCTGCCTGCCAATGCAGGGGACTGGTCTGGGAAGATCCCACATGCTGTGGATCTGTGTGCCACAACTCCTGAGCCCACGTACCCCAGAGTCCATGCTCTGCAGCCAGAGAAACCACTGCAGTGAGAAGCTTGTGCACTGCAATTAGAGAGTAGCTCCGGCTTGCCACAACTAGAGAAAGCCCATGCGCAAGCTATGAAGACCCAGCACAGCCATAAATAAAATTTAAAAAATTAAAAAGCCCATGCATATTTAGAATCTAGCCAATTTTTTTTTTCTTAAAAACTGTGGATTATACTCAACTTTTTTTCTTTCTTCCTAGATGGTAGATCATGTACTGGAACCCTTGCAGTTAGCATTGAAGATGTGAATGATAATCCACCAGAAATACTTCAAGATTATCTAGTCATTTGCAAAGCAAACATGGAGTATGTTGACATTTTGGCTATTGATCGTGATGATTCCATCAACGGTGCTCCATTTTACTTCAGCTTGGCAAACACTTCTCCAGAAATCAATAGACTATGGACCATCACCAGAGTAAATGGTATTTTATGAAACATAATGATTTGTTTGTTCAGAAATAACTGAGGATGGATTTACTGCTTTATTCATATGAAGCATAATGTAAAATGGTCTAGTGGTTTTCCCCACTTTCTTCAATTTAAGTCTGAATTTGGCAAAAAGGAGTTCATGATCTGAGCCACTGTCAATTCCCGGTCTTGTTTTTGCTGACTGTATATAGATAGAGCTTCTCCATCTTTTGCTGCAAAGAATATAATCAGTCTGATTTCGGTGTTGGCCATCTGGTGATATCCATGTGTAGAGTCTTTTCTTGTGTTGTTGGAAGAGGGTGTTTGCTATGACCAGTGTGTTCTCTTGGCAAAACTCTATTAGCCTTTGCCCCTTTATTCTGTACTCCAAGGCCAAATTTGCCTATTACTCCAGGTGTTTCTTGACTTCCTACTTTTGCATTCCAGTCCTCTATAAGGAAAAAGACATCTGTTTTGGCTGTTAGTTCTAAAAGATCTTGTAGGTCTTCATAGAACCATTCAACTTTAGCTTCTTCAGTGTTACTGGTTGGGGTATAAACTTGGATTGCCGTGATATTGAATGGTTTGCCTTGGAAACGAAAGAGATCATTCTGCCGTTTCGGAGATTGCATTCAAGTACTGCATTTTGAACTCTTTTGTTGACCCTAGTGGCTACTCCATTTCTTCTAAGGGATTCTTGCCCACAGTAGTAGATATAATGGTCATCTGAGTTAAATTCACCCATTCCAGTTCATTTTAGTTCACTGATTCCTAGAATGTCAACATTCACTCTTGCCATCTCCTATTTGATCACTTCCAATTTGCCTCGATTCATGGACCTAACATTCCAGGTTCCTATGCAATATTGCTCTTTACAGCATCGGACCTTGCTTCTATCACTAGTCATATCCACAACTGGGTGTTGTTTTTGCTTTGGCTCTATCCCTTCATTCTTTCCGGAGTTATTTCTCCACTCTTCTCAGGTAGCATATTGGGCACCTACCAACCAAAGGAGTTCATCTTTCAGTATCCTATCTTTTTGCCTTTTCATACTGTTCATGGGGTTCTCAAGGCAAGCATACTGAAATGGTTTGCCGTTCCCGTCTCCAGTGCTGCACTCAATATGCCAGCAAATTTGGAAAACTCAGCAGTGGCCACAGGACTGGAAAAGATCACTTTTCATTCCAATCCCAAAGAAAGGCAATGCCAAAGAATGCTCAAACTACCACACAATTGCAGTCATCTCACACGCTAGTAAAGTGATGCTCAAAATTCTCCAAGCCAGGCTTCAGTAATACATGAACTGTGAACTTCCAGATGTTCAAGCTGATTTTAGAAAAAGCAGAGGAACCAGAGATCAAATTGCCAACATCTGCTGGATCATCGAAAAAGCAAGAGAGTTCCAGAAAAACATCTACTTCTGCTTTATTGACTATGTCAAAGCCTTTGACTGTGTGGATCACAATAAACTGGAAAATTCTGAAAGAGATGGGAATACCAGACCACCTGACCTGCCTCTTGAGAAAACTGTTTGCAGGTCAGGAAGCAACAGTTAGAACTGGACATGGAACAACACACTGGTTCCAAATAGGAAAAGGAGTACATCAAGGCTGTATATTGTCACCCTGCTTATTTAACTTATATGCAGAGTACATCATGAGAAATGCTGGGCTGGAAGAAGCACAAGCTGGAATCAAGATTGCTGGGAGAAATATCAATAACCTCAGATATGCAGATAACACCACCCGTATGGCAGAAAGTGAATAAGAAATAAAGAGCCTCTTGATGAAAGTGAAAGAGGAGAGTGAAAAAGTTGCCTTAAAACTCAATATTCAGAAAACTAAGATCATGGCATCTGGTCCCATCACTTCATGGCAAATAGATGGGAAAACAGTGTCAGACTTTATTTTAGGGGGCTCCAAAATCACTGCAGATGGTGACTGCTGCCATGAAATTAAAAGACATTTACTCCTTGGAAAAAAAGTTATGACCAACCTAGACAGCATATTAAAAAGTAGAGACATTACTTTGCCAACGAAGGTCCATCTAGTCAAGGCTATGGTTTTTCCAGTAGTAATGTATGGATGTGAGAGTTAGACAGTGAAGAAAGCTGAGGGTCAAAGAATTGATGCTTTTGAACTGTGGTGTTGCAGAAGACTCTTGAGAGTCCCTTGGACTGCAAAGAGATCCAACAAGTCCATCCTAAAGGAGATCAGTCCTGGGTGTTCATTGGAAGGATTGATGTTGAAACTCCAGTATTTTTTCCACTTGATGGGAAGAGCTGACTCATTTGAAAATACCCTGATGCTGGGAAAGATTGAAGACAGGAGGAGAAGGGGATGACAGAGGATGAGATGGTTGGATGGCATCACCGGCTCAATGGACATGAATTTGAGTAAACTCTGGGAGTTGGTGATGGACAGAGAGGCCTGGTGTGCTGTGGTTCATGGGGTCGAAAAGAGTCGGACACCACTGAGCAACTGAACTGAACTGATAATGTAAAATGGGTTTTCATGAACAGATTTTAGAAGGCTAACTTTAACTTTTGCAAATATTGTATGGGGCCTGTGTTACATATTGTATTAATACCTAAAATGAAAAAAAAACTCATTATTTTTATGAAGGCAAAATTTGCATTTACAACAAAGACAAAAATCCGTGTTAATCTATGGGGCAACTTATTATTAAAACAAGTTGCTTTTGCTGAGTTTTTGAAGTAACTACAGTAAGATGAAGAAAAAACAGAAGATGAACGCCTTACTTTTTAGTATAAGCAAACTCTGGAAATGAGAGATCTGGGTATAAGTGCTCTGTGATATTCTGGCAGAAAACATGGAAGGCTATGGACAGAGGCCAGCCCTTGAAGCCTGAAGCACAATCTCGTACAATAGTGGTTTCTAGAGGCTTCAGTTTTCCATGTTACAGCCATAGGTCACTGCTGTTTTGTTACTATGCTATGCTCTTTCATGTAGTTTGATGGTTGCATATGCTGTTCCTTCTGCTTAGAATACCTCCTTCCCACCTCTTTGTTGTTGTTGATTAGTTGCTGAGTCATGTCTGATTCTTTTGTGACCCCATGGACTGGAGCTCGCCAGGGATTCTCTGTCCATGGAATTTCCCAAGCAAGAAAACTGAAGTGGGTTGCCATTTCCTTTTCCAGGGGATCCTCCCAAGAAGGAAGGATTGAACCTGCATCTCCTGCTTTGGCAGGCAGATTCTTTACCACTGAGCCACCAGGGAAGCCCTCCCACTTCTTAGCTTAGTATTAATTCATAACATTTTATGGAGCACCTACTACCCACCTTTGTGTCTACATGCGATCTGCATGTTATATTATTATCTGTTTACCTTTCTGGTCTAATACATGACTTCCTCAGAACATTCATAACCCATCTATGTATTTCCAGCATCTAGTCCGGTGTTTAGTAGATACTAACTGCTTAATAAATGTTTGTTTAATCAATAATCAATAAACAAATATGCATAAAAGTAAGAAAATACCAGGACAATCAGTAAGTGTTGGCGTTGTTAGAGTTTAGAAGGTTTTAGTAGGAATGCCAAGAGACTTGGCAGGAGGAAGGATGGAATCTGGTGGTGAATGGCCTCTGTACCAGCCTAGGAGACTGACCTTTGTGTGGCTGGTGTGTGTGTGCAAGGCAATGCTGTATTGGATTTATGTCTTTAAAGAAGTGACAGGGATAACAATTAGGAGGGTAATCTGAAGAGGACAGAGCTGAAAGGCAAGGAAAGTCAGAGACTGCTGCACTAATGTGAATGAATGAGACATGGACATGGCTCAGCTTGTGGTCTTGAGGGGCAAGAGGGATTTGAAGGGTTTTACTTACGGCACAATATAATCCTGCAAAAGTTCCAAATCACCCTCAGTGGTAATTCACATTCCTCTGGGGAGCTTTGGGTCTGAGGTACAGCCAGAAATCTTTGAAGTTCTTAATAGCTCTAACAGTGCATTAAGAAACACTTAAACATTACAGATCACTTCCAGGAGGTACCTTGCAGTGTTTTGTCATTTCATTTGCTGCAAAACCCAAAAGATTGTCGTTGCCATTGAAAGTGTGTGGAGCTTTTGGTCAGTTGATAATATGGATCATTGAGATAAGGTAACAAGATCATGGGGGAAATATCACAGTTGGTAGAAATTTGGTTATTAGGATATAACTATATCCATGTTGATGTGAGCCTTATACCTAGCCTGGGGGATGTTATTAGCTTTCTGGTATGGAGATTTCTTCTAGATGGAAGGCATTATTAACCAAGGGTATGTTGTGTTTTGAAAAATTGTCTTGTACCTACCTAAAGACAGTGGGCAGGTACCAGGAAGTAAATGAATAAGAGAATATGAACGTAGGACATCTGTTATGTGTGTAACTATTGGTGTTAATTCTTTATGAGTACCGTAACCTGCTACTTTAGAGAAATGCTTGGAGTGTATGTCAAGAGCCAGTCAGGCGTCATTAGCTTTTTGATAAGGGAAGAGATAAGGGGATATTAAATATTGATGAAATGCTACTGGGTCACTGCAATGCCCAATTATTTCTTTAAGTCTCTCTTTCTAAAAAGTTACAGTAGACGACATATATATGGCGATATTAGTGCTTGAAAAGGTTGAAGATCATCATCTTTTTTAATCCATTTTCATGTGGCAGGTGGTTCCCCAAGAATGATATCTTTAAAAAGTAGAGATGTTAGAACAAATTTTAAAGGAGGGATCCATGTTCATTAAAAATATAATTTCTTTATTTTCTTTCAGATACAGCTGCCCGTCTTGCATATCAGAAAAATGCCCAATTTCAAGAGTATTTCATCCCTGTTGCTGTAAAAGACAGAGCAGGGCTATCTGCAACAAAAACCTTGAGAGTGAACCTCTGTGACTGTACTCACCCTGCTCAATGCCGGGCTGCTGCGCGGAGTGCGGACGTGATACTTGGCAAATGGGCGATCCTTGCCATACTCCTGGGCATAGCACTACTTTTCTGTAAGTCCCTTTACTTACCCAGTGTTAACATAGAAAATAAATATGAGTACAAGAAAAGGTCTTTAAAAAGAAATCTTGTCCAACCATCCATCAGACGTGAGTCCCCTTTACAAATTCTTTTTGTGTTATTTTCTGAGTTCTGATTGTCTCTTTTTTGTGAGAGGTAGCAAGATCCTTTTTGAGATCAGAGACTTCATACTGGGACCGAACCACCGAAAATTCCTTAGATCATGCCAAACCCATCATTGCGTAGCTTTTATTTCTTGGTCTTCGTACTACCCCTTTTAAGGTCAAATCAAACAATCTAAAAACTTCTGCCACATGCAAGTCCACCAAAGGCCACTTGCATTTTACATCATTTTGTTTCAGTTACAGATTTGTGGGAGATGTTCAAATCACAGCAGTATTTCTTCTTAGGTGTCCCCTGCCAGGTTTATTAAATTCTGTTAACCTCCTTCTCACCAGTTGTGTAGTTCCCAATGGTGCCATGTTTTTTCTTGTCTTTTCATTTCCATCCATTCCTTCAGCCTATTTTAGCTGTTGTTCCTTTAGTCTGAAATAGGACTAGTGGTTAAGAATAAGACTCTCACACCAGACAGTCTGGTTTTGGACCTCAGCTGTATTATTTTTAAGCTGTGTTATATGGGGCAAGTTACTTTTTACTGTGCTTCAGTTTCCTCCTCTGTAAAGGGGATGATTGTAGAAGCTTATTTTATTATTTATTATTTTTTTAAGTTTTATTTGTCTATTTATTTATGGCTATGCTGGGTATTCGTTGCTGCATGCCTGAGGGTTTTTCTCTAGTTGTGGTGAGCGGGGGCTACTCTGTATTTGCAGTGCCCAGGTTTCTCATTGTGTGTATTCTCTTATTGTGGAGCATGGGCTCTAGGGCACGGGCTTCAGTAGCTGAGGCACGTGGGCTCAGTAGTTGCTGCTCACGGGCTCTAGAACATGGGATCAGTAATTGTGGCTCACGGGCTTAGTTGTCCCACGGCATGTGGGATCTTCCGGGACCAGGGTTTGAACCCATGTCTCCTGCATTGGCAGGTGGATTCTTCACCACTGAGCCACCAGGGAAGCCCTATAATAGCTATTTTATGGGGTAACACTGACGATTCCCTGAGTTAATGCATATAAAGCGCTTAAAGCAGTACATGGTGCATTTTTAAGGTGTTCATTGTTTTTCATCAACTCAACAAAATAAATACTAATCTATGTTGAAAAAGAGAAAGTGAAAGTCACTCAGTTGTGTCCAACTCTTTGTGATCCCATATACAGTCCATGGAATTCTCCAGGCCAGAATACTGGAGTGGGTAGCCTATTCCTTCTCCAGGGGATCTTCCTGACCGGGGGTCTCCTGCATTGCAGGCAGATTCTTTACCAACTGAGCTATCAGGGAAGCCCAATGTATGTTGAGCACCTACTATATACTGAAACTGTCTAGGTGCTTGGGATTCATCAATGAACTAAGCAGATGAAAATTAACAAAGCAAAACAGTCTTCCTTGTGATAGTAAAGTGATAAAGAAATTATACACCCTGGAGGGAAAAATAGAGTCAAATAATTAGGGTCTATAGTGGGGTAGAAGGTGGGGGATGGATGTTAGTGATGGTCATTTTCAATAGATGGTTGGGCCAGCCTAAGTGAGAAGGTTATCCTTGATGATTTTTGAAAGAGGTAAAAGAGTCAGCCAAGAGCTTTGGGTCAGAGGGTAAAGTCAGTTCAGAGGCCCTAAGGTGAGGGAATGCTTGGAGAAATCAAGGAAGGCAAGGAGCTGGAAGTGGCTTGAGAGTAGGGGATGAAGGAAGAGGAGTAAGAAATGGAGCCAGAAAAGTAACAGGGGCCACAAGGTAATGGGTTGGTCCACTTTCTATTTCCTCCTCCAGAGGGTCTTCCAGACTCAGGGATTAAACCTGGGTCTCCTGCATTTCGGGCGGATTCTTTACCATCTAAGCCCCCAGGGGAAGTCCCTGTAAAGGGCCAGATTGTATGGTTTCAGTTGTAACCAATCACATCTGCTCTTGTAGCAAGAGAGCAGCCATAGAAAATATTTAAACCACTGGCATAACTGTGGTTTACATTGATTTATGGACATTAAATTTTGAATTTTATATAGTGTTTCACATGTAATAAACTATTATTCTTTTGATGTTTTTCAGTCATTTAAAAATATAAAACCCACAGTTCACGAGTGATACACAGCATAGTGGGCTGGATTCAGGGCTGTAGATTGGCGGTCCTTGGTATGAGGGCTTATTGAACCTTGTAAAGAATTGTTGTTGCTATTGCTATTAGTTTTATTATCACATATTTCAGCTTCATACAATTATGAAGTAGAATGAGATTCTGAATAGCAAATTACAAAGCAAGTTTAATTAAGATACCTGGGAAGATAACTCTATTCTGGGGTGGGTGATGGTGGGGGGAGAAGTCTATTTTGTTATATTTTCATATTGGCAAACCATTCTTTTGTGAGTCAGTAAATCTCTTTAAAGTCTTTGTCTAAATAAATGTCATTAATTTTTTAAAAATCCATGATTTGAAATACTTAAATGGTGGATGGAATTCAAACTCTTAAAGAGGGCTGCAATCAAAATATAAATATAATTACTTTAAATTTTAAAAGTAAGCTAAATCATAGCCTATTACTTTAGAAAGGCCAAGGTCATCTGTGGGACCCCATGTTCAGTGTCTTATCTTCTTCTTGTGTATCTTAGGTAATAAGAAATAAAAGATGAGTATTTTATTTTATGCATATTAAACTTTTTGTTTTTGTTTTTAACTCAGCTATATTGCTGACTTTAGTATGTGGAGTTGTTAGTGCCAGAAATAAAAAAGGTTTTCCTGAAGATTTGGCCCAGCAAAATCTAATTGTATCAAACACAGAAGCACCTGGGGATGATAAAGTGGTAAGTGAATTTTTAAAAAAATGGATATTTATCTCTGAGTATTTTCCATAATTTCTTTAACTCACCCTTATGAAGTTACTATAAAATTTAGGAGTTAATTTATATTTTTAATTTGGTTAGATTTTGCAGGCACAAATATTTTATCTGCCAATATTCAAATAAGTATGTAGTGGCATTTATTAAACATCTTACACCAGATATATTGTTATCTTTTTTCCACTCTCTCGTGTTATGATTTACTACAACTTCTTTGATGTTGTGAATTTACTATAAGAGCAATCTTTTGGACTGCTCTCTACAATGTGTATTTTCAAATATTATTTGTTTATCTTACTCTTTGACCATTTATAATAGGAAAAACTTGCTGAGAATTCTCAAGATAAACTAAGAAAATATAAAAAAGATATATGCTTTTTAAAAAATGTATGTGTGTGGGGGACGGGTTTGGATCATAAGATAACTGCCACTGTTTTTTCTTACATATCTCTGTGGGGCTTGGCACTATGCTTCTCTTTTTGGGAAAATATATAAAAGACTTTCTGTTTGATCCAAAATCTGATTGGATTTACTGATTTAAAATGGAAGAAATGATGTTCTGGAATAGAGATTTGACACTTAAATTAGGTTCTGGCAGAAGAAGATGTAATAAGAAAGCAGTGGGAAATGAGACTTTTATATATCGCACTAAGGGTTTTGGGTTTATTCTCTTGCTAATGGAGAGCTAGTCAAGGCTTTTCTGCATGAAAGTGGCATGATGTAAGTAGTGTGATGCTGAACTGGTACGCTGACCAACAAGATCAGGAAGACGTAGAATTGGGGAGGATAAATAATTGGAATCTTTTGGTAGTTTCAGCATGAGCTAGATAACTCTTCTAGAATAATGATTATGGGAAAATTAAAATATGGATGAATAAGAAATATTTTAAATGTATAATAAATAAGATTGTTTACCACCAACCATGGTGCAGTGGTAAAGAATCCCCTTCCCTGCCAAAGCAGGAGATGCAGAAGACGTGGGTTTGATCCCTGAGTCAGGAAGATCCCTAGAGGAGGAAATGGCAATCCACTCCAGTATTCTTGCCTGGAAAATCCCATGGACAGAGGAACCTGGCAGGCTAGAGTCGATGGGGTTGTAGTTGCTTCATTGTGTCCAACTCTTGTGACCCAATGGACTTTACAGTCCTTGAAATTCTCCAAGTCAGGATATTGAAATGAGTAGCCTTTCCCTTCTCCAGGGGATCTTTCCAACCCAGGGGTCAAACCCAGGTCTCCCACATTGCAGGTAGATTCTTTACCAGCTGAGCCACCAAGGAGGCCCAAGAATACTGGTGTGGGTAGCCTTACTCTTCCCCAGGGGATCTTTCCAACCCAGGAATTGAACTGAGGTCTCCTGCATTATAGGCAGATTCTTTACTAGCTGAGCTACCAGGGAAGCCCAGAGAGTATGAGTCAAGGACTAGGGACTAAATCTATTTTAGGAACGGAGAATAATTACAGGGTTCCTCATGCAGGCATGTCAAACATAGATGAGTTATGATTTTGTCTGATGGTGGGAGGGAAGTAAAAGAAAAACAGTTGATAAGAAATATTTATATTCACCTTGAGATGTAGAAAGGGCCTGATATAAAGTCACTGTCCCTGGCTTATAGCTTCTGTCACATTGACTCTACTTTTTATTTTGTCATTTAAAAGTAAACAATCTTGACTCAGGTGCTCAGGGCTGGTGCACCGGGATGATCCAGAGGGACAGAATCGGGAGGGAGGTGGGAGGGGGGTTCTGGAAGGGGAACACATGTACACCCATGGAAGAGTCATGTCAATGTATGGCAAAACCAACACAATAAAGTAAAAAAAAAAGTCTTTCTTGAATTTGTTACAATTAAAAAAAAAACAATCTTGAGTGCTCATTCATGTCCGACTCTTTGTGACCCTATCATCTCATGCTGTTCTGTCCATGGGATTTTCCAGGCAGGAATACTGGAGTGGGTTGCCATTTTCTCCTCTAGGGATCTTCCTGAGCCAGGGATCAAACCCACGTCTCCTGCATCTCCTGCTTTGGCAGGGGGATTCTTTACCACTACATCATGGTTGGTGGTAAACAATCTTATTTATACATTTAAAATATTTCTTATCCCTATTTTACTCATTATAACTTCTTATTTTATGTCTAGGAATGGAATGACTGAATTGTACTCCCTGGTTTTTCTTTGCCATTTGATGCTGGAGTCAGTGGCTTTGATCAGCTGTTTCACTATAACATACTCACATACTAGCACTTCTCAAAAGGACTTGAAATTATTAATTTTATACCAGTATATAACATTAAGCATATTTTTACAAAATGCAACCATATTTCACAGTTTATAGGTAAACTTATTTTAATGCAATGAGTAAAGGTGGTAAATTTAGATCTGAGTTTAAGTCAAAGGCATTCACATGGGGTTACGAGTTGGGTAAAATATCAAAACTGGAAAAGTAAATATGAAAATCCTTGATGTGGAGAAGGAGTTGTTGATACCCCGTGAGAATAAACTTGAGGGAGGTCCTTGGAGGTGGGTAAGACGGAATCTAGATTAGAGAGAATGTGAAATGGCTCTGTGGGTTCAGGTTTGATTTTAGTTTATTTCCGATTACCCTTTCATTAGCTTCAAAATATGATCCCTGAACATGTACTTAAAATGACTAAATCATGCCATCAAGAAGATTTGATAATATGAATTTTTTTTTTTTGGTAATAGAATTTTACTGTAGCAACAACCTAAGAGAAAAATGTAGGGTAGCAGTGCCACCAAATGGTTACTTTTCACTTCTCTTTACTTACATTTTTTTTCCTAAGGCAGTGACATAGTATACATGACTTTCATGGATATATTTCAGATTCAATAAATCATCTGAACTTGAAAATTTTTGTTTTGATAGACACTCTGCCTATTAAATATAAAAAACAAATTGGTAAGAAGATGACATAACGGCACCTATTTACACTGGGGCTGTTGTCATGAAAGTGATGGTTTACAATTTGAACTGATACACCAAGGTTGTAATTTGCTGTAACTCAGATTCTCCCCTATGGCCTGGAGGGTTGATGTGCAATTCTACTGTTAAGTTAATGTTTAGTCAATCTTTTCCATGTTCAAACATTCTCTTGACTCTGTCCTCCCCTAGATCCCTCCGTATTTCTTTTTCTTTGAAACTGATTTTTTTGGGAGAAAGATTTTTATTCAATTTCTCTAAGACCGTAGTCCTGTTCTACTTTATTTGAGCCAGTTCTTACCCTAATGGGATTTTTTCTGCACCATTGACCTTACTCGAATCCTCTCTTAGCTCCAGAGTCACACCTTTTTGATTCTATATTATCTCAGTGGCTATTCCAGATCAATTTTGTCACAGCTCTAATTCCTTTATCCACCCCTTAAAACATGATTTCTCTTGTCATTCTATTCTTAGCTTGCTTTCTTTCAGTCTGCAGTTTTCTCTGGATGAGATCATTTACTCCCATGGTTTTAGTTCCCCGCTACACAGAAATGACTCCCAGAATTATACTTCAGCTCAAGTCTCTCACCTGAGCTCCAAACCACATTCTCATATACTCATCTTGGATAACCACAGGTTTCTCAAGTTTACCATGTCCAAAACTGACTTGCTCACCCTCCTGTCACCCAACAAGTGCATCCTTCATTTCTGTGAATTATGCCATCTATCTAGTTGCACAAGCAGGACACATAGGAATAACTCCTGACCCTTCCCTGTGCTGCCTCATCCATCTAACCACCAATAAGCTCTCTGTGGAATCCATCCTCTTCTTTTGATGGTCACTGTTTCTACTTTGGTTTAGATCCTTGTCGTTTTTCACCTAGAATTATTCGTGACTTCTCTGATATCCATGACACTAAACTTGTCTCCTTTGTAATGTCTTTCACATTGTTGTCTAATATTATTTAGAAAAAATATGTCACTTGGGTCTTCCAAGTGGTCTAGTGGCTAAGACTCCACATTCCCGATGCAGGGAGTCCAGGGCAGATCCCTGGTTAGGTAACTAGATCCTGCATGCTGCAAGGAGTTCACATGCTGCAACTAAAGTTCCTGCATGCCAAAACAAAGATTCCTCACCGCAACTGAGACCTAGTGCTGCAAAAACAAAACCAAAAAAGTCCCCTGCCTGTTATTAAAACCCTATTTTGAGTCCCCATAGTCTTCAAGTTCTGACAAAATGTGATTCACTGGGGAAGGGCATGGTAAACCACTTGAGTATTTTTGCCTTGAGAACCCCATGAACAGTATGAAAAGACAAAAAGATAGGACACTGAGAGATGAACTCCCCAGGTCGGTGGTACCCAGTATGCTACTGGAGATCAGTGGAGAACTAACTCCAGAAAGAATGAACAAACAGGGCCAAAGCAAAAACAACACCCAATTGTGGATGTGACTGGTGATAGAAGTAAAGTCCAATTTTGTAAAGAGCAATATTGCATAGGAACTGGAATGTTAGGTCCATGAATCAAGGCAAATTGGAAGTGGTCAAACAGTGAACATTGACATTTTAGGAATCAGTGAACTAAAATGGACTGGAATGGGTGAATTTAATTCAGATGACCATTATATCTATTACTGTGGGCAAGAATCCCTTAGAAGAAATGGAGTAGCCATCATAGTCAACAAAAGAGTCCAAAATGCAGTACTTGGATGCAATCTGAAAAATGACAAAATGATTGTTCCTTTCCAAGGCAAACCATTCAACATCACAGTAATCCAAGTCTATGCTCTGACCAGTAGTGCTGAAGAAGCTGAAGTTGAATGGTTCTATGAAGATCTACAAGACCTTCTAGAACTAACACCCCCAAAAGATGTCCTTTTCATTATAGGGGACTGGAATGCAAAAGTAGGAAGTTAAGAAACACCTGGCTGCTGCTGCTGCTGCTAAGTCACTTCAGTCGTGTCCAACTCTGTGTGATCCCACAGACAGCATCTCACCAGGCTCCCTGTCCCTGGGATTCTCCAGGCAAGAACACTGGAGTGGGTTGCCATTTCCTTCTCTAATGCATGAAAGTGAAGAGTGAAAGTGAAGTCGCTCAGTTGTGTCCGACTCTTAGGGGCCCCATGGACTGCAGCCTACCAGGCTCCTCCATCCTTGGGATTCTCCAGGCAAGAGTACTGGAATAGGTTGCCATTGCCTTCTCTGAAACACTTGGAGTAATGGGCAAATGTGGCTTTGAAGTCCAGAATGAAGCAGGGCACAGGATAATAGAGTTTTGCCAAGAGAATGCACTGTTTATAGTAAACACCCTCTTCCAACCACACAAAAGAAAACTACACATGGACACACTAGATGGTCAATACTGAAATCAGACTGATTATATTCTTTGCAGCCAAAGTTGGAGAAGCTCTATACAGTCAGCAAAAACAAGACCAGGAGCTGACTGAGGGTCAGATCATGAACTCCTTATTGCCAAAATCAGACTTAAGTTGAAGAAAGTAGGGAAAACCACTAGACCATTCAGGTATGACCTAAATCAAATCCCTTACAACAATACAGTGAAAGTGACAAATTAATTCAAGGGATTAGATCTGATAGACAGACTGCCTGAAGAACTATGGTTGGAGGTTCATGACATTGTACAGGAGGCAGTGATCAAGACCATCCCCAAGTAAAAGAAATGCAAAAAGACAAAATGGTTGTCTGAGGAGGCTTTACAGACAGCTATGAAAAGAAGAGATGGAAAAGGCTAAGGAGAAAAGGAAAGATATACCCATTTGAATGCAGAGTTCCAAAGAATAGCAAGGAGAGATAAGAAAGCCTTCCTCAGTGATCAATGCAAAGAAATAGAATGAGAAAGATCAGAGATGTCTTAAAGAAAATTAGAAATATCAAGAGAACATTTTATGCAAAGATGGGCACAATAAAGGACAGAAGTGGTATGGACCTAACAGAAGCAGAATATATTAGGAGGTGGCAAGAATACACAGAAGAATTGTACAAAAAAGATCTTCATGACACAGATAATCACAATGGTGTGATCACTCACCTAGAGCCAGACATCCTGGAATGTGAAGTCAAGTGGGCCTTAGGAAGCATCACTACAAACAAAGCTAGTGGAAGTGATGGAATTCCAGTTGAGCTATTTCAAATCCTAAAAGATGATGCTGTGAAAGTGCTGCACTCAATATGCCAGCAAACTTGGAAAACTCAGTAGTGGCCACAGGACTGGAAAAGGTCAGTTTTCATTCCAGTCCCAAAGAAAGGAAATGCTAAAGAATGCTCAAACTACCTCACAATTGCACTCATCTCTAGCAAAGTAATGCTCAAAATTTTCCAAGCCAGGCTTCAGTAATACATGAACTGTGAACTTCCAGATGTTCAAGCTGGTTTTAGAAAAGGCAGAGGGACCAGAGATCAAATTGCCAACATCTGCTGGATCATTGAAAAAGCAAGAGAGTTCCAGAAAAACATCTATTTCTGCTTTATTGACTATGTCAAAGCCTTTGACTGTGTGGATCACAACAAACTGTGGGAAATTCAGAAAGACATGGGAATACCAGACCACCTGACCTGCCTCTTGAGAAATCTGTATGCAGGTCAGGAAGCAACAGTTAGAACTGGACATGGAACAACAGACTGGTTACAAATAGGAAAAGAAATACGTGAAGGCTGTATATTATCACCCTGCTTATTTATATGCAGAGTACTTTATGTGAAAAGTAGGCTGGATGAATCATGATTGCTGGAATCAAGATTGCCGGGAGAAATATCAATAACCTCAGATATGCAGATAACACCAACCTTATGGCAGAAAGCAAAGAAGAACTACAGAGCCTCTTGATGAAAGTGAAAGAGGAGAGTGAAAAAGTTGCCTTAAAACTCAACATTCAGAAAACTAAGATCATGGCATCTGGTTCCATCATTTCATGGCAAATAGATGGAGAAAGAGTGGAAACTGTGACAGACTATTTTTTTGGGCTCCAAAATCACTACAGATAGTGACTGCAGCCATGAAATTAAAAGACACTTGCTCCTTGGAAGAAAAGCTATGACCAATCTAGAAAGCTTATAAAAAGCAGAGACATCACTTTTCCAACAAAGGTCCATCTAGTCAAAGCTATGGTTTTTCCAATAATCATGTATGGATGTGAGAGTTGGACTGTAAAGAAAACTGAGTGCTGAAGAATTGATGCTTTGAACTGTGGTGTTGGAGAAGACTCTTGAGAATCCCTTGGACTGCAAGGAGATCCAACCAGTCCATCCTAAAAGAAATCACTCCTGAATATTCATTGTAAGAACTGATGTTGAAGCTGAAACTCCAATACTTTGGCCACCTAATGCGAAGAGTTGACTCATTTGAAAAGACCCTTACGCTGGGAAAGATTGAGGGCAGGAAGAGAAGGGGACGACAGAGGATGAGATGGTTGGATGGTGTCACCAACTCACTGGACATGAGTTTGAGTAAACTCTGGGAGTTGGTGATGGACAGGGAGGCCTGGTGTGCTGAAGTCCATGGGGTCACAAAGAGTCGGACATGACTCAGTGATTGAACTGAACTGAACTGAACTGATTGTCTTCAAGATTTTCTAAAAACTTTTAGCATAGCCTTTTATGACCTCTCCAGCTTCTCTCTTTCTCTCTGAACCATCTGTGGTAGCCATTCTCAACAGGCTGTAATTGAGAACCCTCAAGGAACTCTACTTGCCTTTGCATCTAGATCTTGCAGATAATGTATTTTTCTCCCATTTCAAGTAGGAGTCCCTCAGCTTGGAGTTTCCTCAGTATGTCCCATTTAATTTCTCTGAGTTTGAATTTTCATTCTCTTCCTCTGTGTCCCTCTAGCATTCTGTGTTCATCTATGTGGTGGTGTAGTCGCTAAATCATATCCAGCTCTTGCGACCCCATGGACTGTAGCCCACCAGGCTCCTCTGTCCATGGGATTTCCCAGGCAGGAATATCGTAGTGGGTTGCCATTTCCTTCTTCAAGGAATATTCTCAGTCAAAGGATTGAACCTGGGTCCCCTGCATTGTAGGTGGTCTCTTGATTGCATGCAGATTCTTTACCAACCGAGCCACCAGGGAAGCCCTCTGATGTGTTCACCTATACATCATAGTAATCATATTTCTAGAGTAATTGTCTGTTTTTCTGCCTCACTGGAGTAAGAGCTCATTGGGGCCATTGAAGGACCATGTCTATTTTTGCATCCCTAGACTGTGCACACAATTGAAAATGATGAATGTCTGTTGAATGAATGAATGAATAAAAAAATAGGAGTAAATGAGCTCTCTTCTTTGCCTGCTTGTGACTTTACTTCGAATCCATTTCCAATCGATATGAATTGTCTTCTTTTGTTTTATTTCAGTGTTCTGCTAATGGGTTTATGACCCAGACAGTCAACAACGCTAACCAGGGCTTTTGTGGCACTATGGGATCTGGAGTCAAAAATGGAGGGCAGGAAACCATTGAAATGGTAAAAGGAGGACACCAGACCTTGGAGTTGTGCCGCGGGGCTGGGCATCATCACACCCTGGACTCCTGCAGAGGAGGCGCTGTTGAGGTGGACAACTCCAGATACACTTACTCCGAGTGGCAAAATTTCACTCAACCCCGTCTTGGTGAAGTGAGTTTCCCTGAGCATTCTGTCTCTACAGTTTAAATGTCCCATTGGAGAACTTTAGGAAATTGAGATTAACATCTATTTTCAGAAACTTCTTTTTCATATTCTCCAATGTATCCTTTCTCTCTCACTCTCTGGCTATTTTTGCCCCTGCATTTTGATTTTGTTGCATGACTTAAGTTAAAAGATTTTATTTCGTCTATCACATTTCTCTCAGTTTCTAATATCTCATGAAAATTGGAGGAGTCTACTCTTCCTCGCTAAAGTTACATTTCATCTTTAGGTGTGTGTTTATGTCACAAACTCTTTTAATGTAGAAAAATAGAGGGAAAAATCCACTCTTCACAATTACAAAAACCCCCAAGTCAAATCTGCATCTCTCTGTGAAAGCAAAGCATCTGTACAGAAGTCTAGAATGAACATGAAATAATATGATCTGTATGGACTTTTTTTTTCATGTAAAAGCACCATGCAAATTAGCCAGGCTCCTCTGTCCACAGGATTTCCCAGCAAGAATATTGGAGTGGGTTGCCATTCCTTTCTCCAGGGGATCTTCCTGACCCAGGGATTGAACCCTGGTCTCCTACATTGCAGGCAGATTCTTTACCATCTGAGCTACCAGTGAAGCCTTTCATGAATTATTTTTCATGTAAGAGCACCATGCAAATGTATAGTGGTTGCTAATCAGAGGAAAGCAGGATGTAAAAGATATGGAGTTCAGTTAGGGATTTTAACACATGGCAGCACCTCAGAATTCACTGGGGAGCTTTTAAACAATGCTAATGCTGTGCTTCACCTTGAATAATTCTGATTTAATTGGTTTGGCTTTCTCTTCTTTCTTTCTTTTTTTTAAGCTCCTCTCTCCTGGAGGAGGAAATGGCAACCCACTCCAGTATCCTTGCCTGGAATATTCCATGGATGGAGGAGCCTGGCAGGCTACAGTCCACAGGGTCGCAAAGAGTCGGACACGACTGAGCTACTTCACTTTCTTTCTTTCTTTCTAGTGATTCAAATGTGCAACCTGAATAGAGAGCCACTAGATTAAGTCTTCTTTCTGGTACTGAGTTAGTCCCGTTTCTGTTTCTAGACAGCCAGTAGCCATATAAAATCAGGTTGATTGAGGAGGAGCGAAGCTTAAGAAGAACTCTTAGGGGTGTTCTCCAATGCATATGTCTAGTAATGGGGTGTGATGCTAAAATGGCCATGAAGAGAGACAGTTGCTTACATAAGCCAAGGAAGTATGCACTGGGTTTGAGGAGGTACAGGTACACAGGTGACAAAGGTAGGGAGTTTAGGTGTCTGAGAACCTCACAGACAGGTCAGTGACAGTCCGCCAGGGTAAATATGGCTGATCACCTGGTCGCTATTCTGGCCCAGGTTTTACAGAGTAGGTTATCTTGATTATCTTTAAATTTCACTGGAAATTTGTGCATCTTTCTATCTTGCTGTGTTTTGGCTGTCTTGGAAACTTGCTTCTGAAGACAATGTGGTAATCCTTACCCCCATTATTTCTGCATATAATAGCAATTTTAGTTGATGTTGATTGAACATGTACTATGTGCTGGCTGTTTAATAAGAGTGTTTTTCATGCATTATTATTTTGTCATTTAATTATGATCCAGTCAGACAGTCATTGTCTGTATTCTTATTTTAGAAATCAGGAAACTGAGGCATAAAGATGTTCAGTAACTTGCTCAAATTCATAAAACTAGTTGACAAACTAAGTTATGACTCCAAATCAGGACGGCTTAACTATCCAAGCTCAAATACCAAATAACTATGCATATTATCACTATTTTTGTGGTGATATAAAATTTAGGGAAGAATTTAATCTTATATTTTTAAGATTTAAAATTTATTAAATTAAACCTTAATTTAATAATAATTTAATTGTACTTAATAATTAAATGAAATATAATTAATATTCAAATATTATATTTAGTAATTTAAATATACTTAAATATAAGGTGTATACACTTCTTTTATTTGTATGGGTTACTGGAAATGTAAAATGTACTGACTTTGTGGTATGGCTGTGATATAGACCAACCATGTGTGTTTTTTGTATGTAGGAATCCATTAGAGGACACACTGGTTAAAAATTAAACATAAAAGGTAAATAATAATAAATTTTATGTTTATCGGTTTCATTGTGTTTAAAACAATAATACAATCCCTTTTTTGTTTGTTTTACAGAAATTGCATCTGTGTAATCAGGATGAAGAGCACATGCCATCACAAGATTACGTCCTTACATACCACTACGAAGGAAGAGGGTCTCCAGCTGGTTCTGTGGGTTGCTGCAGTGAAAAGCAGGAAGAAGATGGCCTTGACTTTTTAAATAATTTGGAAGCCAAGTTTACTGCCTTAGCAGAGACATGCACAAAGAGATAATGTATCGAGTGCTACAATTTGATATGTCTTTGTCAGACATCATCTTTCTAAAAGAGATACTGTAAAATTCAATTTATTTCTATATATCTAGCAATAGATAGATATTATGAATATGTATGAATTTTTCTAAATTTTAAAAATTATGCTATTTACCGATTTGTACTTTCAAGCAATTTGCTACTCATTTTTTTAGGAGGTTAAAAATGTTAGAACAGATTTCCTCTCTTTTATTACTGAGTAAATAGTCAACCAGCAAATCTCATGCTATATATAGCATTGGATTTAAAGTCTATAAAGGACCATTTCTCATTTACAAATATATTTTCAGTAAATGCATTGGCTAAATATTTGTCCAACAATAGAAACTTGTACTTGATTGAATATAGTAGAACAGCTTTCTGGACTAGAAATTCCATTCTTGCTCCACACTTAGTTAAAAGTGGAATATTAAGCAGTATGGTAACTTGTGTTGGATTTTTTTAGTTCTAAAAATTTTGTAGCACTTGATCATTTGCTCTGAAGGCAACTAGAATTTTGTTTTCCTTTTAGGTAGCATTTAGATCATGAAGAGCAGTTCTAGCCACCCAGTTGCCCTAATGAGGTCTCAAAAATACAGAGCCACAACGTGAAAACTACACCAGGAAAGTGGAAAAAAAAAAGTGTTGTTTTTATACTTTAATGTTTAGTGGTTAAGTCGTGTCCAACTCTTTGCAACCCCATAGACTATAGGCCGCCAGGATCCTCTGTCCATGGGATTCTGAAGGCAAGAATACTGGAGTGGGTTGCCATGCCTTTTTCCAGGTATGGAGATTCTTTCAGTCCCGATCCAGGTATTGAACCCATTTCCTGCTTGACAGGTGGATTCTTTACCACTGAACCACCAGGGAAGCCCTATGTGTTTTATGGTCCACAAAAGGATTGTTATGAGGAATATATCTGTTTCCCTTTAAGCAAACTATATTCACCACATAGAGAGTTATTGCCAGTATTTTAATGAAAAAATAATTAAAGATCTTCTATTGGGATTGTAATCATAAGACCTTTTCCTGAGACTCAGGACTACTCTTGGTAACTTGTCAGTAATGAAAATTATACCGAGAAAAAGTTGCTCCTCTCCTCTTGAGAATTGTACTTTCATATTTTCATTTGCATGTTTAGCAAGTGTGGCTCTATTTTTCTACTGACAGTAGTCATTTGCAATTAGGATATCTTATTTTTAGATGGACTGTGATTATGCCATAGAGTCAATCTGAAGAAACAGATTCCCTTTGTAGTTACGGTAGCAGTGAGTATTAACATGCATTTCTATTTACTACCATTTTCAAATAAAATACACTGTTCCTTATTAAAGCAGGTAAATACTACACAGTGCTAGAAAGAATCAAACAAATATAGGGAAGGAAACTTAAACCTTTAGGTGCAATTTAACATCTTCTAAGATGTTGCTTAAATTTAGTGCTTCCCAAGTTTGTTCATGTGCTAGAATCTCTGGAAAGACTTGTAAAATTCCCCAAGGCAAGGATGTTTAAATAATTAGCATCTACTCTTATGATAAACCTAATATCACATTATTGTAGACTTACTTCAAATGATAAAAAAAAATAGACAACAAATAATAGGTATCATCAGTTGAAAAAATTTGGGAAGAAAATACTTAAGGTTAAATTAATTTAAAAATTTTGCAGCTATGAAGAACTGGGGCCTACTCCCCACCCCTGACTCTTGCCAAAAAGAAAAAGAAAAAATTCTTTATTTGACTTTGGAGGCAGAATTTGTTGTGTTAGCCCAGAAGGTAGCAATGTTCTATAGAGGCACTGTTCTGCACATATATATCATTTATTGATTAATAGTTGTATAACTATTAATCAATGCAACATTTAAAACAAAGTGAAAAAGCAAAGGAGAAGATATTACTTTTAAGTGTGGCTAGGGTGTGGTTTGTCCTCTGATAGGAATACAGGGTTTAAAAAATAGAACTTATGTTTGGTTCTTAGGTGCTGCACGATAACTAAGCATATCAGGAGATAGTTCATGTACGTTTATGTAATGTTTAAAATCATATAGAGCTAACTAAACTTTTTTGGTTTCAGTGGAAAGAGGGGATTAGGTGGAACTGTAGATTTGCTTGTTGGTCTCTTTCCTTATCCACGAACTGGGAGCAAACATGTGACTGGCTATCCAGCTAAGGTTCCCTGACTTCTGGTGGCAGGTTTTCAGAGATGAAATGTTTTTTTGTGGTGCTAATATTAAAAACTTCTTTTAACCTAATTCTGGTAAAAATAAATCTTCTGTCACCATTTTCTTTCCCTCTCCACCGCTCAACACTTTGAAAAATTTAGAGCCAAATAACCATGTTCTCTCAGTCAGATTTTAACAGGTAAAGGGAGCTAGGTGTTGGGGGTAGGGCATGAAAATTGTACATAAGTGAGTTGTGACTGTCCTAAGATCCAAATCTATCACTTTTACAGTGGGTTCTAATCTGGAAACTATAAAATGTCATTTTCCTAATCACTACCCTGTTTTATTTATTTTTAAATTTTTTTTAAAGATTTTTTTTTTGATGTGGACCACTTTTAAAGTGAATTTGTTACAATATCGATTCAGTTTTATGTTTTGATTTGTTTGGCCAGGAGGCATATGAGATCCTAGTTCCCCTACCAGGCTTTGCCTGCACTCCCCTGCGTTGGAAGGTGAATTTCTTAACCATTGGATCACCAGGGAAGTCCCTCACCGCCATGTTTTAAAGAGACATAGATGTGATTCAAGGAAATCAGCCATCAGGCCCACTTTCTTTCATCTCTCTTCCAACCTTGTCAATAACACTTACCTAGCAAATACTTCAGGCTGTCAATCACCCTTTAGTGTGAATTACATTTTTAAAATGAGTTTGCTTTCTTATTAAAATTTTTAAAATAATCGAGTTAAGAATTTTGAATTTATGAAAGAAAAAGATCATGTGGTCATTTAGGAACACAGGGACCTCAAGGAGAGAGCATGCCTGAGTGGGTATTTGCACATAGAGGAACATGAAAACCTAGGCCTTCAAGGGCGAGGAGAGAGGCCACCAAAAGGACATGAGTGAGGGTAAAAGCAACATTGTTTGCTTCTTAAATTGTCCTAGGCCAGGCCCTTTTTCCTCCTTTTTTCCTCAGGCCAGTGGCAGCTGCCATTTGGTTTTGGTGAAGTGTCACCAACCCTTCTCTGAGTCTCACCCTATATAGAGTGTGGAGACAAGAAGAGAGCTGACTGCCTGCTGAGTCTGAAGGCATTTTCAGGACAGGCCGGACTGGTTGTGCAGGACAAACGCAGAGTTCGTGGGGGTCGTGGGATTTCTTGCGGCTCTCTGGGCCAGTCTCTCTAAGATAGCAGGTCTTCCATTAAACGGGTGTCTGTGAATTTGATGCCCCATTTGCTGTTTTCTACTTTGCTCCTGAAATCTAGCTCCTTAGATTTAGACATGCTAAAGAGAAATTTTCCTTTTAAAGCCTAATTTTTAATATAAACATTTTTAATGAAGAGTATTCTTCTTTCCTTTTATATGTAAGGTGAAAATTAGGCTATTTCAGTGTGAAAAGAAATATCTTTTTTGAGGCTTTAACTTTTCTTCTAGTGAATGTTCTTGAATTTTTATGCCAATGTACAGATCATTTTTCTTATTTTTGTAAGGAAGCAGCTAACTATCTGTCTAAAAATGCAGTGAGGTTTTGCAACCTTTTAAACAGAGCTTTAATTTTGTTCTTAAATGAAGTTACTTTGCTTTTAGAGAAGCATAGCAGGTTAAAATAAGCAAACATTTAATGTGTAAAGCAATATTTACAGATATGAGGTGTGTAATAAAGCAATGTTAACTTGATTTCTTGTCTTTGCTGTTTTTAGAGATTAAATTGTTCCAAGGTGGTCATATTGCAAAATTGTACCTTAGACCAGCATGGAAACAGATCTTCAGTAATAGCTTCATTTTAGTTTCAGGGAAATACTTTAGAGAAGGGATCATTACCAAGTTGTTGACATTGTTATACTATTTGAGAGGAGATTGCTATTTAGGGAACAGCTTTCCAAATATCTAGCTGTCTGTTCATTGTCTACATATCTATCTATCAGTTGATTTTGACTGGGTGAAATATTATAAGGTTGTGATTGCAGAATGTTCCAGAGTTAATACAGTGATACAGTATTCTTGGAGGAGCAGAAAACTGTACCTAGTAAAAAATTTATGAATGTTAGGTATACAGAAGTAAAATTATGTAGTTGAATTTAATCCAATACAAAAGTTCATGGTTATATAGGAGAAAAGGAGAATTGGGGAAAAGACACTTATTTCCCTTCTGTAATTTGTGCTCATAATACACAAACAATTCTATAGAATGTTTTCCTTTCTGGTAGTATTTTTTATTTCCCAACCGCCATCCCATTTAAGCAACTGAGTCCTTCTGTGTTTATTAGATACTCTGAAAGTGTGCCAGAACATTAACACCTAGAGACTCCAGTCTAAGGCACCCAGGTGCCCATGATCAGAGTAGGAGTCACCTTAGTGACCACTTGAGTGAGTTGATGACCAACCACCAGACTCTCTAACTCCTCAGTGCCACTTAGTACTCCACAGGAGTGATGAGACTTCACCCCAGAAAAGAGAGCTTTTAAATCCCAAATGACTGAGGCTTATTTTCTGCCACCTTGCCTCAATAATGACTTGAAAAAGAAAATAGAAAAGTAACAGGAGATGTTTTTCTGGAACTTCTGGAGACATGGTGAGGTTTTTTGGTACTATTTGAACAAGGAACTGGTAATTGTTGAAAGACAGAGAAGTAAGTATACACCATATTTTCTTTATCCATTCATCTGTCCATGGACTTCAGGTGTTTCCACCTCTTGGCTCTTGTGAATAGAGCTGCAGTGAACATGAGAGTTGAGGTATCTCTTCAAGATCATGATTTTAGGTTTTTTTTTTTTTTTTTATTCATACAGTTGTTCTGTTTTTAATTTTTGAGGAACCACCATATGTTTCTCACAGCAGCTACACCATTCAGCTTTAAAAAAGAAGGAAACCATGCCATGTGCTACAACATGGAGGAACCTTGAAAACATTACGCTAAGTGAAATAAGCCAGGCACAGCAGGGCAAGTACTACACAATCATGCATATGTCATGTAGGGAAAGCAGCCACAATGATAAAAGCAGGGAGTAGAATGGTGTTTGCCGGGGGGCTGGGGGCGGAGGGAGAAAGGGGCAATTTCTGTTCAATGGGTGTAGAGTTTCCATCATAGGGGATGAATGTTCTAGAGATCTGCTATACAACACTGCTCACACTTAACCGTACCACAGTCAGCAAACACAGGTCGAGGGTACATCTCAAGTCATCTGTTTCTCATCACATTGGAAAAAACACCCAACATACTTCTCTTCAAGAAAAACTGGCTTCAGGTGTAATTTCCATGAGTCTTCAAGGTAGGAGAGGCTTGGTGTTCTGCCCTTGTCTTTGGTTCCCAGCATCCGGGGCCTCTTTTAAGTGTCTATAAGGTGGAGGACACACCCTTTAATTACTCACACATCTGCTGTGTTTGAGCACAACCTGAAGACATCTGGGGCTGTGCAAACACATATGCCGTGCCAGAGAAACACACTGTTGTTCTAACATGTCACTTCAAAAGCAGAAGGCTCTTTGGAGCCCATTAGAAACAAGATCAACATTGGCAGGAATACCTGCAACCTATGTCTTCCATAATCGTCTATCTTCTGTGCACAGCAGAACTGTAATGAGAGGGAAACATATACATGCGGGATATTATAAGCTAGTATTTTACTTAAGGGAAAACTAATAGATGTAATATTCTAGAAGAAACCTGAATATTTGTTACTAAGTTCCCACATATTTTTAAATTGATTTTATTGTTTTCTTTTTAAAAAACATAAAGTAAATACAAGCTGTGTGATATGTGTCTACACTTTTTTTTTTGGTTGGAAAGTATTAGTTTTATTTTCATTTTAATATTTTCTTTTAACTGCAATTAGACAAAAGTGAAATTTTCTTCATGTTGTTTTAACAGTTGTACGTATTTTACTTTTAAAGTCTGTGAATTAGTTAGTGGACAGTATTTTAATCTGGTATACTAAACTTTCAAGTTTAACATTTAGCAAAATTTTGCTTCACAAAGTCACTTTGTAGAATGACAGGAAATATATACAACTTTGAATCCATATTCAGACAAAGGCCGCTTTCCCTCCCTCAAAATAAATGCTGTTAAAAAGTGTAATATAAAATTTTAGTTATGAGGGCACTGCATAATTCTGTATTATATGGCTAATGTCTTGATTAGTAGCAAGAGTGATGAGAATATTCTACATTTAATTTACTGGAGCACAAGAAACTTTTTGAGGAAGGACTTAGCTCTCATCAAAGAAAAAGAACCTTTTAGCTCATTTAGTTAATGCATTCCTTTTCAAGATTGCTTTTAAAAAAATCTCATCTGAAAAAGCTACCTAGAATATGTCTACCACAAATAGTGTCTAGACATTTTTAAACTTATCAATAAAAGACATATTTTCATGTTACCTTATTAGATTCACTTCCTGTATAGAGATAAATTTTCTGTGGTGGTGAATTGTATTACTGGTTTCAGCCCCGGCATTCTGGCTTTTAGACTATGAGTTTCTCTGATGTGATGTGACAGGTTTCAAGCAAAAGTGCAATTTCACAAAGATTCCTGATACATTGAAATTTTTTTTTTTGTCTTACTTATCATAGTAAATTAAAGTGGATAGAGAATAATAGAAGTTTATGTGGGGAAATGCAAGAAAACTGTTTAACTATATTAAATATAGAAAGAAAAAAAAACCAAGCAGAGAGGAAAAAAAAGGTGATCTGAATTTTATTAGAAGCACATTGGTTTAGTCACATTTTTTGTTTTGCTCTTTTAACTTGATGATACTGGAAGTATCTTTATCCACTATGGGAACAGTTCTCAGAATTAAACATGAATACTTTCCTCAGTCCAATTCTCAAAATACTGTACTCTTCAAAAGAAAGCCTTATTCACCTCACCCCCTTGATTCAGAAAATTCATACACGATTTTGAAGGAATTCTATGTTGTATCTGTATAAACCTAGGATACAACTAATATGTGTGATCACAAATCCAGATATAGAAAATGTCAACTTTTTTCATAACTAATTAATAATTTGTCTTTATCTTGACACTTCCCACACAGTTTAGTTAGCTGGTTGACTATAATAAAATAAAAATGTACATTTTTTTTGGATTAAAATGAGGATTCTCTTTCATTCATCTATTCATGGATCGTGTCTGAGTTTCAGAGAGTTTATGCTGCTTCAAGCAATTGAGGATGAGAAGGAAGGATCTCTTCCTGAGATCTTCAGATCCAGGATATACCCTGATTTTTTCAAGCAATTTCGCTCATCCTTGAAAAAGTTGTGAGTGCTTCTAGGCTGTTTTCTGACCAGATTTGTGAAAGTGAAAAAATGAAAGTGTTAGCTGTTCAGTTGTGTCCAATTCTTTGCAGTCTTATGGACTGCAGGCTCCTCTGTCCATGGGATTCTGCAGGCAAGAATACTGGAGTGGGTTGCCCTTCCTTTCTCCAGGGGATATTCCCAACCCATGGATCAAACCAGGGTCTCCCACATTGCAGGCCAACACTTCATTGTCTGAGCCACCTGGGAAGCCCACATTTGTAGGTAATTTAATTAAGCAAATTATTTCAGGCCTTTGACTAGACTAATTTTCTATCTCCCATCTATATACCAACACTTACACCAAAGATGTAGTGACAGAATAAGATTACTGTCTTGATAGATGAGCCAAAGGGAAGCACAAGAAAATAAAACAGGAACACACATGTATACACAAAGAAAACATCAGCTTTAAATTTGATGCAATGAATGTTCTTAATTGGAGAAGGAGATGGCACCCCACTCCAGTACTCTTGCCTGGAGAATCCCATGGACGGAGGAGCCCGGTAGGCTGCAGTCCATGGGGTCGTGAAGAGTAGGACACGACTGAACGACTTCACTTTCACTTTTCACTTTCATGCATTGGAGAAGGAAATGGCAACCCACTCCAGTGTTCTTGCCTGGAGAGTCCCAGGGATGGCGGAGCCTGGTGGGCTGCCGTCTATGGGGTCACACAGAGTTGGACACAACTGAAGCGACTTAGCAGCAGCAGCATGTTCTTAATTTCTACAAAGGTTTATTGGCTCATTACAGGAAAATTATTTAACTTGCCATGTAACCCAAACAAACTATTTAATTTCACTGCACTTCAGTTTATTGTCTAAAGTAAGTCCCTTCCTTCCCTCCCCACTTCCCTCCCTTCCTTCCTTGTCAGTCACTAAATCACTTACAATGATTTCCTGATCAACTACCTCATGCCAAGCACATAGGTGCTAAAAGATACAGCAGTGAATAAAATAGCCAGTCTGTGCTCTCATGACAAATCCCAAGATGAGAGTGGAGATAGATAAAGAATGTGTGTAGAAATACATGCCCCACAGCAATGAATGAGGTAAAGAAAAAAGAAAAGCAGAAAAAGGGCATACAGAAATATGGGAGATTTTTTAAACAGTGGTTAGAGAAGGTCTTTACATTTTAGTGATATTTGAACAACAATCCGGAGGAAGTGAATGAGGAAAGCCCTGTTGAGAGGGCAGGAGTGGGCAGATACTGTTCTGGGGAAAGGAGACAGCTAACACAGATGCTCTGAGGCAGGATTTTGCTTGATGATGTGCTCCACAAAGCTAGTGCTGCTGAGACTGAGTGCAAGAGAGGAAGGGTGGGAAGGTTGAAGAGGGGTTGTCACTTTGGGCTCTGTACCTTTGAGGATGGTTTGGGGTCTTCCTTTGAATAAGGTAAGAGCCCATTGGTGGGCTCTCAGAAGAGGAGAGATGTGAATTAGAACAACAGTTCCTTCTCCAGAGATGAGATATACTCATAGAAAGGGTTTTCTTCTTCCTCTTTTCTTCCTTCCTTCTTCACTTTCTTGTCTTTTTTAAAGTTCTCTTCTCAGTTTTTCCCTCTTTCTCATTTCTTCCTCTCCTTCCTGCCCTCCTCCTCTCCTGCCGGCTCCTCTTTCTCTTTTTTGTTTTATTTATTTATTTTTTTATAGTTTGCAGTTTTATTTTATTATTTTTTTTAAATTTTCTTTACATTATCATGTTGGTTTTGCCATACATTGACATATGTTCCCCTTCCAGAATCCCCCTCCCACCTCCCTCCTGATTCCCTCTCTCTAGGTCATCCTGATGCACCAGCCCTGAGCATCAGACCTGGGCTGGCAATTGATTTCACATACAATAACATGTTTCAATGCCGTTCTCCCATATCATCCCACCCTTGCCCTCTCCCATAGAGTCCAAAAGACTGTCCTATACATCTGCGTTTCTTGTGCTGTCTCACATACAGGGTTCTCGTTACCATTTTTCCCGAGTTAGATTTGAGTGGCCTCCTAGCTTTGCCAGACGCCCTCCTTCACATGTCACCATGGAGGTGCCCACGTGAGTGACTGGAATATCACAAGGAATATACAAAAAGGCGTGACCCAGCAAGTGTTTTGGGGAGCCGAAGTTGCCAATATCAGCATTTGGCATCTTGCTTCTCTTCTAACAGTGGAAATCTAAATCTTGTCTTCTAACATGTCTTTACAGCCATGAGCCTGCTTTGATTTCAGATTTGATGTTTGCCCTCCAGCCTGGTTACCTCACCTTTGAATGTTTTGTTTCCACCCCAAGTGGATCCATTTTTGCTACAATGCTTGAAAAATATTCCTCTTAAACAGAAAACCGCGTGTCCTTCCTAATCCGATGTCATGATTTGGGCTCTCCATATCCCACAGTAGGTTTTGTATTTATCTGTACATCAACAGTCCTACAAGTTTTCATGCTAGTAAGAAAGGTAGAGGATGTATAGAGGTATGATCCAAGGAGCTCATCAGATAAACAAACATACAGAACCATCTTCTTGATGATTAAGTAGGTTAAAGCCAGCATCTCAAGGAAATTAGATTTGGCAATTTATCTAACTTTCATTATAAACTAAAAATCACCTTAATTGTGTTTGCTGACATTCACTATTAAAAGAGATCAGGCATTCATCCAGTTGCTTTACTATAGAGTTAATTTTATCTTTGAGTTTATTTTATGTGCCCAAATAATGTTTAGATAATTTTAGAAAGCCACCCAACATGACTAGAGTATAATAGAGTGATTATTAATCCACTTTATTCTTAATTATGTCAGCTCTACTTGAACTCGCAGTTAACTTACTCTTTTCTTTCTTTTCCCCCTTTCCTCTTCTCTGTTTAAAACCAAATGCTTTATTTCACACACCATAAAAACTCAGTGCAATTCCTCTGTGGTAGATAGCTATTTATAAGTGCTTTCTCCCTACTGCTCCTGCTTCTTATACCAAACATGAATCAAATAAATGTACTGGAGATGATTTCTTTGAGAAAATTAATTTATTTTTCATACCTTGTCAACATTAGGTGAAAATTCCAGTTTTGGGCTCTGGTCTATACTTCTAAAATTCTATTTTAAAATTAACAAGGTTAAGATTTCAGAATAGAGACCAACGTAGGTGGTGCTTTTCCATTTTCCTTTATTTTCTACTTAAAATTTGCATGCATGAGTGCTAAGTCACTTCAGTCATGTCTGATTCTTTGTGACCCTCTGGACTGTACCCATCAGGCTCCTCTGTCCACAGGATTCTCCAGGCAAGAATGCTGGAGCGGGTTGCCATGCCCTCCTCCAGGAGATCTTCACGACCCAGAGATCAAAACCACATCTTTCTGTGGCTCCTGAATTGCAGGTGGACTCTTTACTGCTGAGCCACAGGGTAAGCCCTTCTTCCTAAAATAAGATTAGCTAAACATGTAGATATTGACCACATTTATTTCATACCTCTGTTGATGAGGTGACTTTTTCCCTTCCCCTTCAAATTTAGGCAGTTTCAGAATCCCTGCATTTTGGACAGTGGGGATTTTTTTCCAAGTAAAGTGGTATATTTCACTATGACATTTGAGGCAGAAATAATGGACAGTTATTAGTGATACCAAATATATTATGTTATTTGAGGCAATTTTAACGGGAAGCTTTCTTTTATATTCCTTAACAATAACATTACATGGCAAGCTGGCATAATTTCTTGACCTGGGAATTTTTCAGTTGAATTTTGCAAAGTATTCTTTTGGAAGTGATATACAGCTCTTGTAAATTTCTTGTGGGAGCTTTTACTCTGAACGAAGTGAGAACCCATTGGTGGCTTTTAATCAGAGGAGACATATGAGATATGCCTACCTCACTGGACTGCTCTGAGCTTGAACTGAGCCAGGGCCTGTGAAGTACTTAGAACTTTGCCTGGCACTGAAAGCGTTTGCTTGATTATTTAAATATGACCACATCTAGAGTGAGATTTCGGTTTGAATTCCCATCTTCATCACTTTCTAGAATCCCTCAACTTATGATACTGGAGAGGCCCTGACAGTGAGTTGAGTGACCTCAGTACCTGGACTCTGACCAATATATCAAGGGGCATCAATTAGCATGTTCCATTTGGATCCCTAACTTTTATCATTGTGTGTGTGTGTGCTCAGTGGCTCAGTTGTAGCTGACTCTTTTGCAATCCCATAGATTGTAGCCTGCCAAGTTCTTCAGACCATGGAACTTTTCAGGCAAGAATAGTGGAGAGGGTTGCCTTTTTCCACTCCAGGGGATCTTCCTAATCCAGGGGTTGAACCCATGTCTTTTGTATCTCCTGTGCTGCCAGGAAGAGTCTTTACCACTGCACCACCTGACAGTTTGGCACCTTATCCCTAGTTGTCCCAGGATCTAAACAAACAAAAAAACTATTTAATGATCAATCACTTGAGTGGCACAGCACCTGGGTGAAGATGCTCTGTTTTAAGAAATGTCTTGTATAGTTTATGCCCTAAAGTGATAAATGATTAATTTTCTTTTATTAGCCTAAAGTATCCCTGACTCTCTCCATGCAGCTAATGATGTTTCTGTTCTTTGAGAAGAATAAATTCCATTAGCATTAAAAAAAAGGGAATGTATTAAGTCAGCTAGATGAGGGGGTCTCTGAGGATGAGAGGGAGGAAACAATCACCTTTGCAACTGAAGATGCCCTTCAGCTTCTTCCTACAGTGCAGCCATGCTGTGCCTACTATAATCCTGTCTTCTTTGCATCTGCGAACTAACCTGGTTCCTCGAAGGTGACTGTTGATGCCAGAGCCTATACAATTTTTTTTTAAAACAAGTTCTAAAGCTTTTGTACTTTAGGATGAACTTTCACTTTCAAGAAATGTGCTGTTATTGGTATATTCTTAGATTTTCCCTTACTGCCACTTTCAATTCACTGCTTCCTTCTTCTTTGGAATGTTTCTGCTTGACTTCTGCTGCTTTTTAGTAACTGTGGCGTATATTTTGCTGCCTGAGAATTAGATCTGTGGATTCACTTTCTATTGTTGTGTAACAAGTTGCTACAAACTTAGAGGCTTAAAATAACCCACCTCTGTCAGCTCAATTGCATGGGGCAGGAGTGTGAGCACAGCTTAGAGAGGTTATCTGCTTGGGGTCTCACAGGGTTGCTCTCAAGACGTCAGCTGGGCTGCGCTCTCATCTGGAGGCTTTATTGGGAAGCATCACCTCCACACTCTTGTGTTGTTGGCAGACTTCATTTCCTCACAGTTGTGGAACCGATCCTGTGTTTTGCTGCCTATTGTCTTTATAGGTTGCCCTAAGGTCTTTCAGGCCAAGTAAGTTCCCAGAGGCCTCCCCAGTTTCTTACCATGTGCGCTTCTTCAACCCAGCTGCTTGTTTGTCTGCTAAGCTGGAGCCTTATAGTGTAACTCCCTCATCATGCTAGTTACATACCATCATCTTTGCCATATTCCATTTGCTAGAAGCAAATCACAAGTCCAACTTGCATTCAAAGGGAGGGATGTCGCAAAGATGTAGATGCTGGCAAGTGGGAAACCACTGGGGGTTACCCTTGGGTCTGCCACTACAGGATGTCTCCTGGTTTCACTCAAAATCGAGCTTCATGGGCTCATGCTTATTTTGCTTTATTTTTAATGAATTTCAAGAGGAAAGGTAGAAAACCACTAACTTAGACCTCTGTGTTCATACTGAAGGTCCAGTGATGGAAATTACATTGATTTACTAAGGGATACATTTCTTTCTGGGTTTCCCTGGTGGCTCAGTGGTAAAGAATCCACCTGCCAATGCAGAAGACACAGGTTTGATCCCTGGGTCAGGAAGATCCCCTGAAGAAGGAAGTGGCAACTCACTTCAATTTTCTTGCCTGGAGAATCCCATGGACAGAGGAGCCTTGTGGGCTATAGTCCATAGGGTTGCAAAAGAGTCAGACATGACTCAGCAACTAAACAACAACATCTCTTTTTTCATCTGTATGTACTTTTTCATATGCAACATCTTACATCTATATAGAAAACACATCACATTTCCTGCTGTAACTATCTAGACGATGTTAAAGATTATAACTAGAAGCTGTATTGTTTTAGATGATTGGGAAGAAGAAAGGAAGAAAGAAAACCAACATTATTGAATACATGTTGGATGGTTTAGAATTCCATTCTGACATGTTATTATTTTTATTTTGTAGATTAAGTAGCCCAAGGCCAGAAATTCAGGAACTGGCACAGAGACATAGAGATATGAGGGAGCAAAGAGATGGAGAAGTTTAAATTCATGTATCAATTTGTTTCATTTAGAAAGCTTATTCAATTTCTACTACGTTTTTTTGTTCCTAAGTAGTTATAATGCTGAGACTCACATAGAAAACTTTTCAAGTCAATGTACAATACATTTTGTTACTTGAAATTGGTCCAGAAAATGGAGTATTCTACTTCACTGCTTTTCAAAATGTAAAAGAAAATGTTTTTTGAAGTTGCTGCAGGTAATGTTTTATATATGTTGGTTAGGTCTATCATTTCCCATTTTCCCAATGGAAAAAGAAAATTGGAAAAGACCCTGATGCTGGGAAAGATTGAAGGCAGGAGGAGACGGGGATGACAGAGAATGAGATGGTTGGATAGCATCACCCATTTTATAGACATGAGTTTGAGCAGGCTCTGGGAGTTGGTGATGGACAGGGAAGCCTGGTGTGCTGCGGTTCATGTGGTTGCAAAGAGTCGGAAATGACTGAGCGACTGAACTGATCTAGGTCAATTTGGTTGATTAGGCTCTTTAAATTTTTTTTTTTTTACTACACATTTTGTTTGTTCATGCTATCACACATCTGTACTGAGAAAAGTATGTTAAAACTTCCAACTATGATTATTTGCCTTTCTTTTAAATTATTTGACAATTTTATACATATTTGGAATTTTCATCTTTCTGTTTGACTGATTTATCATTATGAAGTGTTTCTTTGTATCACTTATACTATTTTTAGCCTTAAATTCTGATTTGTTTAATAGTGATACAGCTATACCAGCTTTCTTTTGCTAGATAGTTTGTTAAGAGTATACCATGGGCTTCCTCGGTGGCTCAAATGGTGAAGGATCTGCCTGCAATGGAGAAGACCTGAGTTCAGTCCCTGGGTGGGGAAATTCCCTGGAGAAGGAAATGGCAACCCACCCCAGTATTCTTACCTGGAGAATCCCATAGACAGAGAAGCCTGGTTTTCTTTTGGTATGATCTATTTTTTTGTTACTTTATTCCTCTTTCTTGCTACATTTGCATCAATTCAGTTTAAAAAAAATTCATTATATCTCTACTATGGATGTAAGAGTTGGACCGTAAAGAAAGCTGAGTGAGCGCTGAAGAACTGATGCTTTTGAACTGTGATGCTGGAGAGGACTCTTGAGAGTCTCTTGGACTGCAAGGAGATCAAACCAGTCCATTCTACCGGAAATCAGTCCTGAATATTCATTGGAAGGACTGATGCTGAAGCTGAAACTCCAATACTTTGACTGGCTGATGCATGCAAAGAACTGACTCATTGGAAAAAATCCTGATGCTGGGAAAGACTGAAGGCAGGAGGAGAAGGGGTTGACAGAGGATGAGATGGTTGGGTGGCATCACTGACTCAATGGACATTAGTTTGGGCAAGCTCTGGGAGTTGGCAATGGACAGGAAATTCTGGCATGCTGTAGTCCACGGAGTTGCAAAGAGTAGGACATGACTGAATGACTGAACTGAACTGAACCAGTTTTCTACATTTACTTATTTATTGATCTGCTCATCAATTAGCTTACTTATTTTAACAGTTTTATTGAGATGTAATTCACATACCATACAATTCATCTACTTTAAATGCATAATTAATTGAATGGTTTTCATTATAGTCAAAGTTGTGCAACCACCACCACAATCATTTTAAGTACATTTTCATCACTCCCCAAAAGATATCCTATACACGTTAGTTACAATCCCCATCCATATGTAACCACTACTTTATGTTTCTACAGATTTTTCTGTTCTGGATGTTTTATTTCAATAGAACCATGTAATATGTGGTCTTTTGTGAAACTGGTTTCTTTCACCTAAGATAATATTTTCAAGGTTTAGCAATATTGCAGCATGTGTATTATTTCATTCATTTTACGGCTGAAAAATACTCCATTGTATGGCTATACACATTTTGTTTATCACTGATGAATATTTGGGTTGCTTTCACTTTTTAGCTATTATGAATAATGCTGCTATGAACATTCATGTACACATTTTCGAGTGGACATATGCTTTCATTTTGTTTGGCTGTATAGCTAGAAGTGAAATTGCCGGATCATGTGTTAATTCTGTGTCTAAATTTTTGAGGAATGATTAAAGTGTTGTTCAAAGCAGCCGTACCATTTTACATGACCACAAATGGTGTATGAACATTCTGATTTCATCACATTTTTGCCAATACTTATTATCTTATGCTTTTTGACTGTAGCCGTTTCAGCGGATGTAAAGTCATATTTCAATGACAAACAAAAATACACCAAAAAGAAAAAATGAAAAAAACCCCAACAATTGTCTCTCTTTTTTTCAAACCAGCTTTTTGTTGAGATAGTCCTTCATGGATCAGCACAGAGTGAAAGCATAAGGTCTCCTCATGACTCTTCTGAGCCTGCATCTTGCCATCTGGCATGTACATGATGTGCTGGAATCTCCCCTATAAGCAGCTGCTTCTGAAAGTCCTGACTTCCCAGAGCCTCACTCCAGATTCTCCTCTAGTCCTTTAATGGTCTATTACATGTCTCTGTTTATAACCTCTGAACTCCAGGTGTCTGCAAGTTTGTAGGCCCCTTGTGGGGCTTCCCTGGTAGCTTAGCTGCTAAATCCCCCTTATAGCTCTTTTGCGGAGTCTGGCACTTGACGCTGCCTGAATTCCAAGTTATGTGAGACAAAGGCTAGTGACTCTGCCTTTCAAATATCCTCCGAGCAGATTAGAACAGACTATACAATAGCTTGGGGCTTCCCAGGTGGCTCAGCAGTAAGGAATCCATCTGCCAATGCAGGAGCTGCAGGAAACATGGTTTGATCCCTGGGTCAGGAAGATCCCATTGAGGAGGAAATGACAGTCCACTCCAGTATTCTTGCCAGGAAAATCCCATGGACAGAGGAGCCTGGCCGACTACAGTCCTTAGGGTTGCAGAGTCGGGAACGACCGAGTGACTAAGTAGCATGTGCACAGTAACTTACAAATAAGTCTGTTCTGCTCCCTCCAGTCTGGGAACTGGATTGCTGCTGCCTAAGACCAAGCCTGCCACTGCACCAGGCAGGAGGTGAAGGTAGATGGAAAACACCACACTGCTTGCTTCAGCAGCATGTATACTAAAAAATTGGAATGATACAGAGAAGATTACCATGGTGAAGGAAAAAAACAAATAGGTCAATTCTCATTCTGTGCTCAGCAAAAATATATTTTGAAATATAAGGCAAAATAAAAACTTCCCCAGATATACAAAAGCTGAATGAATTCGCTACCAATAGATCTTTCCTACCAGAATTGTTAAAGGTAGAAATCCAGACAAAGTCATTGACAATAGCACTGAAAAAAAAAAAAAGTTAAGGATAAAGTTTGCAAAGCACATGAATGTCCTGTACACTGATAACTGAAAAACACTGCACAAAAATTTTATTTATTTATTTTGACTTGATTTTATTTTTAAATTTTTTATATATTTTTAAATTTATTTATTTTAATTGGAGGCTAATTACTTTACAATATTGTAGTGGTTTTGCCATACATTGACGTGAATCTGCCACGGGTGTACATGTGTTCTCCATCCTGAACCCCTATCCCACCTCCCTCCCCATCTCATCTCTCAGGGTCATCCCAGTGCACCAGCCTCGAGCATCCTGTCTCATGCATCAAACCTGGACTGGTGATCTATTTCATACATGATAATTTACATGTTTCAATGCCGTTCTCCCATATCATCCCATCCTTGCCCTCTTCCATAGAGTCCAAAAGACTGTTCTATACATCTGTGTCTCTTTTGCTGTCTCACATATAGGGTTATCATTACTATCTTTCTAAATTACATATATATGCATAGTATACTATATTGATGTTTTTCTTTCTGGCTTACTTCACTCTGTATAATAGGCTCCAGTTTCATCCACCTCATTAGAATGGATTCAAATGCATTATTTTTAATGGCTGAGTAATATTCCATTGTGTATATGTACCACAGCTTCCTTATCCATACGTCTGCTGATGGACATCCAGGTTGCTTCCATGTCCTGGCTATTGTAAACAAAGCAGCGATGAACATTGGGGTACACGTGTCTTTTTCAATTCTGGTTTCCTCGGTGTGTATGCCCAGCAGTGGGATTGCTGGGTCGTATAACAGTTCTATTTCCAGTTTTTTAAGGAATCTCCACACTGTTCTCCATAGTGGCTGTACTAGTTTGCATTCCCACCAACAGTGTAAGAGGGTTTCCTTTTCTCCACATCCTCTCCAGCATTTATTGCTTGTAGACTTTTGGATAGCAGCTATTCTGACCAGCGTGAGATGGTACCTCATTGTGGTTTTGATTTGCATTTCTCTGATAATGAATGATACTGAGCATCTTTTCATGTGTTTGTTAGCCATCTGTATGCCTTTGGAGATATGTCTGTTTAGTTCTTTGGCCCATTTTTTTATTGGGTCATTTATTTTTCTGGAATTGAACTGCAGGAGTTGATTGTGTATTTTTGAGATTAATTTTATGTCAGTTGCTTCATTTGTTATTATTTTCTCTCATTCTGAAGGCTGTCTTTTCACCTTGCTTATTGTTTCCTTTCTTGTGCAAAATCTTTTAAGTTTAATTTGGTCCCATTTATTTATTTTTGCTTTTATTTCCATTATTCTGGGAGGTGGGTCATAGAGGATCCTGCTGTGATTTATGTTAGAGAGTGTTTTGCCTATATTTTCCTCTAGGAGTTTTATAGTTTCTGGTCTTAAATTTAGATCTTTAATCCATTTTGAGTTTATTTTTGTGTATGGTGTTAGAAAGTGTTCTAGTTTCATTCTTTTACAAGTGGTTGACCAGTTTTCCCAGCACCTCTTGTTAAAGAGATCATCTTTTCTCCATTGTATATTCTTGCATCCTTTGTCAAAGATAAGGTGTCTATAGGTGCGTGGATTTATCTCTGGGCTTTCTATTTTGTTCCATTGATCTATATTTCTGTCTTTGTGCCAGTACCATACTCTCTTGATGACTGTAGCTTTGTAGTAGAGCCTGAAGTCAGGCAGGTTGATTCCTTCAGGTCCATTCTTCTTTCTCAAGATTGCTTTGGCTATTTGAGGTTTTTTGTATTTCCATACAAATTGTGAAATTATTTGTTCTAGTTCTCCGAAAAATACTATTGGTAGCTTGATAGGTATTGCATTGAATCTATAGATCGCTTTGGGTAGTATTCTCATTTTCACTATATTGATTCTTCCAGTTCATGAACATGGTATATTTCTCCATCTATTTGTGTCCTCTTTGATTCCTTTCATCAATGTTTTATAGTTTTCTATATATAGGTCTTTTGTTTCTTTAGGTAGTGGCTCAGAGGGTAAAGTGTCTGCTTGCAATGCAGGAGACCTGGGTTCGATCCTTGGGTCGAGAAGATCCCCTGGAGAAGGAAATGGCAAACCACTTCAGTACTCTTGCCTGGAAAATCCCATGGACAGAGAAGCCTGGTAGGCTACAGTCCATGGGGTCACAAAGAGTTGGACACGACTGAGCAATTTCACTTCACTTCATTCCTAAGTATTTTATTCTTTTCATTGCAATGGTGAATGGGATTGATTCCTTAATTTCTCTTTCTGCTTTCTCATTGTTATTGTATAGGAATGAAAGGGATTTCTGCGTGTTAATTTCATATCCTGAAACTTTACTATATTCATTGATTAGCTCTAGTAATTTTCTGGTGGAATATTTAGGGTTTTCTATGTAGAGGATCATGTCATCTGCAAACAGTGAGAGTTTTACTTCTTTTCCAGTCTAGATTCCTTTTATTTCTTTTACTGATCTGATTGCTGTGGCCAAAACTTCCAAAACTATGTTGAGTAGTAGTGGTGAGAGTGAGTACCCTTGTCTTATTCCTGACTTTAGGGGAAATGCTTTCAGTTTTTCACCACTGAGGATAATGTTTGCTGTGGGTTTGTCATCTATAGCTTTTATTATGTTGAGGTATGTTCCTTCTATTTCTGCTTTCTGGAGGGTTTTTATCATAAATGGATGTTGAATTTTGTCAAAGGCTTTCTCTGCATCTATTGAGATAATCATATGGTTTTTATCTTTCAATTTGTTAATGCAGTGTATTACATTGATTGATTTACAGATATTCACAAAAATTTTAAAGAAAAATACAAGAACAGATATATTGTGTTAATGGGTCCAAAGGCTAAATATTGCTTAGATGTCAATCATCCCCAAACTGATCTATAAACTAAATGTAATTACAATCCACATTCCAATGGACACTTGAAAATTATATCTGATTTTAAAATTCATGTGGAAGTGAAAAGAAAATTGAATAGTTCAAGCAACTTTGAAAGAGGAAAGCAAGTTTGGAGGATGTACACTGCTTGATTTCCATAATTACTATAAAGCTACTCTTAAAAAAAAAGGAGGATATGTGTATGCTTGTAAATTAATACACCGAAGTCAAGATATGCAGAAAATAGGCTATATTAGTGGTTATTTCTGAAAAGAAGAATATGACTGTATGAGGATTCGACAGAACTTTCACTTTATTTAGAAGGTTTGACTGTTGTTTGTTTTTTTTTTTTTTTTACTAAAACACCATCGGTGTATATTATTTGAGTAATTATAAATACACTTGAAATAAAATGGAAAATTTAAGATGACCACCCCCTGAGCCCCTCCCAAGAAAAAACCCCACAAAACTTTCCTGCCACTTTGGAGATGGCTTTTTCATGGCTGGGTGTTTGCCACATCACAAACCTTTGTTTCCAGAACTCTTACAAAGGTGATGTAGATAGCTTCTGGTTGTTTTCTTGATGTTTTTATGTAGGAAGGAGAGTTTGGATCTTCCTAATCTGTCTCTGATGTTAAAGTCTATAGAGTTTGTAACTACCCAAATGATGCCAACTTTTCCTATGTTTCTCCCCACTTTCTGGCATTTCATTTGCCAGTCAGGCTAAGGAATGAAAAAAAATTAAAGGATACATTGTTTATTGTCTGAAAGTTGAGCTTTATTCCCCATTGTGATATAAGTAACATACTAAATCCTAATAGTTCAGGCTCAATGAGAGAGCTTGCACATAAAAATATTTATAACATTTTTCTGACTTGGGTAATGCTTATATAGAATATCTTACGGTGCTATGTTTGATTTCCCTGTACAGTGGGTAAATATATTTTTATATACTTCAAGTATCACATTTGATTTCAAGTCATAGAATTGCTTGTTATGAATTTAAAACAAGGAATAGTGGTTTCTGCTTTTTAAAATGCAATTTAAAATATCTAGTACTACTGCCTTCATGTTTAAAATCCTTTTTTTGGAGATCTCTTACGGTTTTCATTGTCAAAGAATGATCTTTCCTTTCTGATCAAATGTAATACATGGACATAGGAATTGTCTTTGTGAAGGTAATTTTCAAAATTGTGTTGATTTAATCAACCCAATTAATTTAACTATGAGATATCCTCACAAGTAGGCTTCAAAGTTGGTTTTTACTTTCAATTATCTTTTCAATTAACTTCATGGCTCAAAGTTTGTTCAAATAAGACCTTTGAGAATAAAGGGGTCATTCTGAGAAAATGACCAGCCAAGTACTTTTAACGAAGAAAGAATAAACATTAAAGAGATAAGGTGTTTTAGGTTTTTGACAGCCTGTAAGAACATGCCAAGAGCTATATTTAAAATAGATAATCAACAAGGACCTATAGTATAGCACAGAGAACTTGGCCTAATATTCTGCAATAATCTAAATAAGAAAATAATTTGAAAAAGAATGGTACTGGTATGGGGATAACAGTATCCCTCTGCTATACACCTGTAACTAACACACCATTGTTAATCAACTATACTCCAATATAAAATAAATATGAAGAAAAAATTATGCCAAAATAGTAATGGCCACATGAGATGATAACTTCTAATATAATGATAAACCTTCTAGTGCTTGTGATTTGTGAATATTTTTGATTATTCCATTATACTTTTTATATTTCTGGCTTCTTAGAAAAATAAATATTGCATAATAAAAATGATGCAAACTCATTATTCAAGAATATAAACATTGACATGAAAGTACAAATAACAAAATACATATCATCCCCAAATTATATCAGCCTGAACTATCACAGTTAGATGTTGTTTCTGATCTTATGATAGCAAAATTTCATCATCTACTCAGCCTCATGTCCCAAAAGATAAAAGCTGTGTTTGATCTTTCTGTCAAAGCTGAGGTCTCAAGGTGAACCCCAAGAACTACTCACAGTGGCTTTTCATTTATAATTTTCAGGTCTGCTCACTCAAATTATCAGCCCCCATATATCAGAATTGAAGGCTTTTAATAGGAATATTCAGGCTTCCCCAATAGCTCAGCAGGTAAAGAATGTGCCTGCAGTGCAGGAGACACAAGAGATGTGGATTCAGCCCTTGGGTCTGAAAGATTCCCTGCAGAAGGAAATGGCAACCCACTCCAGTAATCTTGCCTGGAGAATCCTCATGGACAGAGAAACCTGGCAGGCTATAGTCCACAGGGTCACAAATAGTTGGACACGACTGAAGGGACTTAGCACACACACAATCCCCCCCCCCTTATTTGATGTTTGAGGTGTCTATTTCCCTAGGTACTTCTGAACTTCTTTCTAAGTGAACCAGCTGTAAAAACTCTACTTTCTCTCTCCACTCCCTGCTACTCTGGCTACAATGAAGGAAGATATTTAGCCTGTCTTTGAAGGGGGGGTAACACTCTCGGATACAATAAATAAAGTCACCCGTACTTGGTCAGCATCAGTTTGAGTGTTACACTGTCACCCAAGAGCTGACTTCAGCCCTTTGGTATTTGTGTGCGGAGACACCCAGGGGCTAGTCATGAGTAGTTTGAGCAGAAGATCACATGATTATATCCAGAGCCCCCAACTGAAAAAATAAAATTCAGGGTTTCTCTGGTAGCTCAGAAGGTAAAGAATCTGCCTGCAATGAGAGAGATCTGGGGTTCGATCCCTGGGTTGGGAAGACCCCCCCTGGAGAAGGAAATGGCAACCCACTCCAGTATTCTTGCCTGGGAAAATCCCACGGACAGAAGAGCCTGGCAGGCCACAGTCAATGGGGTCGCAAAGAGTCAGACAAGAGTGAGTGACTAACACTCACTCAAACTGAAAGCTATTTTGTTCCTATGAAACTGCCCCCAAACAACTTGCATTCCACATTCAAATGTGAGTGGGATCAACAACCAATCCATGTCTTAAGGCCACACCATAATCATTGTCTTATGAAAATCTCTGCTCCATAATGTCCCCACACCTGGGTCTCCAAGCCAACTCCTGCACGCCTGGTGTAGTGGGCATGTGGCTGAGAGTGGACTCACATTTCTGTACATTTGGGGCTGAACTGGCTAGTTTAGTATCCTCAGTCTGGGGAAGATGAGGAGTAGATACCACTGGCATATAACCAAGCCTGAGTTTCATTAATGTAAAGAGATATAACATGTTAACAGCATTCACTGGAAAAAATACATATCCTAAAAACATTTGGGTCCAAGAAGTTATAATAGACTGCAAAGGGATGAGGACATACAGATATTAGTGATTCTTAAGGGATTAAGCTCCTTTCTACACTGGAGCTTTTGAATATACTTTTGTTTTTTTCTGTTTGCAGTCGTGTTGGACTCTTGGCAACCCCATGGACTGTAGCCTGCCGGACTCCTCTGTCTTTCAGGATTCTCCAGGCAAGAATACTGGCATGGGTTGCATGCTCTCCTCCAGGGGATCTTCCCAACCCAGGGATCGAACCCAGGTCTCCCTCACAGCAGGTGGATTCTTCACCTTCTGAGTCACCAGGAAGTTTAGTGATAATCTATTTCTAAATATAGTTACCGTGTATGACAGCTCCCAGCCAAATGGCCACCTCTTTTCGAGTTCAAACTGTGATTTAACACATGGCCACTAGATGGCAATATATATCGCTAAATTAGATGATTTTCACAGGTCAAGTCAGACTTCCACAGGACACAATTTTTTCATACAGAAGGTTTCTTTTAAACCAACGGAGTGATTTACACCACTTATGATACACGAGAAACTTTAAAAATAAGCTAAAACTGTTGTTTCAGGAATTTGATAGTGTTTTCAGTGTTAACAAATATTCTGTGTTGATAACTAATTGAATCTCAGTATTTTGTGGGGTCAAATGTCAGTTTTGCCTGTAAAAGATATGGATCTTGAAATGTAATCTTAATGTTTTGGTTCATATGTTCTAAGTCAGCCTTTCTTAATTCAGGTTAATAGCAGGGTTTAAAAAGCTGGATTTATAAACGGTGAAATAGTTATTTTTTGTGTGACTTTTCAGAGACTTCATGTATTAATATGTATTCTTTCTTTTCAAAAGAAATCTTATATATTATGCCTCAAATATACTTCCTTTTGAGAAACATTTCCTTAGGAAATAGTACTCCACAATATTCCAGCTAAAATGCTGTTATGTAGGCACATGAGAAAATAGAAAATACATGTAAAGCAAGGAAATATAGAATGTGGGGATTCTAAATTTAATTTTTTAAAATATTGCAATTTTTAAGCTTTAAAGATTTACCTAAGAGTACTTTAAAAGTTCTCATCACAAGAAAAAAAAATGTAACTCTGTGTGTTGATGGATGTTGACTTTCTGTGGAGATCATTTTGCTATATACACAAATTTTGAATCATTTTGTTGTATATCTGAAGCTATTATAATGTTATATGTCAGTTATATCTCCATTCATTAAAAAAATATAAGGTGTAAACTCTCAAAGAACAGCTCGCCAGCAAGAAAAAATATGGCCAGTCAAGAAAGTCTCCAGTGGTCCAGCTCGTGGGGGTGGGGGTGGGGCGGCGTGGCGCTCAGAGGTCCCTAGGGAGAGCTGACCAAAGCATCTTTGATAAACAAAGGCATCCAGATGGAGGGAGAAGAGCCAAGACAAGGAGGAAAATGGGTCCCAAACAGACGGGAAACAGAATTAGTGGAGGAGTGAGGAACTCACCTCTGAGGCATCCTGAGACTCAGGGGAAAAAACAAAACAGTACCTAAAACTCCCTGGCTGGTTCATCCGGTCTGATGATAAATTATATCCAGTTCTGCAGAAGATAATGGGCCGATTAAAAAGCCCGTGTTAACGAGCCCGAATCACTTGATATACTCCAAAAGGATTTTTGTACCTTTTATTTCCCTCTTTATGAGAGAGAGACACGGAGCTGGAGAGAGGAACCTGGAATGGGCTTTTAAAAAGCGAATTCTCAGGTCGTTATGGACTTTCCACATTTTCTTGTGAAGCTCTCCTATTTCTCACGACAAATTCGTGTTCCCGTTGGTAACACCCTACGGTAAGACACTACAGTATGAAAGACAGATTCGGCTATGCTTTCTGCTGGACTAAACTGAGAAATTACTTGGTAAAGTGTGACCGCAACCACACATGGTGGGACAAATATCACACACATTTTCGCTGCGAATAAATTTGTTACCAGTTCCACGTGTTAGATATGAAAGAAGTCACGCCTGATTAATAACCTCTGGTGGGTGCGTCTGAATTAGGAATCAATTTTGATTTATCGTCCTATGCTGCCATCCGGTGGTTACCTGAGAAATGAATAAAGAGGAGAAAGCTAATGTTTAAAGAAATGATTTGAGCTATCTGCTTCTGTGAAATAAGAGAAATAAGAGACGCAAGCACGCATGTGCCTTCTGTCTCCAGAAGAATGGTATTGGTGGCATTCCTTCATTTATTTTCTCTATTTTTCGCCCCTCAGAGATAGGCTGAGTTTAAAATAGTCACTGCATAATGTATGAAGGAGACAAATCCTGAGAGGACTTAACAGTTCTAAGAAATAATTGTCTCTTCTTCTTAAATATTTCCAAGGGGAGGGGGAGGGAAAAGGGACATCAATTTTCACCTTAATTTTGGTTTGATCAGGAGAACTCATTTCTTTTTGAGCAGTTTGTCTAAACTAGGTTTTGAAAAATATCCATCATATCCATATGGTAATGAAAAAGCTGAAGCCCATCAGCTGAGAGCTGGGTTGATTTATTTTGGAACGTGAATCCTGCAGGTTTTATCTTTTTTTATCTTAATGAAACATGGTGCTATTATGCAAGTGGCCTGGCCATTACCTGCAAAATAATCTACCCTGTAATGGAATGAAAGTCTGTCTGAAGCAATTCAATGTAGAAACACTTTCATTTATTCACAGCGGATAATGAGTTATCTTCTAAAAGAAGGGTAGCTTTTGATCACTTGTTTATAAATTTAAAACAAATTACTTGCTCTTTCAGAGTTGCAGCTAATGAAAAGATAATTTAATGAACATTCTATTAAGGATCATCTTAATAATTATCTTACCACTGTATTAATAGTCAAACCAATTAAAGTCATTAGCCAGTAAACCCTAATCAAGAATTTTTCTGTTAATGTTTCTGTTTTACATAAATAGATATGATGAGGTTTAGTATGTAGATCAAAGTCACAGAAGAAAACAGAAGTTGAAAGAAAATGAGAATTCTAAACTATTGATTCAGGTTTATGTTGAATTATTCATCATATAGCCATTGATACTACAATTTAGAAAACATTAAAATTTCTTATTAAATATTTATATCTGGCACCTCTATGTTAAAACAGTTACATATTATGACTTTGCCTAGTGAAAAAGGAAGCCTTGATGCTAACTTGCTGAAGTTTATTTTATCCCATTTCCGCCTTCTAGTCTTCTCACTAAATAAGAATATTATCTGTCACATATTGTGCTGAAAATCTAATTGTGTAGGATATTACCACTAAATAATCCTTTTATCTTTGTATTGAATGTTGAATTTAGTAAACATCATATTAAAATGTAGCTACCTTATCAATTATAAGTACATACTTATAGTCATCCATTCAAATTAACTTCCTTCTGTAGGAGAAAAAAACTATGTGCATAACAAATCAACATAAAATGAAAAAGGTAAACAACAGCTTGCTAAATAAATAACATAAAACAATTCTCCATCAAAGCCTCAGTAATTACTTTTTGGAACAGGCTGCTCTTAATACAACAATTAATTAATTTTTCCAAGTGAATTATGCAAGCCAATATATTTTCTTCATTAATGTTTTTTTGAAGTCATTAAGTTTCATTAATGAATAACAAAGGAGCAATTGGGTCTTTATTCTAACTGATATATATTAATGTGCTTAACTTGAACTAAATGTGTTTCCAGTATGTAATCAAATTTGAATCAATCAAGTCAGTTCACCAGTCAAATGTCCTTTTGGAGTTCCAGCTGCTTCATGTGAATGGCTTGTCCCAAAGAACAAGCAGAAGGTGACCCAGAAGTCTCCATGGTTCTGCCAAATATCTCAACAATTCCTAATTACAATCCATTTGATTTTCTAAAGGAGCCTGTTGGTGCTTCACATAGAACTCTATTATCTCATCCTAGCGATGAGGGCTTCCCAGGTGCATTAGTGATAAAGAATCTGGATGCTTATGCAAGAGATATAAGAGATGCACGTTTGATCCTAGGTTGGGAAGATCCCCTGGAGGAGGATATGGCAACCCATGCCAGTACTCTTGCGTGGAGAATCCCATGGACAGAGGGGCCTGGAGGGCGACAGTCCACAGGGTCGCAAAGAGTCAGACACGACTGAGTGACTAAGCACAGCACAATGATGATGCATGTAACTAAAAGCTTAATCAGTATAAAATAAATGTTTATTAGCTAAAATGAAAGTTCCTACCTCAAAGAAGTAAGAGAATAGATTTTTTTCTGCTGATGGTAGCTCTTTAAGAGTATCAACATGGGCAGGTATTGAGATGTGGCCCATAAATACTAAATGTGTCTGAAGAGCAATAAAGCTCATCTTGTTTACATTTCATGCTGTCTATATGAAAACAAAAAAAATTATTGGCTACTATCTGATATAACGACATTGTGACCTATGGTCTCACCACTGGGAGAAAGCTGGAACCTAGACCCTTGTATAATCGGGGGAATATCTGAACAGAAACACTAAGACACTAAAACATTCAAGCATTCAGGTGCTTGTATTGTTCATCAGTTCCTCAGTCCCCAGAGGGGACTGCAACACCAGTGGTGTTTCTCCATTTTCTAGATTCTTCAGAAAGCAGTAAACTTTAGATATCTCAATAACCAGATGTGTTCAAGTATCTAAGTTTTCAGCATCAAAAGACCGAGTGAATTTTTAATCTTACAATAATTAGCTTTCTTGCTTGACTGCAAGATGGAAGATTATTAATACCACCAGTGGACAGCATCAATCAGATGCCATTTGGTCAGTATTCCTTGATTGTTGTTCTTGTTCAGTCACTAAGTCATGTCTGACTCTTTGTGACACCACAAACTGCAGTGTGCCAGGCTTCCCTGGTCTCTACTGTCTCCTGAATTTGCTCAAGTTCATGTCCATTGAGTCAGTGATGCTATCTAACCATCTCATTCTCTGCTGCCCTTTTCTCCTTTTGCCTTCAGTCTTTCCTAGCATCAGGGGCTTTTCCAATGAGCTGGCTGTTTGAATCAGGTGGCTAAAGTATTAGAGCTTCAGCTTTAGCATCAGTCCTTCCAATGAAGATTAAGGGTTGATTTGCTTTAGGATAGGCTAGCTAACAGAATTTTGCCAAGGAAATGCACTGGTCATAGTAAACACCCTTTTCCAACACAAGAAATGACTCTACACATGGACATCATCAAATAGTCAATATCAAAATCAGATTGATTATTTTCTTTGCAGCTGAAAATAGAGAAGCTCTATACAGTCGCAAAAACAAGACCTGGAACTGACTGTGACTCAGATTCTCAGCTCCTTACTGCAAAATTCAGGCTTAAATTGAAGAAAGTAGGGAAAACCACTAGGCCATTCAGGTATGACCTAAATCAAATCCCTTACGATTATACAGTGGAGGTGATGAAGAGATTCAAGGGATTAGATCTGGTAGACACAGTGCCTGAAGAACTATGGACAGAGGTTTGTAACGTCGTATAGGAGGTAGTGACCAAAACTGGCCTGAAGAAAAAAGCAATGCGAGAAGGCAAAGTTCTTATCTGAGAAGGTTTTGCAAATAGCTGAGGAAAGAAGAGAAGCAGAAATCAAGGGAGAAAGGGAAAGATATACCCAGCTGAATTCAGAGTTTCAGAGAATAGCAAGGACAGACAAGAAGACATTTTCAGTGAACAATGCAAAGAAATAGAGTAAAACAACAGAATGAGAAAGACCAGAGATCTCTTCAAGAAAACTGGAGATATCAAGGGAACATTTCATGCAAGGATGGGCATGATAAAGGACAGAAACCATAAGGACCTAACAGAGGCAGAAGAGATTAAGAAGAGGTGGCAAGAATACACAGAGAAATTATGCAAAAAAGGTCTTAATGATCCAGATAACCACGATGGTGTGGTCACTCACCTAGAGCCAGACATCCTGGAGTGTGAAGTCAAATGGGCTTTAGGAAACATTACAGTGAGCAAAGCTAGTGGAGGTAATGAAATTCCAGCTGAGCTATTGAAAATCCTAAAAGAGGATGCTGTTAAAGTGCTGTATTCCTTATGTCAGCAAATTTGAAAAACTCAGCCTGTGGCCACAGGCTGGAAAAGTCAGTTTTCATTCCAATCCTAAAGAAGGGCAATGCCAAAGAATGTTCAAACTATCATTCAATTGCACTCATTTTACATGCAAGTAAGGTTATGTTCAAAATTCTTCAAGCTAGGCTTCAGCAGTACAGAACCAAGAATTTCCAGATGTACAGCTAGGTTTAGAAAAGTCAGTGGAACCAGAGATCAAATTGCCAACATTTGTTGGATCATGAGGAAGCAAGGAGATCAAACCACTCAATCCTTTGATTGTAAAGAATTGTTGACATTATAATTATGAGATTTTCCAGGCAAGAATACTGGAGGAGGTTGCCATTTCTTTCTCCAGGGGATCTTCCTGACCCAGGGGTCAAACCCACATCTCTTGTGTCTCTTGCATTGGCAGGCGAATTCTTTTCCACTGCACCACCTGGGAAGCCTGTCATGAGTGTTAGGGTTAGTTATAATAATCTGTTTAAAGGGCTTCTCTGGTAGCTCAGATGGTAAAGAATCTTCTTGCAATGCAGGAGATCTGGGATCAATCCCTGGGTTGGGAAGAGCCCCTGGAGAAGGGAATGGCAATCCACTCCAGTATGTTATCTTGGAGAATTCCATGGACAGAGGAGCCTGGTGAGTTACAGTCCATGGGGTCGCAAATAGTTGGACAAAACTGAGCAACTAACACTTTTGCTTTAAAAAGTCTGTTTGAAGGGTGATGATAGTTCAAATAAGTAGCTGTCAGTGTAGGCTATATAGAAAAACAAGTTGGGGACTTTTACAAAAATACTGATTCCTGGATTTCACAGTAGTGAATTACATCAGAATCTCCAGGGGTAGAACCTTTAGTGGTTAAACTGTCCCTCACCATCCCATTCTTATAGCTCTCAAGACTCCATCTTTGGTTACAACCACAAATCACACAAACCACTAAATTTGTATTTAAAAACAAATTTCCAATGTGTTGTGATATGCAGCTAATTTTATTTAGGTCCTGGAGTATAATTGTGGGGGTAGAGGTGAAGAGCAGGAGCTGGGTTAGAGGTGTGAATTGTAGAGAAATGCTACTAAAACTTTACATAAGAATAAGTAGGGGATCTGGCAAAAACTTTAGATTGTGATTTGTTAGGTCTAGGGTGAGGTCTGAAATTCTGTACCTCGTACAAGCTCTCAGATGTCTACAGGCCATATTTTTTGGAGCAAAATGGTGTATCTTATAGGGCATAAGCAGAAAAAAGTGAAGGATGGGTTCTTATTTCTGACTGCAGTAACTAAAGGAATCTGGTAATAAAACTTTAAAAATTGAAATAAAGATCATGAATTCAGTTTTGAGCATATTGCATGTTATGTACCTGGGAAAACTCTGAAAGAACAAGCAGGTTTTAGAACTTGAACTAGATATCTGGGCAGGAGACAAAGATGTTTACATCATCAGCCTCTTGAGAGTAGCTGAAACCATCAGAGTTGACAGAAATACCTGGGTAAAGTGTGATTTGTGGTTGTAGCCAAGGATGGAGTCCTGAGAGCAATAAGAATGGGATGGTGAGGGACAGGTTAGCCATCAAAGGAAAATAGTAGTAAGATTTTCTAAGATATGGGAGGCTAGTCCATGTAAGATAGTGTCACAGAAACCAAGGAAAGACAGGAATTTGAGAGAATGGTTTGTTGTTGTTCAGTTGCTCAGTCATGTCTGATTCTTTGTGACCCCATGGACCCCAGCATTCCAGGCTTCCCTGTCCTTCACCATGTCCCAGAGTTTGCTCAAACTCATGCCCATCAAGTCAGTGATGCCATCCAAACATCTCATCCTCTGTTGTCCCCTTCTCCTCTTGCCTTCAATCTTTCCCAGCCTCATAGTCTTCCCAGTGAGTCGCCTCTTTGCATCAGGTGGTCAAAGTATTGGAGCTTCAGCTTCTGTGTCAGTCCTTCCAATGAGTATTCAGAGAATGGTTACCTCTATCAAAACCTGCTTGAGTCCCTGCAAGAGGACTGAAGGCAGCCCATGGGATTTATCAATAAAGAGTCACTATTGATCAGGTTGAAGGTGGCTTCAGAGTGAGCAGAAGAGACTACACCTACCTATTTAGATAGATGTAGTCACAGGGTGCCACAAAGGTCTGTCTAGTCAAGGCTATGGTTTTTCCAGTAGTCATGTATGGATGTGAGAGTTGGACGGTAAAGAAAGCTGAGTGCCAAAGAATTGATGCTTTTGAACTGTGGTGTTGGAGAAGAATCTTGAGAGTCCCTTGGACTGCAAAAGGATCCAACCAGTCCATCCTAAAGGAGATCAGTCCTGGGTGTTCATTGGAAGGACTGATGTTGAAACTGAAACTCCAATACTTTGGCCACCTCATGCGAAGAGCTGACTCATTGGAAAAGACCCTGATGCTGGGAAGAATTGGGGGCAGGAGGAGAAGGGGAAGATGGAGGATGAGATGGCTGGATGGCATCACCGACTTGATGGACATCGGTTTGGGTAGATTCTGGGAGTTGGTGATGGACAGGAGGCCTGGCGTGCTGCCATTCACGGGGTCGTGGAAAGTTGGACACAACTGAGCAACGGAATTGAACTGAACTGAGTCACAGGGTCCAGAGAAGGGTTATTTATTTATTAATTTTTATTGGCGTGTAGTTGCTCTATAATACTGAGCTAGTTTCTGCTGCACTGCACAGTGAGTTAGTCACACATATACATATACCCCTTCTTCCTTGGATTCAGAGAAGGGTTTTTTAAGCATTAACTTGTTTGCATGTTAATTTTGACCATGTGCCTTTTAAAGAGTTCGTTTATTATCTCCGTGTAATGTATAAAAAGCACATTTGGACTGATCTTGGCCTGATTCAGTATTTTGATTTATACTGTGCTGCTAGTTTATTTAAAAAAAAAATTATTTATTTTGGCTGAGCTGGGCCTTTGTTGCCGTGTGAGGCCTTTCCCGAATTGTGGCGAGCGGGGCTGCTCTTTGTCGTGCTGCTCAGGTTTCCCATTGCGGTGGCTTTTCTCGCTGCAGAGCACGGGCTCTAGGTGCACAGGCTTCAGTAGCTGTGGCTCATGGGCTCTAGAGCACGGGTTCAGCAGTCGTGGCACACGGGTCGCTCTTCAGTATCTGGAATCTTCCTGGACCAGGGATGGAAACCTTATCCCCAGCATTGGCAGGCAGATTCTTATCTGCTGCACCACCAGCGAAGTCCTGCTGCTAGTTTGTCACTAAATACCCGCTTTGTGTCTTTATGTTTCTAATGCGCTTTTAAATTCTTAGTGTAAATTGCTAGCAAAGGGCCTTTAAGATCTAACATAGCCAGCCTTCCCCATTCTCTGGTTCCCAGCCTCCCTGGCTATTCTCAGGTCCTTCTTCCTGGCCAAGTTCACTTCACATCTCTTCTCAGTACTTCCTTTCCATGGTGCCTAAGCTGGTAGTAATTTCCTTACTCAAGGCTTCTTGGACACTTAAGGGTGGCTTTTTATGCTTGAATGTACATTAGAATTACTTTTCGAAATACAGATGCTTGGGTCTCCTCCCAGGCCATTTAAATCAGAATCTTTGAGGTCTGACCCGAGTCCCTCCATGTGATCCTTCTGTGCAACTGGGGTTGAGAAGTACTGTTTTGTAGACACTGGAACTTTTATTTCTTCCTCACAATGTGAAGAAAACCAAGATACCTGTTTTAACAAGTTAACAAGTGTATTCATGTGTATCTGGATGAACGTATTGATCTTGGGAATGTTATTTTTATAATGTCACAAAAACCTATTGAAAGGAGAAAGAATGATCAGAGGCAGAAATTTTGGACTGAGATAATTCCTGGGAAGGAAGTGGGAATTAAGATAGAACACAGAAATGGAGAAGGATCTAGACATATCATTTGAAGATTTAAAAGGCTGAACAGAAGCTTGGGAAGATATTAGAATCAAACCAGAAATACCTGGAAGAGTGACGATGAAACTTACCTAGGACAAGACCACAAGGGAACGATAACTTCATCAGGTTGTGTATTTATAATGAAGGGAAAGAGCACTAGCAGCCTGGAATGTCGGGTGGCTTTTAGGAAAACAGTCTCTACTTGGAATGTGAAGTTAAATCTGAATTACAGACAAAGATAACTTTGTTTTATCAAGAACCCAAGACACAATCTAACCAGGCTGAAGCTAAAACATGTTAAGCAATGGAAAGCAAAGTTTACCAAACTTTTATAACCTGGCTCTTTCCTAGTAACTTGCCAACAACAGCTCCTCATTTCAGAAAATAATGATTCGTGTTAATCCTGCATTTGAAATATAGTGTAAGTAGAATTATACTTAAATTCCTCTTTCTGGCTGTGCCTGTGACCACTGATTAATTTGAAGAGATGTTTCTGCTATGAGAATAGATGACCCATCAGTCATTTGCTACATGATTATGGCAACTTAGACCTTAGCATTCAGGATTTTATTTAGTTAAGTCCAAATGACCATTTAAAAACAGTGAATTTAAATGGTCTTTCATGACCTAACAATGGCCTGGTTCTCAGTAATATAAAAGCCGAAAAGGTATAATCAATCAGACAACAAGTTAATTTAGGGCAGAACTAATTGTGTGTAGTTTTGCTCACATAGCAATCAATTTTTGTAGCTTTCTGTCTTTTTAAATTATTGACAATAAAAATTAGAAAATGTTTAAATCCATTTTAAGCCCCTTTAATAGCTAAGTTACACTATTTAAAGAATAGATGTTATTAGCTCCTACAATTATTCCACATTTATCACAGTAATTATGAACTTGCTGCTGTGTTTACTGTTGCATTAATTTGATTAAAAATGCCAAAAATGGTTTTCATGAAATACTTCTTGGTAAAGACACATTCAGTGTGTGATATTTGTATTGAAACTTCATGATTTGTTACATTATTATGTAATCATTACAAAGCAAAAGGGCAATACACATCAAAGGAACAGCTATTAAATCTAAGATATTAGAATTTATTAAATTGCTAAGAGTAATTTATATTACCATAAAATACTTAGCTTAGAAATTAATACTTAACAATTTGGAGGAAAGATTTTGCTTGATTTTTTTTTTCTGACTCTAGAAAAGTATTTTCTAGTTTGTGAAAGAAACAATTTATTTAGTGACCAATGTTTCTCGTCATTTGACACTTTCATCGGTATTAATGGATTAGTTTTCTAGACCCATGACTCCAGCATAGGCACTACATGTGGCTGTTGATGGCTAGACACGTGACCGTTGTGAATGGAGAAGTGCTGATTCAGATTTTGATAATTTAGTGTGGCCAAAGATGTATGAAACAGCTTACTGTCATATTGGCTATATATTGAAATAATCACGTGTGGATATATTGATGTAAATAAAGATGTGAGCAGTAGTCAAAACGACAGGACCCTGAGGCTCAGAGTAAGGACATTTTTTTTTTCCTAACTGCCCAAGAAGACATCAGCAGGTTAGTAAGGACATTTTTTTTTTCCTAACTGCCCAAGAAGACATCAGCAGGTTTTGAGATGAGAGGAACACAACCAGCTTTTGAAGTGCTCATTTGACTTCTGTGAGAAGAACGGAATTGGACTGGGGAATGAGATTGACATAGAAATACCGGGATTCTTGTATTAATCCAGGCGATTTAGGTGTGAGTGCAGAGGGTAGAGAGGGACAGACTGATGGCTTTATTTTGAAGGTAGAATAAAATAAACAGGTAACAGAAGCAGTATTCTGGAATGTGCTTGTAAAAAGACATATGGAAGAGAAACTCCAGTATTGGGCACACAATGCCTAAATTTATTCTCTTTATTGACCTAACTTATCAATCTCTTAAAATTCAGTGTCTCTGGGAACAGAACTCTGTACAGTATCAGCATCCCAGCTAGTCGGGTTTTAGGGTCACGAGGGATCTCTCAGAAGCGCATGTACTCTATGTGTCTTCTGAGAGCGTTAGATCATTACAAAAACGCACTGATTCTTATTTGCAGTCATAGAGAGAAATGCATTTTACAGGAGGGAAGGTGATTTTGTGCACTCTGTTATTGATCTTTATGAGCCTAATAGTCACCAAAATTCAACAAGAGGGTAAAACTAATTATCCAGAGATATGGGGGGAAAGAACCTGTGCCTCCCATGACTTTTATATATTGTGCCTCCTTGGAGCCTTTAAGTCGAGCCTCCATCTCACTCAGCGAGATGCTTTAAAAAATGAACACAACTCAGACATTTTGCCTTGAATGTCTCACTCACTATTTAACATTCCATCTTCATATACTGTCTACATTGTTAAATTGCCTGAAACTGCAGAGCAGTCAAGCAGTACACAAATTAAGCCACAAAGTAATCGGATTTCAATCACTAAATATTCACAGCTCAATTAAGTTATTTACTGAGATGTTTGTCTTAGCTGTTGAAATCTTTGCATATTTATAGGCACTTCACACTAACCTTTTAAAAATATCCTGATGTGAAAATAAAAAGCCACATTTGTTTTATAAGGTAGGTTAAAGTTATGGCTTCAGGTATTTAAAAATGAATAAAAAGTCAATTACCTTCAAGCTTTCCAAGACTATGATTTGGTATCTATAATAGAAAGCTGACTACAAATTGCCTGATTATGCTTTTGTTTCTGGAAAGGAATATTTAAAAAAAAATGTGATCCAAGTCAATTTAATCTGTTCTTCCCTCCATTTTGCAATGTTATAGATGGATCATATTTCTCAGAATCAGCTCTTCTATCTTCTGTTTCACATTTAACCATAAAATTGTGAGAATGGCTCAGGATAACTTGGTTCAATTCAACTTCTGAAGTCTCATTTCCTTCACAGCAATGAAGGGATAATAGTAGTCACCCAAGACAAGGTGATTCCAATGAGTATTGGAACTTGAAAATAGTAAAAAAAAAAACCACACCTCTCTTGAATGCCTGGTAAAAAATTTTGTGCTAATATATTTACAATACGTAATTACAGTGGCTAACGTTAGAAGCAAGGCCTTGCTAAAGACTTTGACACTATTTAAAGTGCTTTATAAATTCTTCTATAATCTTTATGAAAGCCCTATTTTATTTTTTTTTGGAGTGTTAAATGAAACAGAATTTATTAATGTATTTACATAATTTATAATCTGTAAGCAGTGGTCTCATAAATATATGACTACAACTTTACATGTGCTAAGCAAGCGGCAGATAACTGTTTCCCCCACCAAGACAGCTCGGTTAAATAAAAAATGGACAGCATTTACTCCCCTTTCTGAGCTTCCTCTCTTCTTTTGGAAAACACGGCTAGTCAGTATTAACTGAATCTGCATCAACATGTTCCAGGCAGCTTCTCTACCACCAGCATCTCGATCATCAGAGCTTACCTAAAAAGGTGCCAGTGACGTGCCTGGGGACACTCGTGTGACAGGTTCCTGGGCTGCTGCGCCCAATGGAAAGTGCGTCAGAGATGGCAGGGATGGGTGCCTCTGCATCAGCCCCAGAAACAGCCCACGTCAGCTCAGACGATCATAACTGCCATCCCCCCACGGTGGTAACTGCACACATTCTAAATGCTACCCCTCCCTCTCACAGTGGCAATGGGAAACCAAGGAAAGGAATGTCTCCACAAGGTCGTTTTTTTTTTTTTCCCTCAAGAACCTCGAAAGCGCTAATTTTCCCTTTACACATGTGACATAGAATCTTGACTACGAAGCTACTCAATGATCTCATCCTACCATCCACACAACTGTACATTCCTTCTCAGCAAGATCAGGAGCCAACGATGCAGTCCCTGTGTACACAGAGATTCTTTACAGGACGGAAGTCCACAGACTGACGTATTATTGCTGCAGTCTCCAAAGGGGAGACGAAACTGGTCAATTCCTGTGCATCCTTCTTGCCCGAAGAAGATCCAAGACTGGCAGGCACCCCCAGAGGTGGGGCCCAGCCCTCCAGAGACCCGTCAGGACCACCTACTTCATCGGGAAGCCCGGGGGGCCGAGGCCCGGTCAGCAGCAGCTCCGCTTTGGCTCCGAAGGCTGTCTGCGGAGTTTGAAGCCCTTTCCACCAGAAGGCGGGCTAGTGTCAGTGGATGGAATTCTTCGACTAATTTCTATAAAGAGTTCGTTTATGTTTATCGCGTTCTTCGCGCTTGTCTCTACAAAGACTGCATGGATGGAGTCGGCGTAGTCCTTGGCGTCTCTCTCCATGACCTCTCTTACATCGATAAGATCACACTTATTTCCTGCAATGGCAACTACAATATTGGGTGGGCCATGCTGCCGAAGCTCTTTTACCCAGTTCTTTAGTGTTGAAAAGGTCTCTTCTTTCGTGATGTCTGATGAACAATTATAGCTGCAGCCGAGCCTCGGTAGTACATTGGCGCTAAGGCACGGAATCGTTCTTGTCCAGCCGTGTCCCAGATGAGGAATTTATGTAGTTCATTTTGGTACTGGGCAGTCTTGGTCATAAAAGATGCCCCTATTGTTGGGTTTATGTTCGGAACAAAACTGTCTTCCACGAACCGCCACACAATACTTGATTTACCTACACCTGTATCCCCCAGCAGACACACTTTGAGCTCCCTCAGCGCCATGGCCTGGGAGCCAGGGGAGCGGGCCCGCCGCAGCCCCTAAGTTGAGGAGGGAGAGGCCCGGCCCAGCACGAGCATCCCCCGGCGCCGCCGCCGCACGGCCTAGCCTCGGCCGCGGGGCGCGCAGAGGCGGCGGCCGCCCGTTCGCTGGCCCTCGGCCCGGCCCGTCCGTCGCCAGCCGCGCGGGGCCGTCTCAGCAGCCCTGACGGTGCCGCGGGTTCCCGGGCGCCACCGCTGCCGCCATCTTGGGACGCCGGCCGGGTCACCTGAAAGCCCTATTTTAATATCCATTTTATAAACAAGAAACATTTAGGCTGGACGATGTTAATTGCCCAGGTTGTGTGTGCACGTGTACTAAGATGCTTCAGTGGGGTCCAACTCTGTGTGATCCCATGGACTGTAGCCCTCCAGGCTCCTCTGTCCATGGAATTCTCCAGGCCAGAATACTGGAGTGGGTTGCCATGCCCTTCTCCAGGGGATGGATCTTCCCAACCCAGAGAAGGAACCTGGTCTCCCACATTGTTGAAAGATTCTTTACATGACAAAAGGCAGAGAAGAAAATTCTAACTCCATCTGCCTGAATTCAGAGCCTGAGCTTTCAATATTATACTTGATTTATTACACCAAATAATACAACCCATTGTATTAGTCTCCTATTGCTACAGCAGCAAGCTATTACAAATTTAGTAGATTAAAGCAACACAAACTCATTATTTTATAGTCTGAAAGTCCTAAGTCTGAAATGGGTCTACAGGATTAAAATCAAAGCTGAGTTCCTGCTCAGGGCTGGAGGAGTGAGCTCAGTTCTTGGCTTTTCCAGCTTCTAGAGGCTTCTTGCTTTCGTGTCCCTTCTCCTTCTCTGACCCTCCTGCCTCCATCTTATAAGGACCCTAAAGATTACAGTGGACTCTCCTGGAGAATCTAGTAAATCTCTCCATCTCCAGACCATTAATTTTATCAAACCTGCAAAATCCCTTTTACCATGTAAAGTACGATATTCACAGGTTGTAAGGATCAGGAGATCATTGTCTTACCTGCCACATTCATATTGAAATAAAAAATACTTTTTAGAACATGTCTTGGAAAATGGCTGAAAACTCTATGTATTGCCATAAAGCATCTTATTAATAGAGTGATACATTTGAATAAACTTGATCAACCAGACTAATTTTGCATCAATAGGTTGCAAATTTTGGTCAGTGGGAAGGTCAAAAATTACTATGCAAGGCTCCTGCTAGGAGATGAATTCTTTAATGCAAGCACCATCTTCAGAGGGCAACTCTTCATCAGTTAGTATTCATATTAACTGACTTGGAGAATTTATTTTATAATCATATGTAATAATTATATCACATTATTTACAAATTTCTACATAAAATACTCTTGTAGAGATCATTTACTTCTATACTGAATTATAGTGAATCAGAAAAAATATATTTAAGATAACAGGGTAAGAGAATTTAGGCAATATCTATTTTTAAAAAGCATTTCTTATAATTAGAAACTATTTATGAGATAATGAAGCACAAGGAAGCCTGGTGTGTTGCAGTTCATGGGGTCACAAAGAGTTGGACCCTACTTAGCAACAACAACAATTTATGATATTATGAAGCCATTTAGGGTATTAGAAGATATTATGAGATAGAAAAAAATTGTTAAGGTTTTTTTTCTTACCTAAAAATAATTCTAATATATCCTATATTAGTGTTAAAAGTGAAACATATAAACTTTTCCATGAATGGCTCAAAGAAGAAAAATTATCTGTATTAGTTACAACTCTTAATGTCATAGTAGAAATTTCTGTCCTTGATTTCAGCCTTCAAAATGTCAACACATATAAGGAACACTTTTTTGTTACATTCTGAGAGAATAGCTCTTGTTTTCTGTACTTTTCTCTCCCTCCCTCCTGCCTTTTTTCTTTCTCTTGCTTCCTTTCTTTCTCACTCTCTTTCCCCCTCTCTCTTTTACTTCCTTTCCTTCTTTCTTTCACACTACTTCTTCCTGTGACACGTATAAGAGATGATTATACCATAAAAGGACATAGTTAGAACGTCATGGCTTCTGACCCAAGTTTTATATAAGATTAAATTTTTCCTCAAAATTAAATATCTGAATTTTTTTCTCCCTCTCTCCCTGTACCTGGAGCATGCCCTTGTTCAGTCACTAACAGAGTTCAGTCACTAACAGAGTTCTCGTCCCACTCTGTGACCCCATGGGCTGCAGTTTGCCAGGCTTCTCTGTCTTCCGCTATCTCTGGGAGTTTGCTCAAACTCATGTCCATTGAGTTGGTGATGTTATCTTACCATTGTCTCCTCTGGCACCTGCTTAAACTCCTGACCTCAATCTTTCCCACCATCAGGATCTTTTCCAATGAGGTGACTCTTCACATCAGGTGGTATTGGAACTTCAGCTTCAACATTAGCCCTTTCAATGAATATTCAGGGTTGATTTTCTTTAGGATTGACTGGCTTAAACACCTTGCAGTCCAAGGGACTCTCAAGAGTCTTCTCTAGCACTACAATTTGAAAGCATCAATTCTTCGGCACTCAGCCTTCTTCGTGGTCAAATTTTCACATCCGTACAAGAGTACTGGACAAACCATAGCTTTGACTGTACAGACCTTTGTCAGCAAAGTGATGTCTCTGCTTTTTAATACACTGTCTAGGTTTATCATAACTTTCCTTCCAAGGAGCAAGCATCTTTTAATTTCCCCTGTACCTGGATCACAACCTTGGCCAATTTTAATTTTGGAACCAGATACTCCCCAGGTCAAGGGATGAGAGGACTTCCCCCTGCCCACTGCTCTCCCACCTCAATGCAATTTAAGACCAAGAAAGAGATGGGTATTTTTAGCTTAATGCACAATATAAATGCTTCTAGGTGCATCGTTTTGAAGTCTTCAGCATACAGAAGGTAAGATTGCTGGAAAGAAGCAATGGGGCCCCTGACTTCCAATCCCCATTGGAAGCTGAGCAGAAGGGAACTTTAGATGGGGGTGGGCAGTGGAAAGCAGAGATAAATGATCTAAGAGCCTCAGAGATTAGCACGGAGGGTATGGAAGAGAGTCTGGGATTCCCTAAAAGATGAGAACTGGGAAGCTCACCAACTGAGGGCAAGTGAGTGAGTTGGAAAGATTCCCTGTCTGTGGAGGGCTCTGTACATTGCAAACCCAAGGCCCAAGCCTGAATTTAAGAGCTTTTCTGAGAACCTTTCTGGACCTTATTCATCTGTGCTGCTTAGGAGCAACATTGAATTTTACTATTATTATTGCTCTTGTTTCTTGTTTTCCTTTATAGGAAATGTATGTGCTGCCCTTACTTTCTGATGTTGAGTGCTTAGGGAAAAAGAGTTACACAAGCATTAAGTGTATTAGAAATTATATTTCAAAGGGAAATGCTTTCTTGGTGATGGGCTTGGGATATGATTTGATCTCTCAGTGAAAACGAGAATGCTATTCTCATATTTCCTTCTGTGAGGCTGACAATACTGATTACTTCCTATAGTACAAGATATGTGGGAGCTGAACAAAAATGGATGTTAGCTTTTTAGTTTTTTTGCTTCCAAAATTACTTTCAAAATTGCTGAATCTACTTACTCTATTAGTCTTACTTTCTCTGACATAAGACATTAAAAAGTTTTGCTTTCTCTTTAGGAGAAATAAAAGTTCTTAATGAGAGCTTAGAGCATTTTAGAATTCAGGGCAATGTGTGGGATTTTTTAATCTTTAATTTTCAATAAAATGGTAACACAATCTGTTGTAATTTTCATCTCTCAAATTTTATGCTTCACTGTGATGAGGCACATGCTTCCATTAGCTCAGCAGCTTCACAGTATTTACTTGTTTATATGTTTGTCTTATCATTAGACTAACAGCTCACTGAGAACAAGGACTGAGATTTCAGTTCTGTTACATTAAAAAAAAAAAACTTAAAAACTATCCCTTGATTAATAAAGTAAAAATCAGGAGCTCTTCTGGCACTCCAGTGGGTAAGACTTCACTTTCCGATGTGGAGGTTCAATCCCTGTTGAGAAGCTAAGATCACTAATGCCTCATGGCCAAAAAACCAAAACATAAAAAACAAACATTATCGTAACAAATGCAATAAAAGGCTTAAAAAAGAATCAGCTATCTTTTGGGATCTGGAATTCTCAAATAGGCAAGATCGAAAATAGACTTGGTTATGAGTTGAATTGTCTCCCCTCTCTGCCCCTCATCCCCAAACAAAGACATGAAATCCTAGGTCTCAGTACCTTAGGTTGTGAGTTTTCTTTTCTTTTCTTTTCTTTAAAGAAATAAGGTCATCATAGATGTCATTGGCTAAGTTCAGATGAGGCTATGTTGGATAAAGGTGAGCTCTTACTTCAATGTGACTGATGTTTTTCCAGGAAGACAGCTACATGAGGAGAAGGACACCCAAGAAGAAGTCATGGTATGACAGGACTTGAGCGGTACATCTGCAAGTCGACAATTGGCCACAAGCCACTAAAAGGCAGGGGGAGGCCTGGAAGTATTCCCAACAGGTTTAAAAGAGTCACCATCTTGATTTTGGACTTCTAGCTCCCAGACCCATGAGACAGTAAAGTTTTTTGTTATTTTAAGCCATCCAGGTAGTTGTACTTTATTACAACAGCCGTAGGAAAATAACTCAGACCTTCCTCATGAAATATTTCTTAATTAAAAGTCTGCAAGTCTTAAGGAATGTTCCTTTTATATTATATTAAAGTAGTTTATTTTACAGATGAGATGTTGTGGACTTACCTAAGCCACTTGGGTGGCTTTCACTTATATGTTCTTCTGATCGCATTGTTGCTTTTAATTAGTGGGAGTAGGTGATAGATGTAGGCTTCCCACACAACCTCTCTACATGGCTGTATTTTCTTTTTTTAATCTTATTTTTTATCATCAAGGGATAATTTCAAATATAAAGAAAGTTAGTATAGTTATATTTCAAGCCCACATTAATAGTTAACAAAAATACCAGAAGCTTCAAATATGCAAAATGAATTTCCAGTATTTGAAATTCCAGAGATATTATTTAATTATTTCAGATGTGCATAGTTTTCAAATTCATCTTTTTAAATTAATTTATTTATCTTAATTGGAGGTTAATTACTTTACAATATTGTAGTGGTTTTTGTCATACACTGACATGAATCAGCCACATGGCTGTATTTTAAAAGAAAGCATGTTGCAAACCAAATTCTGCATACTGCAAACCGGATATAAGACAAGAAGCATAAAACAATCATTCATGCCATGCTTGTAAGCCCCATGTGGTCCCAGTCCTCTGTCTTTTTAGGCACTCTACTTAACATCATCTCTAAAATGTTCACTTGAGGCAGATGCAAAAAATCTAGAGCAGCTCCTTCCAAGCTTTCTTTCTTTTCTTATATGGACTTTTTATTTGCTTTATTTTTGGCTGTGTGGGCTCTTTGTTGAGGTGTGCAGGCTTTCTCTAGTTGTGGTACAAGGGCTTCTCTTGTTGCAGAGGGCGGGCTGTAAAGCTCATAGTCTCAGTAGTGTGGCATGCAGTCTCTCTAGTTGCCCCACGCCATGTGGCATCTTAGTTTCCCGACCAGGGATCGAACCCATGTCTTCTGCCTTGGAAGGCATATTCTTAACCATTGGACCACCAGGGAAGTCCCCAGCCTTTTCTATATCAGGACGTTATCAGCCTCTCATACAACTGTGGGAAAGAATGAGGTCAATCAAAGTCACATTTTGCTACGTAGGGCTGTATCCCGGAGCCCTGATGCTCAGACTCCTCTGAACTTTTCTGAAGAAGAGGCTGAACAGAACCCCAAATTATAAACATCACAGGATACAAGATTTCTTAGATTCTTAGATTATGTTCCTGCCAGGGCTGAGGGACCTATGATGTGTGTCTAGTCAATCCACATATGGTGGACAAAACACATTCTACCAGCTAAACACCACTTTCTGATCCTTTTTGCCAATTCACACCCTATAAATGTTTATGATACATAAATATAATTAGAGCTTTTGTAGAAGCTTCCTCTAGAAGGAGAACTTCTGATAAGGGTCTTTAAAATATTAACCAACCACTTTGGAGGGTATAATCCTGATGAAAGTATTGCACATTTTATCTAACTGCCCCTAGGGAAAACTATTATGCTAGCTATTACATCATTTGTGCTCAAGTATTTTAAAATGAATTTTGTAGTATAGTAGAGTTAATGGATTCATTTATTCAATAAACATTTATTGATCATTCACTATGTGCCAGATGCCATACTAGAATCTGGAAATACCAAGGCCTATAAAATATATTTCTCGCCCTCAGGTTATTCAAAGTCTAGTGCTAATAAATAGGGACATTAAATCCACCATTATTTGTGTTTCTGGGTGCTCTTGGGAGTTGAGTGGTTAATGCAAACCTAGATATGGTGCATGTAATAATTCAGATACATGTCTTTATAATATCTATGCAAATTCCTTGCATCACACATTGGTAAACTTCTCAAATCGTACAAGTCCCTTTGCAGTAAATAATCTGACTCCATGTTTTTGATGCTTGGCTGACGACAGCTTTTAAGCTCCATCCCTCCCTTTTCCTCTCTACAATTGTGCAAGCTAAGAAAGCCTGGATTCTCCCTCTTCTGGTGGAATATTCAAACCACACAAGCTTCTACCTACATGCGAGATCCCTCAACCTGTCCTTACCTTCTAACCACAATAAAAACCAGAAGCCAGTATATTTCCCGTCTTCCTGAAGCCATTGCAGATGAGCTTGGGAGATGTGCCTTTTCTCACTCAAAGTCTTGTAATGTCACTGAGAATCCTTTTTTTCCCCTGCTATCCTCTTGATATTTGCCTAGCATCATTAATATTCACTGAAGGAGAAAATGTTTTCTAAGGCATGGTCATGGTGTCATTGTGGAAAGGGGATCAGATCAGATAAACCACAATCAGACTTTGCATGAAGGAAAGTTTACCTGTTTCAGTAGAGATACTGAGAGTAGCAGATGGCAGGGAGGGGGGTTGGGCAAAAGGGGTTTGCTTTAGTTATAGAAATCCGCCTCTTCATTTAAAGTGTTTTAAATAACTTTGGCAATTATAATGGAAATTTGATTTTCAGTCATGTTTATTTTGAATATAGGCATACACTTTTGATTTCTCAAGATAGAATTCAAAGTAAATGGTGGGAAAGTTAATGGAAGGATAAGTATGTAGTAACACTTAGTATCAAAAGGGGGAAATACTGAGCCAATTTTCAGTATTCTTTTTAGCATGGCTAAGATGGGTGTTTTAAGTGTAAAAATTTATTTCAAATTTTGCATATGTGCAATTATTTTTTTACACAAAGGGGTTCCTACTTTGAAGAAATAGCTTCAAATTATATTCAGTTTAATTTGAATGTAAATGTGTTCCTGGCATTAGGACCCTGCTGAATCTAACACCTGCTGTCTCAAAAGGCGAATCATTTGAAGCTGATGCAGCTTGAAACGGCCCATTTTCATATCTCCTGTTTCTGAAATGGCCGTTTTTGAAGCTCTTAGGTCTGAAATTCTAGGTTTTCTGAAAATTAAAAAAAAAAGAAGATATTTTAAAAGGAAGCTACTTAACATCACCAACAAAATGTCGGGGGAGGTAGTTCTTTGAAAGACTAGTTTTAAAAGTAAAAAAAAAACAAATTTATGGCCCTCTGTTAAATGCTAATGAGATATACATCGCCTCTAAGTTGATGTGAAGATAAATAAGGTTTAAGTTTCTCCCTAGTTATTAAGGAGACTATCATAGCTGAAAGCACACTTAGTCGAATACAAGAAAAGCATAATTTGTCTGTTAACATGATGTTAACCCTACAGCTTGTGCATCATCAATCTTGCCATTGTTGGATTAAAGTGAAAGTCGCTCAGTCATGTCCGACTCTTTGCAACCCCATGGACTCTACAGTCCATGGACTTCTCCAGGCCAGAATATTGGAGTGGGTAGCCTTTCTCTTCTTCAGAGGATCTTCCCAAGATGTTAATTCCTTCAGAAGCCTGGCTTAAGTCATGACTCACCTTCTTAACAGTGAATAGTTTTGTTTTACCCATTTAGGATGGACAGCTTTAGGCTCCAGTGAGAAGCTTTCTGATTCCAAGTCCCTCTTCTAACTGGAAGGGATGAATGTTACCATCTAGCCACAAAATAATATCCAAATTTACTCGTACTCACATTGTGAGAATTTCTATTTTACACCCTTAAACATTTTTCCATTAAGTAGTATTTTTTGTTTTGGTGTTAAATCAACATCATTATCATATTTGCTATTTACATAGCATTTGCTTTGTGTCAGCCATTGCTGTAAATGCTTTATACCTTTATAAATACGTTCATAAATGCTTTATTCATTTGCTAGTCATTTAAAATGAAACTATACTTAGAAAAATATATTTTTTTACAAGTAAGTTTGCACAACAGCTTATTGCTATCTTTTCAGTTAATATATACTAACTGAGTATTAGTTATCTATGGTTGCGTAACATTACTACAAAACAGCAGCTTAAGGTAACAAAAATTTTTATCTCACACAGTTTCTGAGGGTCCAGCACCTAGGAGTGGCTTAACTGTGATTCTAGCTCAGTGTCACTCCCGAGGTTGCAGAAAATTTGTCAACTAGTGCTATAGGCATCTTGGCTGGGGCTGGAAGTATCTGCCTCCAAGGTCACTCGCTCACATGGCCTCAGTTCCTTGATAAGTGGATTTGTCCTTTGTACTGCCCATGTTGTGGCAGCTGGTTTTCCTAGAGCATGTAACATGAGAGAGAAAGAAAGAGTTGGGGAAACACACACACACACACACACACACACACACACAGAGACACACACACAGACACAGAAGGACCAAGAGGGAAGCCACAGCAACTCTCACAACTTAATCTTGGAAGTGATGTATCATTGTTTCTTCCATATTCTATTGGTTGTATGTACCACCAGTGCTGGTTGGAAAGCATTGATTCTTCAGACAGCAAGGAGATCAAACCAGTCAATCTCAAAGGAAATCAAGACTGAATACTCACTGGAAGGTCTGATGCTGAACCTGAAGCTCCAATACTTTTGCCACCTGATATGAAGAGCCAACTCATTGGAAAAGACCTTGATGCTCGAAAAGATTGGGGGCAGAAGGAGACGGGGATGGCAGAGGATGAGATGGCTGGATGGCATCACTGATTCAATGGACATGAGTTTGAGCAGACTCTGGGAGATAGTGGAGAACAGGGAAGCCTGGATTGCTGTATTCCATGGGGTCACAAAGAGTTGGACATGACTTAACAACTGAACAAAAACAGCAAACAACTCTGGTAACAGTGCTTGAGGGGATTGCAAAAGGAAGTGAATACTGGAAGATGGGAATCTTGAAGGGTCATCTGGGAAGCTTGCTACCATACTATAACTGGCAAAATGTTTGAACATAACTGATAGAAACTTCACCTGAAAATTATATGGTAATATAATAAACATGACTTTTCTTAGAAAGTACTTCTTTCAGTATTGTTCTTAACTTTATTCTCTCTTGATGTTTTATCAATGATTAAATGTTAAAATGCATATTTTGTAATAAATGAAAGTATATGTATTTTACTTCCATATATTTATAATGAATAGAATTATAAGTATTTTCAAGAGTATGTAAAAACAAGGGGAGTAAGGCTCTTTGGGAGATACACACACACACACACAGGCTAATTTCTTCTGTTTGTATCAGTCATCAAATGAGAACAATAAAGGATGCTGTAGAGAAACAAAGCTGTCCCAAATTTAGGGCACCACTTACACAGTGGGGAATATAAGCTTGAGTTTTAATTAGACAGTTTTCAAAACTTGAAGCTAAGATCTATTTTTTCCTCTTCACTGGTTTGCTTTTGCAACTATAATAAAATGGACTGTTTTAAATTGCTGACTTCCTGTATTATGCCGTTGGAGCAAGTGAGAAAATGAAAACAATACAGAGAAAGGCAGTAAATGAAGGTAAGGCAATAAATGGATTAACGTCAGACTTTGTTTCATTTAATTATGTCCATGAATATAAACTATTCTAGCCTTGAAGATTTTTTTCTATTACCCCAATTTTTTTTTTGAAATTCAGGTGACTAATAGCCAGTCCTACTTGTGTTGATACTTCTGGTTGGATTTACTGTTTTTTTGTTGCTGTTGTTGTTTTGTTGCTTAGTCATGTCTGACTCTTTTGCAACCCCATGGATTGTAGCCCACCAGACTCCTCTGTCCATGGGATTTCCCAGACAAGATACTGGAGTGGGTTGCCAGTTCCTTCTCCAGGAGATCTTCCTGACGCAGGGATCAAACCCGGGTCTCCTGTGTTGCAGGCAGTTTCTTTACCATTGAGCCACCAGGCGTTTGAATGATCTTAAATGACTTTTTACCATTGGGCAGGGCATATCCAACATTTTGTATAAGGGCCACTGGGTAGATTAATCTATTCCCAAATGTTATTATTCAGAACCTTATTATTTTAAAATATATTTAATATTTTATTGATTAAAATAGTAACCACTGTGACATCAATTAATAAATTCTTTAGTCTATACAATATAAACAACTGCTTCTCTCCTCATTCATCTGTTGCCTATGTATCTAGAGAATATATTAGTCTCTAGAATTCTTTTGCATACATGAATGCAAACAGGGATGAGAGATACCATGGAGAAGTCAGATCTAGATTAACTCACCAGCCCCTTCCCACTTGCTGGCTGGAAACCAGTGAAGACCACTTGAATGAGAACACGCAAGAGCTATTTACTGAGGGCTTGCTATGGAAAGAGAATCAGCCAGCATCACCTGTGGTTGGCAGAAACTCAAAGGCAGGTAGAGAAGCTGAAAAGCTTTATAGAGGAATAAACGAAGGCTTCAGGCATGTTCTGATTAGATAGCAGAGGGAATAGAAAAGCTGGCAATGACCAAGTCCTCACTGTTCTGAGCTGGTTGCCACAGAAGTTGTGGCTCAGAATTTGGTCTGCCATTGTCCTTTTGTATATTGTTCTTCACTGGAATCTTAGAGTTGGGACAACAAAGACCCATTTATCCATCAGATACTCGGGTACAAGTCTTAGGCCCCAGAGAATTCAGGAGCCACTGAAAATATCTTGGAGCACAAAGAAAATGTTGGGTGCAAAACACAAAGAGAGAATCTAAACAAATGAAATAATGTGTAAGAGTCCACAAAATGAGAATTTGAGGGTTAAAATTTTCTCTATTGGTGACAATTGCACATAAAGTTGTAGTCAATTATAATTAAATGATGGCCTCAGGCAACTTTTTTTCTTTTTTTAGGCAAACAATTTTGAAAGCAAATTTGTAACACTTTGTAAGAACTTTTAAAGAGAACTTAATGTGGTTCATAGGGGCATCTGGTGGGTTTAATGTGATGAAGGGTGAGGTCAGAGTGCACCCTGTATGTGGGGAAACCCACCAGCGCCATCTTCTGGCCTCAGTGAGACCTTGTAGTGGGGGTTCAGTTTATCATAAGGATAATGGTGAAAGTAGGGCTTCCCTGGTGGCTCAGAAGGTAAAGGATCTGCCTGCAGTGTAGGAGACCTGGGTTTGATCCTTGAGTCAGGAAGAGCCCCTGGAGAAGGAAATGGCTACCTTTTCCAGTATTCTTTCCAGGGGAATCCCATGGACAGAGGAGCCTGGCGGGCAACAGTCCATTGGGTCCCAAAGAGTTGGACTCAACTGAGTGACTAACACTTTCACTTTTAATGGTGAAGGTGTGCCTCTCTGCTGCTCAGACTCATTTCCCTCTATTTAAACTGAAAATTCTACTGTCCTCAGACATCATTATAATTTAGATTGCAGAGGAGGAGTCTTCTGGGAAGCTTCTAATGCATCAGAGTGACAAAGACATATCATGCAGTTAATTAACCTCACAGAAAGATGAAAGAAAACTGCTCAGCAGCACCAACTTGACTTATGTTTTTATTTTTGTATTTGTGCTTTTGTCCTTATTTGGCTTCTTCTCCCCCACCCACTACCATATGCTGTTGGGACTCAGCTGTAATTATCCTACCCAGAGATGATACACAAAGTGAGATAAAGCAAACAGAAACTACACCACCACAGTCTGGGGCTCTGCTTTAAGGAATGTGCTTGCATTTAACACGAGGCAGAACAATTTATTTCACATGGAACACTGATATGAGATTTCATGCATCTTTAGTGTGACCACAACTAATCCATGACCCATAAGTCTGAGCCTGTCTTGAAACAGGCTTGATTTTGATCCATTTTTATGTTGATAAATAAAAAAATAATCATTCTAACCACTACAACTGCACATTAGAAATACCTGGAGTACTTAAAAGTCCATTCCTCAGCTCCATCAGAACCATAAATCTGAAATTCTTAGGGTTATTTTTTTTTCCATCTCTGTTCTCCTCACCATCTCCTGAAGTATGCCTAAATTCATGTCTATTGCCATGGTGATGCCATCCAACCATCTCATTCTTTGATGCCCTTTTCTCCTTCTGCCCTCAGTCTTTGCCAGCATCAGGGTCTTTTCCAATGAGTGGACCGTTTTCATCATATGACCAAAATATGGGAGCTTCAGCTTCATCATCAGCCCTTCCAATGAGTATTCAGGGTTGACTTCTCTTAAGATTGACTGGTTTGATCTCCTTGCTATCCAGGAGACTTTCAGGAGTCTCTCTAGCACCATAGCTCTAAGGTAATAATTCTTTGTTTCTTTATGGTCCAGTTCTCACAACCATATGTGACCACTGGGAAGACCATAGCCTGGACTACACGATGTTTTTCAGCAGAGTAATGTCTATGCTTTTCAACACAGTGTTGCCAACATTAATATTAGCAACACATTTGTGGTAGATTCTAAAACTGAACACAAATTCTTCTCCTGCCTATACCTAGGTTTGTCATAGCTTTCCTGCAAAGAAACAACCATCTTCTCATTTCATGGCTGCAGTCACCATCCACACTGATTTTAGAGCCCGAGAGGAGAAAATCTGTCAACACTTCCACCTTTTCCCCTTCTATTTGCCATGAAGTAATGATGCCGGATGCCATGATCCTAGTTTCTTTAATATTTAGTTTAAGCTGGCTCCTTCACTCTCCATCACCCTCATCAAGAGGCTCTTTATTTCCTCTTCACTTTCTACCTTTAGAGTGGTATCATTTGAATATCTGAGGTTGTTGATGTTTCTCCTGCCTATCTTGATTCCAGCTTTTAACTCATCCAGCCTGGCATTTCTTTCTTTCTTTTTTTTAAAAAATTATTCATTTATTTATTTTTGGTTGTGTGGGGTCTTTCCTTTAGAGGGCTTTTTCTCCAGTTGTGGCGAGTGGGAGCTTCTCTCTAGTTGTGGTGCAAGGGTCTCTCACTGTGCTGGCTTCTCTTGTTGCAGAGCACGGGCTTTTGAGCTGGCAGGCTTCAGTGGCACTTGGGCTCAGTAGTTGTGGCACACGGGCTTCGTTGCACTACAGCATGTGGAATCTTCCCAGACCAGGGATTGAATCCGTGTCCCCTGCATTGGCAGGCAGATTTGTATCCACTGGACCACCAGGGAAGTCTCCAGCATTTCTCATGAAAACTTACGTCCACACAAAAACCCGAGCACAGATGTTATAACAGCTTTATTCATTATTGCCCAAATTTAAAAGCAATCAAGATATCCTTTAGTAAGTGAATGAATAAATAAGTGATGGTACATTCAGACAATGGATTATTATTCACTTCTAAAAGGAAGAGAGCTATCAAGCCAGGAAAAGACATAAAGGAAACTTCAGTTCAGTTCAGTCACTCAGTTGTGTCCGACTCTCCGTGACCCCATGAACTGAAGCACACCAGGCCTCCCTGTCCATCACCAGCTCCCAGAGTCAACCCATCGAGTTGGTAATGCCATCCAACCATCTCATCCTCTGCTGTCCCCTTCTCTTCCCACCCTCAATCTTTCCCAGCATCAGGGTCTTTTCAAATGAGTCAGCTCTTCACATGGCCAAAGTATTGGAGTTTCAGCTCCAATCCTATTGATCAGTCCTATCAATGAACACTCAGGACTGATCTCCTTTAGGATGGACTGGTTGGATCTCCTTGCAGTCCAAGGGACTCTCCAGAGTCTTCTCCAACACCATAGTTCAAAAGCATTAATTCTTCAGCGCTCAGCTTTCTTCATGCACATTAATAATTGCAAGAAGCCAATCTGAAAAGGCCCTATACAGTATGATTCTAACCATATGACATTCTGAAAAAGGCAAAACTATGGAAATGATAAAAAAAAAAAATTCAGTGGTTGCCAGGGGAAGGGGAAGAAAAGGATAACTAGGTAGAGCACAAAATATTTTTAAGACTGAAATATTCTGTATAATATTATAATGATATTATTATTGTTTTGTTGTATTAATTCCTCAGTCATGTTTGACTCTTTGTGACCCCATGGTCTGTAGCCTGCCAGGCTCCTCTGTTCATGGAATTCTCCAGGCGAGATTACTGGAGTAGGTAGCTATTCCCTTCTCCAGAGGATCTTCCTGACCCAGGGATCGATCCCAGGTCTCCTGCATTGCAGGCAGATTCTTTACCATCTGAACCATCAGGGAAGTCCATATATCATTATACATTTGTCCAAACTCAGAGAATGTACTGTACCAAACTCTAAAGTCAACTATAGGCTGTGGGTACTGATGATATCTCAATGTAGGCTCCTCTTTGGTGACAAATGTATCATTCTGGTGAATGATGTTGATGAAGGATAATGCATGTGTGGGGGCAATGGGTAGATGAGAAATCTCTGTACCTTTCTTTCAAATTTGTTGTAAATCTAAAACTACTCTAAAAAATAGTCTTTAAAAAACCTAGTCTTTGCTAACTGTGAATAGGAAATAATGCTGCTAACTCCTGATAATTCTTCAAGTTCTTGATAAGAACTGTCTTGTTTTGGGCTTCCCAGGTAGCAAGAACTCTCATGCCAATGCAGGTAGATGTAACAGATCCAGGTTCAATCCCTGGCTGGGAAGATCCCCTGCAGAAGAGAATGACAACCCACTCCAGTATTCTTACCTGGAGAATCCCATAGAGGAGGCTGGTGGGCTACAATCCATTTTGTCGCAAAGATTTGGATACCACTGAAGTGACTTGGCATGCACCCAAGGCATGCACACACACTGTTTTGTTTTAGACAAGAAAAACTGAATTTTAATTTCCATGTATCTAAAATCTCCCCAAATGCAAACAATATAACTAGTTTTAAAAATGGGCTTACTCCACTGTTTGCTCTAACATTGTGAGCAGTAGTCAAATGAAATAGATTAGACCTTAAAATGCAGGTCTAAAGCCTTCTTTTAAACAATTTCTTGTGGAGTTCTACCTCTTAGCACTGAGATTTCAATTTATAGCAATGAAAGGATGTATCTAAATTTATAAAACTTCAATTCACATACACTTGCTTTGGAGCGTGACACTTCTCAGAAAGTAAAGTACATCTCTACAACTGGGCCAAAATTGAGGGCTAAAGCTAAAAGGTATTATCTACTTTTTAGGACAGAAAAGAAACTTATAGGCAAGACATTTTTCCCACTTAGAGAATGTATGCTTCCCTCCTCCTTTTTCCCCCCTTTTTTTTTGCCTGAGGGGCCTTAGCATCATCAAGGTATATATTTGATCAAAACTTCTACTGTTAGAGCCTTTGTTCTAAGCTACAGTACTTTTTAAAAGCAAATGCCTAAAGCCTCTGTATCTCAAAGTCAAAAATAAAGTTGCTAAACTATTTAAGGTTATATGTCATCTTGGGCTGTGAACTAAAAATAAAATAATGATGGGTATTATGACTTCTCTGGAAGAATAAAGATGAGAACTGAACTCAGAATGAAAACTTGGTGGGCATTAATATCATAAAAAGGACATAAAGAAACTGGTTAGCCTGAAACACAGAAGGCAAGTGCTTTGTGATCTTAACAAAAGCAGATGAGATGCAAAAGAGTGTATGCTGTATTGGGTGGAGTTAGACACTAAAACCCAACTTTCACAGGCAGAAAGTGAAAAGTGAAAGTGTTGGTCCTCAGTCATATCTGACTTTTTGTGATCCCAAGGACTGCAGCCCGCCAGGCTCCTCTGTCCATGGAATTCTCCAGGCAAGAATACTAGGGTGGGTTGCTATTCCCTTCTCCAGGGCATCTTTCCAACCCAGGGATCCAACCCAAATCTCCTGCACTGAGGCAGACTCTTTACTGTCTGAGCCACCAGGGACTAGCTGTAAAATTTGCAGGGTCTACTGCAAATTGAAAATGTGGAGCTTCTTGTAAACTATTATTAAAATTTCAAGGTGGTGACAAGATAACCCAGAACTAAGTGCAACAGTGTCTTACACGTGCGTCCCTGTGTGACTACACAGTGGCAGGTTGATGAACCCAGCACTGACTGCAGAAGAGGTAACCAGGCCAGGCATAAATAGTTTTGGTTGAACGAGGGAGTTTCTGTTGCAGAAAGCTATAAGCTGTTGGGAAACAGATATCCAATTTTTCTGGTCTATACATCTTTAGGGATTTGCAGAATGAGCCATTAGCAGTTTATCTCCAAATGGTAAGTAACCGCTGAGACTTCTTTGGCATAGGACGGTGATATTTGCTTAGTATTGTTTAGGATGAAACTGATCCTGATGGTATTGTGGGATGAATTGAAATAGATAAAAGGCTGAGGACAGAATAGTAAATAGTGAGGCTATTTCAGTAGTCCAGGAATAATGTGGGAAAGATTTGAACCAGTACCCACTCTGTTAGAAAAAAAGAGTTATATGATGAAGAAAAATTGGGATGGTAGTACATTGCTGCTGAGAATGTAAAATAGTGCAGCTGCATTTCTGAATATGTTAAATACTGAGTTACCACATGGTCCAGCAATTCCACTCCTAGGGGCAGGTCTAAGAGAAGTGAAACATACATCTACGTGTAAAATGTCTCATACATGAATGTGTATAATAGCACTATTCATAATAGCCAAAAAGTAGAAACAGCACAGAGATCCATCACTGTTGAACAGCAAAACAAAGTGTGGTGTATCATACAATGGAATATTATTCAGCATAAAAATGAATGAAATGCTGATACCTGCCACAATGAGAATGAACTTTGAAAACACTGTCCTAAGTGATAAAAACCAGACACAAAAGGGCATATATTGTACGATTCCATTTGTATGAAATACTCAGAATAGGCAAATTCATAGAGACAGAAAGGAAATTGGTGTTTGCTAGGGGCTGGGAGGAGTAGGGAATGGAGATTAGCTAAGGATATACGCTTTCTTCTTGTGGTGATCTAACTGTGACTTTAGATCGTGGTGATAGTTGCAGAATCCTGAATATACTAAACATCACTGAATTGTTTGCCTTAAAAAGCTGACTCTTATGATATGTGAATTGTGTCTTAGGAAAGTTTTTACTTAATATTTTGAATTTATAAGTAAAAATATATTGTACACTTTAAATATATGTAACTTATTATATATCTATTTTACTTCGATAAAACTGTTTGAAAAGTGGTTAAAAATAAAGTCAATATAGGAAATGCCTAGTTAAAAAAAGATTAAATTTGGAAATACAAAATATTTCAACTATTTATAAATATAACCATTTATATATGGATATTGAGAGAACATGAAATGATATAAAGCTGAAGTTAACATCTATAAGATTTTTTCCCCCAATATAAACTGTTTTGTTTGATAATGTGAAGACCTGAGATAAAGAAGGACCAAAGTGATTGCTGGATGAGTGGATTATAGAAAGTAATAGGGAATAAACTTGACACAGGTTGCTATGTAAACAGAGAATGTCACTATCAGCAGACATAGGAGAAGTTCTTTTAAAATTTTAGATTATTGAGGACAAGGAGAAAGGCATGTTGATACTTGATTTAGAAGAAAGTTAACCCATATTAGGTATTTAAAGATTATTTTTTGGGAGAGAACAAGGTGGCGGAGGAGTTGGTGGACATGGAGTACATCTCTCTCCACAGATACATCAGGAATACATCATAAGACACAGAAGTGTGTGCAGAACACCAGCTGAGAGTGGACAGGAGTATCTGGCCAGTGGAAAATAATATATAGAAGCATGCAAAACTTGGTGGGATGAAGGAACTAGGGGAAAAACAGGAGTGTTTTATGCCTGGACCTGCCCTCGATGAGTAGGGAAACTGAAGCAGGAGTCCAATACCTACCTCGCGGCAGTTGTCTGGGTCAGAGGAGAAAACATTTAAGGCTGAGAGAGAGAGAGAAACAACTGACCTGTGGCAGCCTAAATGGAATGAGAATCACGCAGTCCTTACTGCGGCCACACACAACCAGGACAGGGACACAGGTCTCCTGGAAGTGCAGCGGCTGGGAGCTGGAGTTTAAGGATTGTGGAGAAATTCCAGGGCAAGAGCTGCTGTTGACTGAGGAGAGGCAGAGGAGGGGGTGTAATGGAGGAGACTGTGGTGGGAAGTGCCTGTGGAGGAAAGCCGGGCAGCCATGGAAATAAGAGGATACTGCTGAGTCACATGGAGGGGGTGGAGCCATCACTATAGCCTCTCTCTCCCCGTACTCCAGCATTGGTAGCTGAAAAATAAAGAGGCTGGCCCATCAAAAGACTGACACACTGAACTACAGCATAGGACCCCACTCAGGGTGCCCCTTTAAGTGCCTGAGGCGCTGACCTACAGAGTAGGACCCCAGCCAGGGAGGCCCCTCTGTTTGCCTGATGCACCAAACAACAGAGAAGGACCCTAGGCAAGGGCACCTTCTAAGTGCCTGAACAGGTAGAGATATGGAGAAAGACTGGCCAAAGAGGCCTTCTGATTGCCTCTGAGCAAGAGGCTTGACAAAAGACTCTGATAGGGCCATAACTCCTGTGGCAGAGGCAGTCTGTGTCCCTGCAAACTTGGTGCCACCAGGGACCCTGCAAGACAAAGTTGTGCCACCTTCATGCTCAACTCTCACTGGGACAGACCTGCCACAGGCGAAAAAAAAGTCTTGCTTCTATGCTCCCAGGGTTGCTTCGGTAGCGTCTGGATCTTTATGATTCTGTAGAATGTGGGCCTGCCAGGCTTCTCTGTCAGGGAAGGAGGGGGCTTCTCCAGGCAAGAATACTAAAGTGTATTGAAGAGTACTGGTTGCCATACCCTTCTAGAGCACTATATTTCCTGCTGCCCTCGCAAACCCAGCTCTCCATAATTCATATGGAAACACAAAAGATCCGATCAGCCAAAGCAGTCTTGAGAAAGAAGGGAGTTAGAGGAATCAACCTTCCTGACTTCAGATTATACTACAAATCTACAGTCATCAAGACAGTGTGGTACTGGCACAAAACAGAAATATAGACCAATGGAACAAGATAGAAATCCCAGACATAAGTCCATGCACCTATGGGTACTTATTTTGACAAAGGAGGCAAGAATATACAGTGGGGCAAAGATAGCCTCTTCAATAAATGGTGCTGTGAAAACGTGACAGCTACAAGCAAAAGAATGAAATTAGAACATTTCCTAACACCACACACAAAGATAAACTCAAAATGGATTAAAGACCTAAATGTAAGACCAGAAATTATAAAACTCTTAGTGGAATACATAGGCAGAACACTCAATGACATAAATCAAAGCAAGATCCTCTATGACTCACCTTCTAGAGTAACAGAAATAAAAATAAGAATAAACAAGTGGGACCTGATTAAACTTAAGAACTTTTGCACAGCAAAGGGAACGATAAGCAAGGTGAAAAGACAACTCAATGCCAAAAAAACAAACAACTTAATCAAAAAGTGGGGAAAAGATGTAAACAGACATTGCTCCAAAGAAGACATACAGATGGCTAACAAACACATGAAAAGATGCTCAACATTTCTCATTATTAGAGAAACGTAAATCAAAACCACAATGAGATATCACCTCACACTGGTCAGAATGGCCATCATCAAAAAGTCTACAAAGAATAAATGCTGGAGAGGGTGTGGAGAAAAGGGAACACTCTTGCACTGTTTGTGGGAATATAAATTGATACGGCCACTATGGAAGACGGTATGGAGAGTGCTTAAAAAGCTAGGAATAAAACCACCACATGACCCAGCAATCCCACTCTTAGGCATATACTCTTAGGAAACCAAATAGAAAAAGACACATGCATTCCATTGTTCACTGAAGCACTATTTATAATACCTAGAACATGCAAGCAGCCTAGATGTCCATTGACAGATAAATGGATAAAGAAGTTGTGGTACATATACATAATGGAATATTACTCAGCCATAAAAAGAACACATTTAAGTCAGTTCTGATGAGGTGGATGAACCTAGAACCTATTATACAAAGTGAAGTGAGTTAGAAACAGAAAGATAAATATCATATTCTCAAGCATATATACGGAATCTAGAAAAATGATACAAAGAATTTATTTGCAGGGCAGCAGTGGAGAATCAGACATAGAGAATAGACTTATGGAGATGAGGAGAGGGGAGGAGAGGGTGAAATGTATGGAAAGAGTAACATGGAAACTTACATTACCATGTGTAAAACAAATAGCCAATAGGAGTTTTCTGTATGGCTCAGGGAACTCAAACAGGGGCTCTGTAGCAACCTAGAGGGGTGGGATGGGAAGGGAGATGGGAGGCAGTTCAAAAGGGAGGGGATATATGTATACCTATGGTTGATTCATGTTGAGGTTTGACAGAAAACAGCAAAATTCTGTAAAACAATTATCCTTCAATAAAAAATATAAATTAAAAAAACAAACAAACAAAGAATGTTTGTTAAATGAAGGAATAAAAGGTGAGGGATCTGGACCAAGGAAGGGTAATGCATTTTTTTTTTTTTTTTGGCTAGTTAGAGGTTCCAGTGGATCATCTATTGACAAGTATCAATGAAGTACTGGGAGATGGAACACTGGAATGTGAAGGAGGGTAATGGGATAGAGATGGCAGTTTCAGGGTCATTCCCCTATACTGCAAGGTATCACGTTACCAAGAAAAATAATCTCAAGAAAAGAAATAGTACAGAGGTAGAGGACTGGAATTTGGGGAGAACCATATGTTATGGAATGTTGGGAAAATGAGAAGTGGGATAAGAGGTAAAAATGGATTTGTTAGGTAAGGGGAGATGCTTGACAAAAATAGTCACCCAGAAACTCAGATTGGGAAAGTGATATTTCAGGAGGCTCAATTTTGCTTCGTGTCAATACTCTGATCATGAAGTTATTAGTCACCTGCAGAATAAAATTGTTTTACAGAGGAGGAGGCAGCTATAATGTGTGGACGAATAACTAATCAATTGAATTTTGCTAAACATTATATTGGCTAAAGAGAGTTAAAAACCCTTTTTCAAATAGTTATTATACAGGAAGTTCTGAAACAGAAATCATGCTGTGTTCAATCTGTTGAGATGTTTTGATCACCCAAGCACAGAGACACTCAGGAGAGCAATGCATCATTAAAAAAATGTCAAATTAATTTCTTCATGGCTTAGGCCAAGAAATCCAACACAAAATATTTGACTGCTTTTTTTTTTGAGTTCAGAATAGCAGAAAAAATGTACACATCTTATGCATTCTTGAAAGGAAAAAGATAAATACTTTAATTCAAACAACAGACATTTTCCCCATTTAATCTTTGTTGTTATTTTTTGATTTACAATAAATGGCTCAATAAAAGTGAAATATGATTTTTGCCATCATGCTGTGGTTTTCTTCTGATGTTCAGGAAGCCTTGTGTTGCATACAAGTCATTTAACTGTCCCCTAAGGTCTATTGGCATTAGGTAGATACCTTGATTGATAACTGTTTCTATGCAACACTAAGCCTAAGCCTTCTTGTGTTTTGCTTATTTCTAGTAAATGAAAGCAAGTCCCTCCAGCCCTTGAGGCAAAATTTAAATCAGTATTTTACCTCATGCTGTACTATCTCTCCTCTCATGGATCTAATCCTGTGACAGCAAATGCTGTTTTTCTTTCAGAGTCAAAGTGATCAAGCAAGTTTAATTGCTTCAAAATAATGCAATTGAATTTATACTTTTATTGTCTAATTTCCAGTTTTGGTTGTGGATAGACAAAACTGGTAGTTGAAGCACTTGTTATATATGTCACCTTTATCTGAGGGCTTATATGTGGTTTTATAGTTTTGTTTTTTAAACTACAATACACCAGCATGTTCTGTCACAGTGCCATTAAATAAAAGATGTAAGAATGGACATTCTTTCATTTATCTGATTATATTCTATCCTTCGTTTTTTCATTTCAGACCCATCAGGGGCAGTAGAACACAATTCACAAGACTGCATTATAAAAATACTGCCTTTTTCATAGAATCATTTGGTTCAACATGATTTGTCTGAAAGATGAATATTTCAGAAAGAGATTTCAATAGAAATCAATGTGTGTCAAATATAATGTGTAGGAAAGAAAATAGCATTTGTCAAAAAGAATCCTTACAAATCAGAATGTAAAGAATTAATGGGTTCCCTGGTAGCTCAGATGGTTAAGAATCTGCCTGCAATGCAGGAGACCCAAGTTTGATCCCTGGGTCAGGAAGATCCCCTGGAGAAGGAAATGACAACCCACTCCAGTATTCTTGCCTGAAGAATCCCAGAATTAATATGTTTACTTACTAGTAATATAAGATAATCTATTTTTAAAATTAATAGTGCTGACTTTTATTTTCATTTTGTCAACTGCTCTTTCTTTTGAGTGTCATATAGAGTTACCACTATTACTTTAGTATGATATTCTTGATTTCTGTAAGAGAATGTACCTGACTTGCAGGTTCAAATGGAGACTTGACAGTTCAGTTTCTAAAAGCTAAAATGGCAGGAATCTGTAAAGCAACCTGAAAAAAGGGAATTCACTTTAATCTGCTATTTTCCTAGATCTGAACATTTATTTCTAGCCATATTGATGATAGATGTTTCCTTCACAACTACTGAGGAAAAGGGAAGTGCAAGGTACTTTGAGTTAGAGCTGTGACTAAAACCTGGCCTTGAGAGTTTTGAAACTATAAGAGGCTGGACTTTGGGTTAAAAGATATGCAATTATTTTTTGCATATTGTAAAAATATTGTAAAGCTACTAGCAGTTTTCTATCTTTGAAGCAGTGCTCTGAATACATTTTTCTTGCTAATGGTTTTTGCAGTGGAAAGACCAAAGCAATGGACTATTTCTTTAAGCAGAAAAATATTTAAAAGTCCATAAGCAATGTGAATTAAAGGGTTAACTCAGCAGACCTAGGCTGTCCAAACTCTGCACATTTCAAAGGTTGTCAGGCTAGCCCTTGTCTGGTTCCTGGAAGATAACTTTAGAGCCCTTGGAATATCCAATCTAATAAGAGTTTGGATCAGAGAGTTTATGGTGATAATTGGTTTATGGTGAATGCCTGTTTTCTTTGCCTGTGATCCAAGGTCATGCTATATCAGTTTGACTTCTGGGGGTGCTGGCGACTAAACAGTCGAGGTCAGTCATTCAGGAGCTCCACCTCCCTGTGACTGAGCCTCAGTTAGGAGAAAAGAGAAAATCTGGACCCAAGGCTTGATGAGCTTCTCTGATACGTAACACTTTGAATGTCTTGTCATACATGGCACTGGGAGTTCTGTGTATGTGATTACACTGAGAGAAGATAACTGGAATCTTGAGTCTGGCTTCTGGATCCCACTATGTATGTTTTCCTTTTGCAGATTCTAATCTGTATCTTTTTGTGCAATGAACTCTAACCTTGAGTAAAGCAGCTTTTCTGAGTTCTGTGAAGCCCAGCATGTTATCAGACCTGATGGTGGTCTTGGGGACCCCCATCATAAGCAGAAACTGAGATGTGTGGGAAGTTGCAACTCCAAGTAAATTACCCTGGGTAACAATGCACAACATTTTTGTGTTGTAAGCGAATTGCATCTCTATATTGTGTTTCCTCTTGAGAAAAGTGTCTTTTTCAAAATAGATTTTAATTATAGTGTGATTGCAAATTGTTGCTTGTTTTTTTGGAGATACATATATATATATATATATTTAAGATGCAGCTTGGAAGAGCTTGGAAGTGAGATTTACAAACTGCAGGAAGGATATGAGTTATGTTCTTTATTTTTAGGGAGAAACCCCAACTCTCTTTGAGATACTAGGAGGACTGTAGTGTTGATGAGGACATCTGTAGTCATTTAAAGTTAAATAATCCATATATTGAGACATGTAAGAGGAAAATTTTGTCTTTTGATATCTCAGAAGGGTGAAATGTGATAAAATCACCCCTTTGCTATTGCTTCCCTTGTACAGATACTGGGCTATTTCAGTTGCATAATATTATTCTCCCAAGGTCATAGATTCAAGTCATAGGTGGAGAATGAAAATTGTTAGTTGCTCAGTGATGACTGACTCTTTGCAACCCCATGGACTATAGCCTGCCAGGCTCCTCTGTCCATAGAATTCTCCTGGAAAGAATACAGGAGTGGGTAGACATTCCCTTCTCCAGGGGCTCTTCCTGATCTAGGGATTGAACCTAGGTCTTCCACACGCAAGCAGATTCTTAACTGTCTGAGCCACCAGGGAAGTGTAGCATTTCAATTTCAATCATGATGGAAAAAGGCAAGTCCTATGACAGTAAGTAAACCTTGGAACCATAAATTTTCCTTTGTTTGGTCTAGACTCTAGAGGGTCTAGATAAACTTGGAACTGTCATGGGTGCAGGGGAAAGACAGTGTGGAAGGAAGCCAAAAGGAGGAGAACCTGTGTGAGGTAGAGAAGCAAGTGTACAGACAACACTTGAGGACTGTCAACAATCTTCAGTTCTGGGAACAACATTTTTAAGATCCAGTTGTAAGAGATTCTAAGGGTAATTTTCTCTGCTGCTCTCCTTGAGTTCTTTGCAAAATATTTTTTAAAAAAGGCTGCTTTTCTTGGTGTTGTGGGAAATTAAAGAACTGTGCTGAGTATTTTCTATTTATCCCTCCAGATCTCCTTTCCATTATTCCTTTCTATTCAGCGCTCCATGAAGCAAAACTATGAACAGTGATGCTTACTTGCTGTTTTCCATTTGTCTACACCCATGAGAGACACTACTGGGAGATCAGAAGATGAGAAGAAATGAAGGTTAAAATTGTTCTTGCTCTGGCTCCTTCCCTGCTTGAGGGCAACAGGTTGGTGGCATCTCTCTGGCTCTTTGATTCAGGTAACTATTCCTTCTCATTGTTCCTTTATACCCAAGGGTTGTTGCAGCTCTCCCTTTTGCTAGTCCTGGTACTCATCATTCATGGTCAGTTTCCCCTTAATTCCACCTGTATCTTTGTAATGGTCAATTACCCTCTTTGAGTGTGTATGCTCTGTCTACACCAGTACCTGAAAGTCTTAGTTAATGATCTATGCAACTTTGGGTATTCTGTGGAGAAAAGTATTAATATAAACACAGTGGAAGCATATTTTCACTATTATTTCTGCTCAGAATGCTTTCATTACACCTTACTACCTCCCTGGTGAGGAGTGAGAGTTCAACCATAAAGAAGGCTGAATAACAAAGAATTGATACTTATGAATTGTCATGTTGGAGAACACTCTTGAAAGTCCCTTAGACAGCAAGGAGATCAAGCCAGTCAATCCTAAAGGAAATCAACCCTGCATATCTATTGGAAGGACTGATGCTGAAGCTGAAGCTCTAATACTTTGGCCACCTGATGCAAAGAGCTCATTGGAAAAGAGCTGGGAACCTGACGCTGGGAAAGATTTAACACAAATGGAGAAGGGAGAGGTAGAGGATGAGATGATAAGATAGCATCATTGACTTTATGGACTTGAATTTGAGCAAACTCTGGGAGATAGTGGAATACAGAGGAGCCTGGTGTGCTGCAGTCCACAGGTCACGAAGTGTTGGATACGACTTAGAGAACGAACAACATTCTTCTTAGTGCTGATCTAGTAAGTCCTCCAGACTCAACCTGAGCACCTTGTCTTGGGAAAGCATTTCTTACGCATTTCTCCATTTTCTTTCCCTTGTCCACCTATTTTCCCCCATTACTCAATTTTGCTATGTTGTCTTTTCTAAATACATACTTTGTCATACCTGTATTGTAATTATTTATCTGCCTATTTTTAATAAACAGATTGTAAGCTCTTGGAGTTCTATGCCTTCATATTTCTTCATTGTTTTCTTTGGATAATCTTTCTTTTGTTAGCATTCATTTTTTTCTTTTGTTAATGAGGCAAACCATTGCTTCACAAAGAGTCAAAGATTGTCCTGAAATAAAATGATGAGGGATTATATTAGATGGTAATTATGCAATTATTAGACTGGTAATTATGAAGAATCAGTATAAAAGGTATTGCAAATGAAAACATGAAAAATGTGGTAAATTTATGAAAATATATGGTAAGTTAATTGGAATAAAAAAACAGTTAAAGATATAGGTAAAATGATGATATTCTATTATATTTTTTCAAATAAAATATTAGCAAGATATCATTGTGCATGTAAACAGAAAACATGTCCAAATTATAGTCAGTTTTTAATAGTTGATTTTAACAAGAAAATTATTATTTAATAGTATAGTAATAGTATATTAAGTACAGTTACTATATTAATAAATTAAATCAATAGTATTTAGTCTGCTTCATTTACTACGCTAAAGATTTTGACTGTGAGGATCACAATAAACTGGAAAATTCCTCAAGAGATAGGAATACCAGACCACCTAACCTGTCTCCTGAGAAACCCATATGCAGGCCAAGAAGCAACAGTTAGAACTGAACGTGGAATGGACTGATGCAAAACTAGGAAATGAGTACATCAAGGTTGTATATTGTCACCCTGCTTATTTAACTTGTATGCATAGTACATCTTGCAAAATGTCAGGGTGGATGAATCACAAGCTGGAATCAAGATGGCCAGGAGAAATATCAACAACCTCAGATATGCAGATGATACCTCCCTAATGGCAGAAGAAAACAGATAGAGAAAAAATAAAACCAGTGACAGACTTTATTTTCTTGGGCTCCAAAATCATTGCAGATGGTGACTGCAGCCATGAAATTAAAAGACATGTACTCCTTGGAAGAAAAGCTATGACCAACCTAGACAACATATTAAAAAGCAGAGATGTCACTTTGCCGACAAACGTCCATATAGTCAAAGCTATAATTTTTCCAGTAGTCATGTACGGATGTGAGAGTTGGACCAAAAAGAAGGCTGAGTGCAGAAGGATTGATGCTTTTGAACTGTGGGCCTGGAGAACATTCTTGAAAGTCCCTTGGTCTGTAGGGAGGTCAAACCAGTCATTCCTAAAGGAAATTAACCCTGAATATTCATTGGAAAGACTGATACTAAAGCTCCAATACTTTGACCATCTGATGTCAAGGGTTGACTCATTGGAAAAGACCCTACAGGGAAAAATTAATGGCAGAAGGAGAAGGAGACAACAGAGGATAAGATGGTTGGATGGCATCACCGATTCAGCTGACCTGAGTTTGAGCAAACTCCAGGAGCTAGTGATGGACAGGAGAGTGTGGCGTGCTGCAGTTCATGGGGTCGCAAAGAGTTGGACATGACTGAGTGACTGAAGAACAACAACAACCACTGGGCTCTGCTTTTACCGTTGCTACACCTCAAGTTCTTGAAGTCCTGGAACATGGTACGTTCTCAATGAATAACAGTTGTTGAATGAACAAATGAGTGAATGGATAGTAGATATAACTATGTTCATTGCTCTCATTATTATAGATGTTATATGATATTATATCATTGCTCTCATTATTATAGATGGTTACTATAGATGAAGGAATTTGGTAATAGGTTGGAATACATGGTTGGCAAGGAAAAATATATTTTCAAAGTGAAGAACAAGATTTTTGATGTCATGTTCCTCTATCTGTGACCTCTGTGAATGGCTTTAAGATTTAGTTCAGAAACTTCCAAAACAATCTCAAAATATGCACAAGGAATGGAGCACATGGAAGTGTCAATCCCTCTAGATGAGTATATTTTCTGTTGGTCTTCCATCCCTATATTGCTGCTAAACTTCCCTCTAGGGCACAATAAAAGTGTAAGTGATTTTGAGAATATGTGCTTTGGAAACAGAAGATTTTATTCCTTTTCCACTCTAACACTTACTAGCTTATGTGACCTAAGGCAAGACATTTGAACCTTGCTTTCGTTAAGTGATAAAACTAGATCACTATAATCTATATATCACAAGTGGTAAGTATACTGTGAAAATATGTATTTTATAAAAATATTAATATATAAATAAAAGACTCATCATTATGATGAACTTGTGGATAATATAAATATTATTCTAATTGGAAGAGGTAAATTGCATCAGAAGAATTATGTTTAAATGAGTAAAAGAGTACATAACATATAGTTATACAAGATCATGGTATGTCATGGGTGGCTCATATGGTAAAAGAGTCTCCTTGCACGACAGGAGACCTGAATTGGATCCCTGGGTGGGAAAGGTCCCTTGGAGAAGGAAATGGCAATCCACTCCAGTATTCTTGCCTGGGAAATCCCATGGACAGTGGAGCCTGGTGGGCTATAGTCCATGAGGTTGCAGAGAGCTGGATGCGACTGAGTGACTAACGCTTTCACTAAACAAGATCAAGTACTAACTTGAAGAATTGGAAGTGACTTAAATTGCAATCACAAGGTAATATTTTTGGTATTTTTTCCCTGAGAAGGGTTTTTAATCTTGAGGTTTAATTGAAATTATTGTTTCTCCTGGTTTTCTGTATGATACAATCAGTCTATGTCATATGGATGATATTGAATAATCTAGAAATTATTTAATACTCTTCTTGATACAAACAATTGCTAATGTTATACATAAGGTGTTTCATTATGAGACAAGTCCTCAGTATATAACTAAGGATTTTCTGAGAAGATAAACATTCAACATCAGTGCTCTCTGTCAGAAAGTCTTGAGTCAATGAGCTAAAGCTATTAGTATGTCAAGTAATCCTTTAATTAGATTACAAAATGCAGCTATTATATGTCAAATATCTATTGATCAAGGGAGAAAATGGCTCGAGTTTTCTGAAGTATACAACACCAAAATTCATTTGCCATGCTATTAACTCCAAATTACTTCCCTGAGAGATTAATTTTAGAAGGACTGTTTAGATACGTAAAGGATATAATTGACATTTAGCCAAAATCTTAGTGATACACATTAAACATGAAAACATTTATTGCCAATGTATACACAACTGACTATTTTGCTAATACATGGTTTTAATATGACTTTACCCAAGAATTTGCATCTTGGAATGTAAGTGTAAAGTTGCTTCAATCCCAGGGTTGGGTCTCCTTTGGAGAAGGGAACAGCAATCCACTCCAGTATTCTTGGCTGGAGAATCCCATGGACAGAGAAGCCTGGTGGGCTAGAGCCTGTGGGGTCGCAAAGAGTTGGACATGACTGAGTGACTAGCACACGCACACTAATTGACTCATGATTCACAGTTCTGGTCACATTATCCTTACTGCAGGGCCATGTGGGGCAATGCCTCGGGAGGAGGGGTAAATTACAGTGATTCGTACAGTGACACAGAGGGGTGAATACTTAGGACTGGGGATGGGGTAAGCTCAAAGGAGGTCTATATACAGGCTGGATCTCTTCTAGATAAATCCCCCTCCTCTTGATGGGTTTTGGAAATAAAGAGCTGGACTTTATTGCAGGTGATAGATGGACGAGTTGCTAAAAACAGAACTGCCTGCTGAGGAAAGATGAGGAAGCATTGGTTTCTTTGAAATGATTAGGATCAGCCTTGGAGACAAGAAGGAGGCAAAGACACCAAAGTTGACTAAATCTGCAGAGAATATTTGTGAGTAGGTGACAAGGTTCTGGGAATCACCAACCTTAACTTCCAGGAAGCAGAACTGCAGGGCCGCAAGGCACAGAAGCAAGTCCCTGGGTTTACAATAGGAGGCTGGGGCTGAGGATATTTCATTCTTGCATTTAGTATGAGATTTAGAAGTCAAGAAACCTATTTTAGTTACATAGATTTTTTCCTCTGGAGCTTATCATTAGTATCAAGAAATACTTATTACATGACACTTCATGTTCTTTACATCTAATAGCTATTTCTTAATTGGATGTTGGCCCTATCTTTGAGTAACATCTTCTTTCACACTGTGTAAATTTAGTAGCATGGGAGGTATCCGATTTCCCAGCAGACTGATTATCTAAGTTTTTGGATGGAGGTTAGAGTGCCATTCCGAAAGATAATCCTTCTTACTACTATTTTTGGTTTCTAATGAATTAATTAAACATATTTACACAGTTATCTGCAAATATATGTGACATATGTCACAAAATCCATATAATTGCCTTAAGATAAAAGACAGAAAATAGATATATTTTATACTACCTGCAAATGCAAATAAGGTCACCAAATTTCTTGAGAGACTTTGTAAGCCTGAATCTTAGACAATCTGAGCATCAGTATTTAAATGTTATGAAAGCCAAATACCCCAAGGAGATAAAGGAAGGGAAAATTGGTGTAAGAGAAACTAGAAGATGAATAAACAATTAACATGAAACAAAGAGGATGGAAAGATAGAAATTATTCTTGGCAGTAATTTGCATGTATTGCTGAACCACTTCCCAGAGAAGATCTGATCAGTTTACTTATAAGGTTTAGGAAGTGATGGTGGAAGAAGAAAAAGAGTAAGCAAAAAACTCAAACATGTGTGCATTTCTCAGCTCATTTGGAATATGTTTGGGATATACATGCAATAAATAAATGATTTCAATTTTTTAAAGAAAAGAAAGCAAAAAAAAAGAGTACAAATTGAGGAAGAGGAAAGGGGAGAAAGAAGGAAGACATTGTTGAAAATAGCGTTACACACTAACATTGACAACTCTGCATGGAATTGGTTCAGTTTCTGTTAACTGTTAATCAAGGGCACGTACCTGGAGACTAGCAATGCTGAAAATTAAAAGCTTCAGAACTGCTGTGAGGGAGGTGATTCATGGCAATATTTTGCTTCCCTCTCCAGGCAAATCTCTATTTATCTCCTACAGAGTTAAATAGTTTGGAGTTGACTTCTAAGACAGGCTGTGCTTTCCAATAGCTGTCTAATCTTTTCAAGAATCTAGTGCACAGAGTTTTAAAAAGGCAGTGTTTATATTTGGGTGTGGGATTTATATTAGGTACTTGATAGTTCTAGGAGATGTTTTTTAAGTGGAAACTTTCTTCTCATATTGGTAGTCTATGATTATGTCATTACAGTTCTTGACAAAGGTATAAAAATCCTGGTTAAAAATCTGTATGAATACATGGACTTTGAATTAGAATTTTGCAATATTCATTAAAATTATTTCCTGAACCTTAAAATATATGGTAGGTCAGAGTATTCTGAAACAAATTTAAAGTTACATGTTAAAGAGTGACATGTGACTACCTTATGAAATTGACATTTTATAACATGTATTTGGTGCAACTATTGTGGTTTATTATTGATGTCCGCTGGAAGTGGTCTCTGGAGTTGGATGGTTTAGTTTGCCCCCATCCCTTTTCCTAACTATGTAATTTTTTCTGCAAAAACTATCAGTTTACTCCTTTGCAAAGTAGACTAATAATAGTTTCCATCTCAGAAAACTATTGGATTGGCCAAAAATATTTGAGGATTGACTTAAAACTTTCTGCACAGGGCTTGGAAATGACATCCACTAATAGAATCTGATTATCTACTTAGTATCTATATTTCCATCTATGTAAATATGTATATAACATGGCATCACTTAGAAAATGCTCTATTTTCTAAATTTACATCATATTATTTATTATTTACATTTACACTATTTGTTTTCAAAAGGTGTTATTTGAGAATTAAGGAGACAAAACAAAGGATAATTAATATTTATTTCAAATGTCTATGATGTGTTATAAATAGCTCTGCTTATGAAAATTATATAGTCTCATTTCATTCTCAAAGCCTCTGATATTCTCTACATTGTGCCTCTGATATCAAGATGGGTCACCATCAGCTCTCTCGGAAGCACCTATAAAATGCTGCCAAGTTGCCACTCTTCAAGTCCGCTTAGATAACGCAGTCCAACTTTGGAGATACAGCCTCAATAATTGCTCCCAAAACCGAAACAATTTCTCCACAAAGGATACAGGCTTCATTAGGTTGGACTGATACCTTTCTTGAATCCTAGACAATGCTTGTTCTTTGGATAGAACATGTGAAAAAGAAAATCTTCAATTGAAAAGCAAAATAAACGCCTCAAAGTCTTTTGAAGTAGATGTATTTTATTTATGTGGCGCTATATCCCTGGGGACTCAGAGGTTAGAGCGTCTGCCTGCAATGCGGGAGACCCGGGTTCGATCCCTAAGTCGGGAAGATCCCCTGGAGAAGGAAATGGCAACCCACTTCATTATTCTTGCCTGGAGGATCCCATGGACGGAGGGGCCTGGTAGGCTACAGTCCATGGGGTTGCAAAGAGTTGGACAGGACTGAGAGACGTCACTTTCACTTTCAGTGGTGAAGAACCTGCCTGCCAAAGCAGAAGACATAAGAGATGCAGGTTTGATCTCTGTGTGGGGAAGATCCCCTGGAGGAGGGCATGGCGATCCACTCCAGTATTCTTGCCTGGAGAATGTTATGGACAGGGGAGCTTGGTGGGCTCCATGGGATCGCAGAGTTGGACACGACTAAAGTGACTTAGCATGGATGAGATAGAAAGCAAAGACAGTGAGTAATTCACCAAAAGGAAGGGTTATAAAAACAGCATTGGAATTTGAACCAATCTTTTCAATCCATTGCTCCTTCCATATTGTCACTTTGCATCTCCTGTTCAGAGCTGAGGGTGATTTTGTGTTTACAGAATGGCTTACTATTAGAAATAGATGCAGTCAAAATACACATGTTATTACTATCTTAGTTACTCCTATTGAGCACCTAATGTGATCAAACATCTGCTGTTTTGTTCTTATGAAGAAAATGGGTGATAAGATTAATATAAACAGAATGGTAAATTAATAATATAGTGGGAAATTTTCTTGCATTGTTTCTGTTTTCTTTGAAATTAAATTCAAAAATAATGTGAAATCATTGTTATACAATTGTACACATTAAAGCTTAAAAGCATTTGGACTCAGTTTAAATACAAAAAAAAAAATTCATGTGGTTCAGGATTAAGGGGCTCAGAAAGTAATATCCTTGAGCTATCTATGAGAGAGATGCAGTTAAAGCTATTTAGGTGACAGTAATTCTTCATTTGGACCAAATACAGAAACAAGATTTAAATGTGGATCTAACATCGTGGATCTTATAAGAGGATTTAGATGTTAAATTCAAAAGAACATAATTTAGTTATTCTTATGAAATCATGCTATTCATTGTCTTTTTTTTTTTTTTGAGCTTTTCTTACTTCTAGCTTCAGCTAGTAACAGATGCTATTATAAGTAGCCATAGGAAAACCTGAAAATGTGTTGAATTTTCTGTATACTAATGCTGAAGCTTAAGACGTGTTACACTTGAAAAAAAAAATACAGCATGTGGTGGAATTAAAATCCGTAGCTCAGGGGCATTGCAGAAGTTGCTAAGGAAACACTGTGGGATCTAGTACAATGTCTCTAAGAACAGCTTTTTAAAATAAAGGTAGTATAGAAAGTGTATAGTAGAAAATAGATAAGATCAAGATTTTGTTTAGGTCAATTCACAGGCTTACTTTCAGCTCTTAGAATTAATCATAGAAACTTTGCTGTAAGAAAAGATTATTCTGGCTGGGAATGTTAACAATTTAAAGAAAGATTATGAAAAACTAAGGGACCCTCACCAAAACATGATGAATAGGTGAGACAATTAGATCGATAATACAGGTGATACAACTGTGGGTTTTAAGCTTTATCTCAAAGCATCTTTTTAATGTTTGCCTTAAGTGTGTGTGGGCTTCCCTTGTGTCTCAGCTGGTAAAGAATTCGCCTGCAATGAGGGAGACGTGGGTTTGGTCCCTGGTTTGGGAAGATCCCCTGGAGAAGGGAAAGGCTACCCATTCCAGTATTCTGGCCTGGAGAATTCCATGGCTTGTACAGTCCATGGGGTTGCAAAGAGTCAGACACGACTGAACGACTTTCGCTTTCAATTTGCGTGTGTGTGCTCAGTCGGTCGGTTGTGTCTGACTCTTGGTGGCACCTTGGGCTGTAGTCCAACAGGCTCCTCTGTCCATGGAATTTTCCAGGCAAGACTACCAGAGTGAGTTGCCACTTCTTACTCCAGGAGATCTTCCTGAGACCAGGATAGAACCCACATCTCTTGCATCTCCGTATTGGCAGGTGGATTCTTTACCACTGTGCTACCTGCCCTTAGTATCCAAATATGATACATTAGACTGAGATTTTAGAGTGCTTCCCCTGTTTGTCTCTATCCCCATCTTCCATCTCTTCCTCCAGAATGAAGACAATTTCTATGGTTCTGCTTTGGATGTGGTGTTCAGATGCCTAGGGCCTAAGATCAAAGCAGTCTTATTGTGATACTCATTATGAACTTGCAGTAAGTGCCAAAGTCACATCATCATTTTATGTCAGATTATAGGATGTTTAGTCCCCTTAATTTAAATGAACATTGAAATGAGCTGAGAAACGGCTGGCTGTTTTTACATGCTCATCATGGCACTCTGCCATCTAGGATATGCATCACTTTTTATACAGCACCTAATGGGAAGGATTGGGGGCAGGAAGAGAAGGGGAAGACAGAAGATGAGATGGCTGGATGGCATCACCGACTTGATGGACATGAGTTTGTGTAAACTCCAGGAGTTGGTGATGGACAGGGAGGTCTGGCGTGCTGCGATTCATGGGGTCACAAAGGGTTGGACACGACAGTGACTGAGCTGAACTGAATGCAAAAACATAAACAAACAACAGATCCAAATAATGGCACACAGTGCCAAATTATGTTTACGGATGATGAAGCTTTATCAAGCTTCATTTGGATGAAATTGTGATTAATAACTGAAGTTAAACTTAATATTGCAAACGTATTTTAACTTTAAGTAGGTATTATACTTAATGATGTAAACACAGATATATGTAACTTTACATAAAATTATAATAGGTAATTTTGATTTTTATCTGATCTTGCTTTCATTTTGAGAAAATCTGTAGTGAATAATACAGAAATTTGTGAGAAAGTGATGAAGAAAAACTGTTATGTTCAAAAACTGTTATCCTAGGATCCCAATTTGTAAAGCAACTATTTATCTTATTCTCAGCACTAAATGTAGAGCAGAAGCCATTAAAGTGCCTGATCCTTAGCATTTTGTTTTTGAAAGAACATTTGGTATTTAAATATAGATTACTTCTATTAAAATGTTATTTTCATTTATATTCCCCTTTTGTAAAGGTAACTTGTTATATCTGCACATCAATTTTGTAGCCAGATGTGCAGTATTTCTTCAGACTTATGTCTTTGCTTCCTTCGTTTCAGAGCTAATGCTGAATGTCCTGAATCTCCTATTCTTGAGAGTTTAATTTTGTTTCATTTTTTTATTTGATACTATCTTTAAGTATTTTTTAAAATAGTGTATTTTTACAACTCTGTTCTTATTTTTTAACACTTGGCAAATACTTTTGCTTAGTATGAAATATGCAGATTGTAAACTTTTTCTCTTTATTTTTAAAATTAAACTTTATATTTTGAAATTATTATAGATTCAGAAGCACTTGTGACAATTAAGACAGAAAGATGGCCTGTGTGCCATCTTTTCACTCCCTATAATATCCCTGGTGGCTCAGACAGTAAAGAATTTGCCTGTAATGCAGGATACCCAGGTTTGATCCCAGGGTTGGGAAGATCCCCTGGAGAAGGGAATGGCTACCTACTCCAGTATTCTTGCCTGGAGAATTCCATAGACATAGGAGCCAGGGAGCAACAGTCCATGGGGTCACAAAGAGTCAGACACGACTAAGGGACTAGCACATTCCCTAACAGCTTATGAAACTATAGTATAACATCACAGCAAGGATGCTGACGTTGATAGAGTTAAGGTACAAAATTCTTTCATCACAACAAGGATCCTTCCTGTTACCCTTTTGTGGCCATTTCTACCTTCCTTCTGCCCCTGCACTGGGAACCACTCAGCTAATCTCCATTTCTATCATTTTTTCAGTTCAAGAAGCTTATAGTAAATGGAATCATAAAACATGTAACCTTTTTTGGATTTTTTTTTTTCAAGTAGCATCATTCTCTGGAGATTCCTCAAGGATGTTGTGTATCAATGGTTTGAGTGTCTCAATGGTGCGTTGTTTGGATGTACCACAGTTTAACTATTCACCTGTTGAAGGACATCTGTGTTGTTTTTGTGTGCTTCATCACTCACAGTCACGTCCAACTCTTTGCAACCCCGTGGACTGTAGCCTGTCAGGCTCCTCTGCCCCTGGCGTTTCCCAGGCAAGAATACTGGAGTGGGTTGTCATTTCCTAGCTTTACTGATTATGACTAAGGCTTCTATGAAGATTCTTGTAGAGATTTTTGTGAGAATCCAAGATTGAACGTCTGATATAAATGACAAAGAGTGCAATTGCTGGGTCGTGTGGTAATGGTATGGTTACTTTTATAAGAAATTGACAAGCTATTTTACAGCATCTGTATCATTTTTCATTCCTACCAGTAACATATTAGGGATTTGGTTTCTCTGAATCCTTGTCAGCTTTTTATGTCATTATTTTTCATGTTAGCTATTCTGAAGGTAACTAGTGATATTTCATTATGGTTTAATTTACATTTCCCTAAAGGCTAATGTTAAACAATTTTTTGAAGTTTTTTTTTCTCTTTTTCTTTTTAAATTAATTTTTATTGGAATATAGTTGCTTTACAATGCTGTGTTACTTTTTATGGACACATATACACTACTGATAACCATGTATAAAATAGATAACTAATGAGAACATTTTTATGTGCTTATTTGCCATTTGTATATTCTTATTGTTGAAATGACTTTTCACATATTTGCATATTTTCCAGTTGGATTGTTTGTTTCATTGCCGCTGAGTTTTGAGAATTCTTTATTCTAGAGCCTAGTTCTTTGTCAGATATGTGGTTTGCAAATATTCTCTCTAAGTCTGCAATTTGTATTTTTAGTCACTTAATATGGACTTTTACAAAATAAAAATTTTCTTTTATTGATTGTGCTTTTATTATCAAGTCTAAGAATTCTTTGTCTAGTCCTAGATCTCAAAGATTTTCTTATTTAAAATATTTTTATACTTTTACATTTTATACTAAGTCCATTATTCATCTTGAGTTTAGCTTGAGGTTCATCAGTTATAGATATCCATTTGCTCCAGCATAATTTATTGAAAAGGCCATCCTTTCTTGATTGAATTGATTTTGCACCTTTGTCAAAAGTCAGTTAAAAAGGTGCTATATATTAAGAACTTTAATATATCAGTGAACTCAAGAAGGTGATATGACAAAGACTGGTTATAACCAACATGGGCCGAGATGGCAGAATATTCGGATTTCAGTGAACCTTGAACCTCTTCATACACTCATTGTAATACACTAGTATGCTAAATGTCACATCTTCCAGCACCTTGACAGCTCTGAGGCTAACTATAAAAGTTCAAAAACTGGGTGGTGGCCCAATTCCTGGAAATCTCGACCCTTTCCTGAAATAATTGAAATAATACTCCCACTCATTAGCCTATAAAATTACCCAACCCACAAAAACTACCCATGCCATGTTTCGGGGCTCTTTCACCTTCTGAGCAGGCCCACATTCAGTCTGGGGAGTGTGAAAGTGAAAGTCGCTCAGTCATGTTTGACTCTTTGTTGGACTAGTCCATGGAATTCTCCAGGCAAGAATGCTGGAGTGGGTAGCCTTTCCCTTCTCCAGGGATCTTCCCAACCCTGGGATTGAACGCAGGTCTCCCACATTGCAGGTGGATTTTTTTTTACCAGCTGAGCCACAAGGGAAGCCCAGATAAATCCACTTCTTGTATCGTGTCGTTTAGTTGCTTGGTTGTATCTTACTCTTTGCAACCCCATGGACTGCAGCATGCCAGGCTTCCCTGTCCTTCACCATCTCCCGGAGTTTGCTCAGACTCATGTCCATTGAGCTGGTGATGCCATCCGATCATCTCATCTATCATTGGATTCTTTCTGAGAAGAGACACTGAGAACCTCAAATTCACTGGAAACAACGGTGAAAATGAAAAGTGAAAGTGAAACCACTCAGTTGTGTCTGACTCTCTGCGACCCCATAGACTGCAGCCTACTAGGCTCCTCCATCCATGGGATTTTCCAGGTAAGAGTACTTGAGTGGGGTGCCAAAACAATGGCGGACTCTGTGATTTTCAAACTTATATGCAAACATACCTACTAGCTCAATTCTGCCTGCAAATAGTATGCAATCCTTGGTATTTATTCACAGTAGTCTAGTCAGATTCTAACATCAGGGGATGTCAGCATGTGAAGCTGAGGCTGGACTATGGCTTAGCGCAAGTGTGAGAATGAGCACATAAAGCCCTTCTCTATGTAGCACAGTCTTGTTTCCACATTGTTTCTTCTGTTCTCTTTCATCATCATCATAAAACATGGCACATAATGTATTACTCTGAAAAATTCTGTTAAATATTACTTCTTTTAGAGAAAGTGTTCCTTTCTCCACTGAGATGATACAGGATGTAATGTCTCAAAGAGACATTCAACAACACACTGCTGAATAACCAACAAATCACAGAAGAAATCAAA